>JASANY010000887.1:0-117877 GCA_030849755.1 Trypanosoma avium | reverse complement strand
GGAGTTTCACTTCCTCTCCAGGGGGTTGGTGAGCAATGAAACAATTTATCGGTCCTTCCATTACCATGATACCAGTAGAAATCTTCATTTCTTCCGTCATTAATGACATCTTTCAAACTTCTTTTTTGTTTCTTGATGTTTTCGGCTTTATGCTAGAGAGAAATATATATATATATATATATATTTTTTGGGGGGGGAGGGTAGTGGGATTTATTTACTACGGTTGCCACGGTTTTTTTTTTTTTTTTTCGTTGCCTTAGACGGCTAAGAATTCCTTTTTTTTCGCCTTAATTTTTAACGTAACTACTACAGAGCTCTGTTTTATTTTATTTTAAAGTATTAGGTGGGTGTGATAAATATATAGTTTTAGTTTAAAAAGAAAAATGAAAAAAAAAAAAAAATTCTTAGAATCATGAGGTGAATAATTTCTTTTATTATTTATTTATTTATTTTTTATTTTAGCTATTGTAGGAAAAATAGTAGATATAAAAAAAGATAAAGATATAAAATAGGCACAACAATAACACTAACGCACGCACACACATTTAGAAAAAAAAAATATTAAGATTAAAGATAGAAAAAAGTAAATTTAAAAATATTTACCCTTCCTGCTAAAAGCAAAAAGATAATAATAATAATAATGTGATTTTTTCTTATTCCCAATTTATATATATATATATATATATATTAACTGAACCATAAATGGGATCGCAATTGGTGTTACTCGAAGTAATGAGAGACCCTCCTTCTTATTCTTTTTTTTTTTTTAATATTTTTCTTTTTCTCCCTTTAATATTGTTGTTACTGAGGTCATCTACTTTATTCACACTATTTACAACCATATGTATCACTCCACTCTTGTAGTGCTTTAAGTTGTTTTGGACAACAACTAGGATGGCGTTCCTTAACACATATTTCAACATCTTGTAGTGTAAGAGGACGAAGTAATGAGTGATGATAAGCCTGATTTGTTAAATCCTCTCCACTTTTTAATTTTTCTGCTAAAAGTTCACGTACAGGAATCATTGCCGCCTCTTCACATAACTGTCTTAAATCATGCCCACTATATCCCTCTGTAGATTCAACAATACGTTGCCATTGTCTAGGTGTTATATTATTTGGTGTTTCCTCTGTATTAAGTAATGATTGTAATATTTGTTCACGAGCAGGGGAATCAGGTAATGGTACAAATACTCGTTTTGGAAATCTACGAATAATTGCCTCATCTAAATCAAAAGGACGATTTGTCGCACCCATAACTAAAACACGAGCCTCACCATAATCATTTCCTGCCCCATCCATTTGTACAAGAAATTCTGTTTTAATTCGACGTGAACCTTCACCCTCATTATGCCCACCACGAGCTTGCAATAATGCATCTATTTCATCTACAAATATTGTACTTGGGGCGAGTGCACGAGCAACAGCAAAAAGTGCTCGTACCATTTTCTCTCCCTCACCAACCCATTTACTCGTAATAGCAGCAGCTGAAATACTAAAAAAAGTTGTCTGACATTCCTTTGCTATCGCACTCGCTAAAAGTGTTTTGCCATTACCAGGTGGACCAAATAATAATAAACCTGAACATGGTCGACGAAGTCCAGTAAAGAGTTGTGGACATTTAGCAGGAAGAATAATTGCTTCTTGTAAAATTCGTTTACACTCCCTAAGACCTGCAATACCGTTAAAACTTACAGGACATGCCCGATCTACTACTTGCTGAAGTACTGATATACAAGTTTCTTCAGGAATACCTTTACAGTAGGAACTTTTACGAACACGTTGTAAAAGTGAGTCAGAATTTGATGTACGATTTGAAGAAGTTGAGGCAACATTTCCTGAATAATTAACATTAGATGATGATGAGGGTTTCGTAATACGTGAAATTACTGAATTTGTTTTTCGTTCTCCAGAAGTAGTAATTTTACTGTTAGCAGTACTAGGTCGAGGAGGAAGTGGTGGTGGTGTACCGAATGTTCTATCCCTTCTACGACTCACACTACCTACTTTTTTAATTGTTTCATCATCATGATTGACTTTAGTTTGTCGTGTATTGTAGCGATCTATATTTGATATCTCTCCAGTACTTGCATGAGAAACCAATGTATTATTATTATTATTATTCTCTGTAACTTTCACACCATTGTTATTATTTTTTAAATTAACCTTATTTTGAGTGTCATTTTGTTGGTTTATATTATTAGTATTGCGTTGAATATCTTTTTGTCGATTTGAGGAATCATTTTTTGTAAAGTTAAATGTTAATTCTATGCTGTTTTTCTTCTGTTTTGTAACATCCGATGTAATTCCTTTAGTTATTTCTTCCTTATCTGATGGGCAAGGTTTATTAGTTGAAACTCTAAAAGAAAGAGACGAATTCGGTGGTGTTACATCAATATCTCTTTTATGAGAATGTTCCCTATTACTAATAAAATTATTATTATTATTAATAGTACTACTATTAGGTACATCATCAAAGTAAGTTTCCCAATCTGGCTTCTTTCGTTGTTGAAATGCTGCACGCATTGGATTCACCACAGTTTTATCTGATATTATATTATTTTTTTTAATATCATTTATAGGTTTCTGTGGTGGAGAATCATCATCAAGTAAAATTGCCCTTTGCCAAGTATTCGATTGTACCTGCGCATTATTCATCCTAGAATTATTACGAGACGTAATTGTGCTTTTATTCATAGGAATAGGAGTAATAGGAGAAGCAAAAGATAAAAGTGGTGGAGGTGGGGGTTGTGAGTGGGAAGGAATTGTTTTTTTCTGAGATGCAAGAAGCACGGCATTATCTGATTCATCTACTTTATTTCCTTGAGCATCTAAAGTGACACGAGATCTTTTTAAAAAACCTTCTGGAACAACATAGGATCGTCGGCTAGACTCTAGACTATTACTATTATTAGCTCCAAATATATTTAATAAAATAAGATCCTCTACACTAATACGACGTTTTGGTGGTGCCCCAGATTGACTCCATTCCTCTAACATATCTAGAAGTAATAAACGACCACTATTATCATTATTATTATTATTAATTCGTTTAAAATTTTGGTAATAATAGTCTTCAACTTTTCTTCTTCCTGCACCTTTTACAACAACGAGGTAGTCTGCTTCGTTGTCTTTTGTTGTTAGAGATCCACCAATGGAAGCAATAAGATCACGTGCCCGCTTTACATCATTCCCACGTCCAGTAACTGCAAATTGAGGTTTAGTTGACATTTCTTTTTAATTTTTTTTTTTTCTTTTCTATCTATCTATTTATGTATACAAATCTGTCTCTCTGTTTATTTCTATTTCTTGTGAAATAGTGTTAGTTCACCTTGTTGTTATTGTTTTTTTTTTTTTTTTTTTTTGTTCTTTCGTTACCTTTCTTTCAGAATATTTAGTTATTTCAAGTGAATCTACTTTGCGGCGCACGCGCCAAAAGAAAGGGCGTCTGCTGCTCTAATTTACAAAAATAAAAACCCTGCCTTTCCTTACAAGACCGGATAATGGGGGAAAAAAATAAATAAATAAGAGAATAAGAAGGGAAATAATTTAAGAAATTATTATTATTATTATTATTATTATTATTATTTTTTTGTACTAGTAGTAGTAGTAGTAGTAGTAGTAATGAGAAAAACAAATATATTCAAATATATAATTGTATTTATATATATATATATTCATATTATATCTTTATCTCATTTAATAATTGCACAATAATTATAAATATACTCAATTCAGGCACAAAGCCTCTCACAAATGTAAACGCAAACATACAAGAAACAATCTCTTACTCTTTCTTCTTTCCATCAATAAATTATTTAAATATCTTTCCCCTTCTCCCTTTCTCTCTCTCTCTCTCTCTTTTTTTTTTTTTCTTCAAGACCTCGGGAAAAAAATTTTTTTTTCTTTTATATAGCATTAATAACGGAATATATATATATATATATATAAAAGAGAAAAAAAAAGAAATATTTATTGATTGAGATAGAGTGGTAAGAACTGGAAAAAAAGAAAGAATCAATAAAATAAAAGTGCATGAAATATTAATAATACTAGTAGAGAAAAAAAAATTAGTAAATGTAATGCAAATAAAAGCCAACAAAATCATCATTATATTTCCCAGCCCTATCCCAACTATTATGTGGTTCAATATTTTCTCTTTTTCATTACCTTCTTTCATTTTTCATTTATCTTATTTCTTTACAGCTTTCGTCTGTGATTCCTCTTTCCCCCCCCCCCCCCTCTTTTTCCTTTTAAATATTATTATTCGTTTAACTCAGTGCCCGCTCAATAGCCTCACGTTGGGCTAGTGTAAGCATGCCTGGTAGTTGTACTTCATACGTTACATGCAAATCTCCTCTCTCTGAGGGGACGTGGTGACGTGGCATGCCCTCCGCCGCAATGCGTCGCCTTGTGCCATGCTGCGTAACGCCTGTTTCTACAAGTCGCACCAGGTGCCCATCAAGGTGTGGGAGTTCCTTCTCAAACCCCAGCAATGCCTCTCTTAGTGTGAGTCGCACCGTGACCGCGAGATCCTCCGTGCCGCGGCGGGTAAAGCGGGGGTGTGGGGCGGCGCTGACGGTTAAAATAACATCCCCCGGCACCTGCCCCGGTGTTTGATCCGCCTCCATCTCAAACGTGAGGGTGTGCCCGTCAGGCGTGCCCTGCTCGATATCAACACTGAGGGCTGCCACCCCCCGCACCACCCGCCGCCCCCCACAGGCGCTGCAGTGGGCCGCGATGACGGCGCCCTCCCCACCGCAGTGCCCACACGCCTGCTCCACCTGCTGCGTGAAGCCCGGCGCCAGCTGCACCCGCCGCACCACCCGCCCCTCCCCCCGGCAGTGCGGGCACCGCAGGAGGTGTGAAGGACTGCGGGCCCCGGTGCCTCGGCAGGCGCGGCATATCTTCTGGCGGCCCAGCCGTACGGTGTGGGCGGCACCAGCGTAGAGGTCCTCCAGCGGCACCATTAATAACAACTCCTCATTCCGCCCCCGGTCCGACGCCTGCTGCCCACCACCACCACCACCACCACCAAAGAAGGCAAAGAGCGGGTGCTGCTGCTGCTGCTGCTGCCCCTGCGGCTGCTCAAACCGACGCACCCCGTCAAGGCCGAGGATGTCGTACACTTTACGCTTGCGACGATCCCCCAGTACTTCATAGGCACGCTGAATACGTTGATACACCTCCCGCTGCGACTCCCCAGCGAGGTCGGGGTGGTGGCGCTTGGATAACTTACGCCATGCCGACTTCACATCCCGCTCACTCGCCTCCTCCCGCTCCTTCGCGAGGCCTAACACCTCATACAAGTCTTCTTCATCCGCCTCCGCCG
The DNA here is from genome assembly GCA_030849755.1 of Trypanosoma avium. Classification (NCBI taxonomy): domain Eukaryota; phylum Euglenozoa; class Kinetoplastea; order Trypanosomatida; family Trypanosomatidae; genus Trypanosoma; species Trypanosoma avium. Next base: position 112,545 of record JASANY010000887.1, on the reverse strand, counting down.
CGGCACCAGCCCCACCCCCACCACTACGACCTCCATTATTTGGAGCCGCCGTCACTTTAACAATACCACCTAGGGATGGAAAATGTATTAAATAATAACTCCATTCTTCTGGTATAAAGGCCAATATGATAAGAATTAAAAGAAAAAAAAAAGAAAGCGAAGGGGAACCCCGACGTCGCATCATCATTGCTATTATTACCCCCACTCAATATTTATTTCCTATGTATATAAAAAAAAAAATAGCAATAATACCTAATTATTATATATATATATATATATATATATTTATATTACAAATATAATAATAATAATAAAATAAAAACTTTTTTTTTTCCTCTATTTAAATCACTACTAAGGAATTTGACAACCTTATTCTGTTATTTACTTGTTGATGTTGTTGTTTTTTTTTTTTTATACGTGCACACACAAACTTTTTCCTTATCCCTTTATCTATAGTTTTTAATTACAAAGTTTAGCGTTTAGCCTACTCTTATTTTCTTTTGGTAGAAACGATAGAAGCCTTTGATACGGCCCTTTTTTTTTTTTTGATTAGTGTAGGTGGAAGGGAATTACAAAAAAAAAAAAAAAAATAATAATAATAATAATAAAAATAATAAATAAATTATATATATATATATACAAAATGAGAGTAGTAACAAAATAAAGAAAATTACATATATATATATATATATATATATATAGTTCAATGTAGAAAAAAAAAATAATTGTAAATTTTTTTTTTTTTAATTATTTTTAAGGGTTACCGTTATTATTCTTTTATTGCGCACTTCATACATTCTAAAGAATTCAAAAAAAAAAAAAACATATATTTAGCGATATTAATAGTCCCTTCTGTAATATTAGCCCTCACTATATTTTATAAATCATGTTTTTTTTTTTTTTTAAATCTTCCCTTTCTTCTAATGAAAACCAAATTGTTCCTCGCTGAGGAGCAGTAGAAGCAACATCAAGAATACATTGCATTACATCTGCAATTGTCGGAGAATGAGTAACTATTGTTTCTGATTTTATTTCTTTTTCTCCTTCATTATCTTTACCTTTAGATTCTTCTGTTTCATCTCTTTCTTTCACTTCTGTAAAATTAGAGTTTTTTATATATTCCTCTATTACTGCATACTTTTCTTGAGTCCCATTATAGTTATAATTATAATTATCATTATTATTATCATCATTTTCAAGATATGAAGGATCACATCCACCTGATATAACTACAGTATATAAAGTCCATGGTTCTCCAGTTAATTTTACTACTTGTATAGAAGAAAAAACACTTCTTTTAATTGGAATAGAGGGAGCAATAGAAATATTTTGCCAAATTCCTAAAACTTCATAATAAACCCAAAGAAGTTCATCAAAAGGACATAATCCAGAAGTATTTATATTTGAAGAAGCAGAAATATTGATATTTTTAGTTAAAAAACTATCATTAGTAATAATATAATTAGTTCTTGTCATATTAACTGAAAGACTTATAGCCCCACCAAAGATAATAAATGCACCTTGAGAATGTTCCGGTATAATTGCAGCAGAATGACCATATCGTGCAGCAGGCCAATTTCTAATATTTTTTCTTAAATTATTATTATTATTATTATTATTTTCATCTGATATAGAAGGTAATGTGAGTGACCACCAAGTAAGTCGAATTGTATGAAAAACATATAATGCATTACTTGGTTCTAATATATTTTCAATTCCAATTTTTCCCTCATATAATCCTCCAAAAAAATATATTTGATGACCTAATGCTACAGCTGTATGACATGCAAGCGGTGGTGGGGTATTCATACCAAGTGAAGTTTTAATAACAGATAAATTATTTATTTCTTTTATTTTTATATTTATTTTTTCTTCAGGTTCAGGAGTTGTGGCCCTACTATTTATTTGCTCCATTGGATATACAGTACTCCATTGACGTGTGGGAATATCTAAACAAAATAGTACATTAGATAATGATTGTGATAATATAGGAAATGTATTTAATTCTAAAGTTTCAATTTCATCTTCTTCACTTAAACTATTTATTGTTTTATTTTTTACTGGACATCCACCAAAGGACCAAATTTTTTCATTTATAATAACAGAAGAATGAAATATACGTTGATAAGATATTAAAAGAGAATTTTCATTTTCATTTTTAATTTCTTCTCCTGTTGTGATCATTAAATTCCAGGATTGTTGATTTAGATCATAACAAAGTAAACTACTATTAAAATCTAAAGAATTATTATTTTTATTAAAATTTGATTCTATTTCTGAAGGAAAATTAGATAAACTTCTTAATAACTGTTGACGATAATGAGAAGGATGTGATTTTTTAAAAGTTTTTATTATCATATCTCTTGGAGGTTTAGGAAAAGGTGATACAGAAATTAAATATTTTCTTATTTTACTTTTAACGCCTTCTATTTGTTTATAGTGTGAATTTAATAATAATATACCTCCTTCTAATATAATATATCTATCATGATATACTAAAATTGTATGTCCTACACGACGACCATAATTTTTTTTCATACAATTTAAAGAAATATGTTTTAAATTTGATAATGAAAAATAAGATGAAGATGATGATGATGATAATAATAATAATAATGGATTTATAAATTTTTTTTTTTTTTTATTTTCTGTATTTATCATATTCCATTTAAAAGAATTATGTGGAATACAAAACATAACAGCTCCTATTCTAGAAGAGTTATAAAGAGATTGTAATATATTTGAATTCCACTCTAATATTTTATTTTCATTAACTCTATATATAATATTTCCTACAGAACATAATAAAGCATTATCACACCATAATGTATCTTCACCATAATTATATGAAGAAGAATACAAAAGATATGTAGAAGAATGTATATTAGAAACAATATCATTATTATAAATTTCATTTAAACTATTAATATTAATATTATCATTATTATTATTATTTATAGGGGCAAGTGTTAAAGTATGTAAATTAAGTGTAATACTAATAGAAGGATGATAAAGAGTTACAGTAGAATCAAAAGCTTCATAAAAAGAAGGCAAATGTTTTTCTTTTTCTTCATTTTCTTCTTCTTTATATATTTCTTGATTATAATTATATTCATTAGTATTATCTTTAAGTAAATGTAATATTTGAGAAAGTTTAGATAAATCGAGTCTTTCTATTGCTAATACACTATGAATATCACTTTTATCAATATTTAAATTATTTTGATTTGTTTTAAAATTATCATTACTACTTTTACATTCTACTAAACAAATATCTATTCCAAGCCAATTATTTTGTAATTCCGTAAAGTTTGATTTCTTAGTATCAAGTAAAAGTGTATGAAATGTTAAAAGGGCTTCTAAAGAATAAGAATTCATTTCATTATTATTATTATTATTATTATTATTTCCATTAGAAGATTCTGTTTCTTTATACTTTAAACGAGTTGTACTAAATAATGAAAAATTAGTATTTCCTGCAGGAGTGAAAATTAAACCTAATGAACTTTTAACTTCTTTTTTTCTTGAATATCCTATAACATTCATTACTTCAATACAAATAGGTATTTGATAATTATTATTTATGTTTATATATGAAGGTATATTATTAATAATAGGACGTAATTTTAATCGTATACGTCCTTTATTTTCTAATGACATTCCAACATTTGAAAGATTTTCCCACTCCGTCCATTTACCTTCTAATAAATTATTAGAATAATTAAAATTATTATTATTATTATTATTATTATTATTACAATTCATTTGTGCAAATATTTCTCTTATAATATTATCAATACGAAAAGTCCCAAGAATATAAGTAATTTTAGGTTTTGTTGATATAATTTGCCATAATGTTAATTGTAAAGGAAATTTAGGATACATCCAATCTCGTGGCTCTATTTTCCAATTAGGATTTATATTTAAAAGATGTAAATGTGCTTGTCCTCTTGCAATTCGTATGAATTCTTCTTTTTCTTCTTCATTATTATTATTATTATTATTATTAACAAAAAATTCTTCAATTTCTTTATTTGTAGTTATAGAAGAAATTAAAGGGAAACAGGCATTGGTGTTTTTTGTATTTTTATTAGAATGAGATGCGTGTTTTATATTAGTATTATTCATATTATTATTATCTTTCTCATTATTATTATTATTATTATTATTATGTCGTCGACGACGACGTTTGTGTGAAACAAGATGCGCTAAAACAGGTACACCTGATGAAATTTGATTAAATGTATTATTATTATTAATATTATTATTATTATTATTATTTACTAAACCTTTTATAACACGTAGATCTTTTACTTCAATAGATTCCACTATCCATGAAGGCATTAATAGTGAAGAATACTGTGATATTATGTGTTGTATATCTTTTCTAGTTTGAATTTGTTTATTATTATTATTATTATTATTATTATTATTAACAACATTAATATCAGGAACTTTATCTTTTTTTATTTCTGAATTAGATATTTTCATTTCATTATGTGCAATATTCCATCCCATATGAATAGAATTATCAGATAATAATAACGAAATTATATTATTTTTTATATTTTTCTCTTTTTCTTCTTCATTATTATTATTAATTTCTTCTTTATTTTCTACAAGTTTTAAAACAGTTTCCCCACTTGTAGAATTACAGTAATCATCTATTAAGAAAAGCGATGTGAGATTACCAATATTATCAATATTATTATTATTAATTGATATTGACTCAGAATTTAAATTAATATCATGACGTACTTTACAAATTATATGAACTCTCACACCATACCGTCTTAATCCTTCACGTAATTCATTTACAGAAATAAAACGATGAAGAATTCCATTATTATTATTATAATTATTATTATAAATATAATTATTATTATTACTTGTATTTCCCCATAATGCACTTACTATAGAAGTTAAAGGTTCTACTGTTATTTGAGTTGCACTTATTTCAATTATTTCATTTTCCTCCCAACTCCATCCTTTATTTATTTCCCAATATCCAAAGCAAAGTCTACAAATTATATTTATATTTCCCGCTTCTAATATATTTGTTGTTGTTACATTATTTATTAAATGAGAAGAAATAGTAAAATGTAATTTAGCTTTTACAGGCCACCAATAAAATGGAACAAACATATATTTTGAGTTTATATTAATTTCTTTATTTGATAAGTGAGAATGTGCTAGTAATACTTCATACTCACAATCTTTAAATTTCAACCAAGTTTCTTTTAATGGTAATATACTATTTTCATTATGATTATTATTATTATTATTTTCTATTGGTTCAATACTAGCAAGTAATACATTATCAATTTCTCTCCAATGATATGTTCCTAAATGAATTGTTAAATTTGAATTTAAATGATCATATAATTCAATATAATCTATTTGAGCTCCAAAAGGCCAAATGATTGGTAATTGTATTAAATTAAAACACCATAATGATTGAAGTGAGGGTAAAATAATTGTTTCATACATTTCATGTATATTTCCCTTTAATTTCTCTTTAAAATAATAATTATTATTATTAAATAAATTTAATTGTAATTGGAATTTTATATTCCCTGGAAAATGCATATAAAAGCGCAGAAATGGAGAATGTAATTTATTATTATTATTATTATTATTATTATTATTATTATTATTTAATGAACGAATACGTATACAATTAAGAGAAGTTCCAATATTAATATTATGATTCCACATATATTGTAATTGAATATAAGCTGTTTGTTTTAATTCTTTTTCTTTTATATATGGAATTGGTACCCAAATAGTATTTTTATTTTCTATTAATGATATAGATTCTTCTGTTTCTGTTATATCTTTTATATAATTTGGATTTTTTATATTTATAATAGTTTCACCAATTAAAATATCTTTTGAAATTTCTTCATTGATATTTATTAGAGTGTTTTCCTCTTCATTACTATGATGTAAATGTAGAGATAAATATACCTTTGTATTACTTTCGTTTATATTAGGATAACATTCAGTTAAAATAAGAGGAAAAGAATTTTTATCATTATTATTATTACTATTATTATTATTATTATTATTATTATTTTCATCATTTTCTGCATGGATTTCAAATCCCAACTCTATCATTGGTGGAATAAAAGGCAATGAAATAGTTTCTATTGTTTCACACTTTAATTTAATATATACCAATGGTGTTCTTGTTAATGCTAATATATTATTTTCTTTTTTTATTATTCTTTTTCTTCTTTTACTTCTCTGAAGAATTCCTAATATTCCACTTTTACTATTTTTAGAATTATTTTCATTTTCTTCGATACATTGTTGCCTTTGTGAATTAATTTCATTATTATTATTATTATTATTATTATTATTATTATGAGCCCGCCGCACTTGCACAATTCCCACAATTTCTCTTAACTCTATTTGAAGTTTTGATTTAAAAAATAAATAATATAAATTACACATTTCAGCAGAGTGTGTTAATACTTTATATGAAATAGAAAGACTACCAATAGGAATATTTACATATATATTTCTCTCACATAATGTAGGTTGTATTAATGCTACTGATACTAATTCTCTTCTTTTTGTTTTTATATATTTACAAGATTGTAAATTATTATAAGAATTATTATTATTAGAATTATTAAAAGAATAATTAGGAATAAAATATCCTTGAGCTTTTTGAGGTAAATGTATTTCTGTAGATTTTAAAAATGTAGAATTACGGCGATTAAGGAGAATTTCTATTTTAGATAAATTTTGAACAGTTAATATAGCAGACCAACTAGAATTTATATTATTATTATTATTATTATTATTATCATCTAAAGAAGTATTGATATTTAAATGGGTGTATTGATAGGCTTTTGAATGCATCCAATTAATTTCATTCTTTAATGTTAACTCCCAATTATTATTATTATTATTATTATTATTAGGTAATATAGTTTGGCCATATAATTCCATATTATATACATTCACTTGAAGTAATAATAACTCTGGTACATTATTATGTTCTATTAAAGGAAAATTAGAATTGTGTATTTCATTATTATTTTCTTCATTATATTCTGTTTCTCCTTCTTTACTATCAATATTATTATTATTATTTGTTATTAATATTTCTTTAGATTCCCCAATAGAAACTCTCATTGGATTCCAATATAATTCAGATTGTGTTAATGTAAATGTTAAAATCCCACATAAATATTTATTACCAATATTATTATTATTATTATTATTATTATTATTATTATTATGACTTGTACTTACTATAGAAATTGCTCTCACTTCATTTCCAAATATTTCATTTTCATGAATACAACCTTTTCCTAGTATTATATGAGGATTTTCACTACAGTGTAATTCAAAATGTAATTTTATATTTGAATATATATTTTTATTTTGTTTTTGTTTAAAATTAGGAATTAAACAATTTTGCATCCAACTACATTGTTTTAATGTGGGATTACATGATTTAGAATTTGTATAATCTCCATACTTCATTCCATTATTATTATTATTACTATAATAATTATTATTATAAAATTCACTTTCTTTTTTTTGATTTGTTTTTTCTTTTTGTTGAAATATATAATTATTAAAAGAAGCTTTATCTTCTAATGAAGTAATTTCTTCCTTAATATAAACAATTACAAAAAACTCTAAAGGATTCCTATCATTATTATTATTATTATTATTTGTAAAATTTATATGAGAATCATTACTTGCTATAAATTCACGAATTTGTAAAGATATATAAATTGGAAAAGGAGCTGACAAAGAAGAAGAAATTTCTTCTCTATTATTATTATTATTATTCTCTTCTTTATTTATTTCATTTTCTAAATAATAATAATTATATTTATTTTGTAGATTATTTTTACTAATAGAAAGAGAAGTTAAGCAATCCCATAATGTTTCTTTTAATATTTCTAATTCAATGAATACTTCTCCTACAATAACACATATATCATTCATTTTAGTATCAACTCTATATAAAGTTACCCAACGTTTTAAATATAATTCATTTATATTTTCACAAAAATCAGATTTCTTTATTTGTATGAATGCAAATGCTGAATTTTCATTATTATTATTATTATTATTATTATGTAATGAAGTTTCAACTATCATTTGTAGTCTTATATTAATTGTGAATTCATCTTTATATATGTTTTTTTCTTTTTCTATTTCATTATTATTTTCTTTATTTTTGTTATAAAATATATGAGGAATTTCAAATATCATATTAGAACCAAAATAAGGCATTATACCTGTTTGACTCACAGTACGCCAAGAGACGTTATCAATACCAATAATAAAATAAGTTAAAAATTCATTTTCTTTATTATTATTATTATTATTATTAATATTATTATTATTAATGGTATTTTCATTATCATTATTATTAATATTATCATTATTATTTTCTTTTGATGATAATAATAATAAAGTTTGTAACCATTTAGATGTTCTATAACGTGCTTTTATAATTTTAACACGAATAAGTAATGATTTATCTAATGTTTGTTCTTTATATTCTTGAGTTATTGTTTTTTCATTTATTTCTCTTTCTTCTATATATTCTTCTACAAAATTATGACTATAGTTTAGTTCTACAAAACCAATTAAATTACTTTTATTATTATTATTATTATTATTATGAGTTTCTTTTATTTCTTCTGATAAAAAACCCTCATCATTACTATTATTATATAATGGATATAATTCGTTTCCTTTTACTTCTTTAAAACAATAAGATAAATCAAGTGTTACTTTCCCCACACATAACTCCCCCTCTGTATGTGTTTCTAAATTTAAATTATTTGTTTCAGTATTATTATTAATATTATTACTATTATTATTATTATTATTATTATTAGAAGAAATATAAAAAAGAATTTCAATTATTGGAAGTGGTGGTGGTGGTGTTTGTTTATATAATGAAATTGGTAAGGAATCCCAGTGAAGGTATACTCTTTCATTACTTTCTATTTCTAATTTTATATTATTATTTTTATAATTATTATTATTATTTAACTCAAATAATGAAGAATTATAATTCTTATTTACATCACGAGCTGCATTTAAAACTTTTTTCTTTTCACGAATATTAATAATCCACTTTTTTCCATTTGATAATAAAGAAGAATGAAGAAACACAATTTTCTTAAATTGTAATTCTACTATTGTTTTACTATGAAATGAAGGCCAATTCCATTTTATTTCTTCTTTTGCTTCTGTTATTTGAGCTGCTGATATTTTAGCTGTAAATATTCCAGGTTGAATATTATTATATAATAAAGATTCTTTCTCTTCTAATAATAATATATTTATATTTGAATTTAAATTTAATTTTATTTCTACAATCATATGTTGAAGTTTCTGATACGTGAAAAGATCTGTGATATCATCTTTAGATAATAATAACTCTCCAATACCGACAATATCAATTTTTGTATTACTTTTATTATTATTATTATTTTCTTTATTTTCTAATGTTTTATATGAATAACATAATTCTAATTTAATATTATGTGATAATGGAAAACAAATTGAATCTTGGACTGCAATAATAAAACCTCCAATAGAAGACATATGTAACATAATTTCTTGTGTATAATTTCCTGAAGTTATTCTAAGAAATATTTGTGAATTTTCCTCTTTTATTGTTTTTATATTTCTTTCTAATAATAATAATAATAAAGATGATGATGATATATTTGTTTCTTTAAATAAAACACCTCTCCATCTCATACAATGAAATAAATAACTCCATAATATTTCTATATTTTCAATTTGTAACCAAAACATTCCACATGATTTCCCTATAAATGTATCTACTGACCAATGTGGGCGCAGACTTGAATGAATTAATTTTAAATTATTATTATTATTATTATTTTTATTATTATTATTGTTAATAATATTATTATGAAATTTCCAACGTAAAAGTAAAGCCCCATGATATTTTGTATTTAATTTTGTATTTGTTTGTATTGATATTATTGGTAACCATATTTCTCCTGAAAGAGTACACCAGAAACGTGAGGAAATAACTCGAGAAATATCAACAATTCCAATACAATAACTCTCACCTTTAGTAGAAATATCATAAAATATTTGAATAATAATATGTGTTGTATTAGGACTTATATATAAATTTCCTTTAGAGTTCCAGTGAGGATTTATTGAAGAAATATTATTATTATTATTATTATTATTATTTGTTGTTATTATTGTAGAAAATGAATTTGATGGAGGAATTACCTGTGCAATAGCATACACATTATTAATATTATTATTATTACTAATATTATTATAAGAATTATTTAATTCAATATGAAGATCTGCTGCCTCCACTATACATAACTCTAATATATTCCAATCATTTATATTTGTATTAAAAGATGATGTTAAATATTTATGTAATGAAAGAGGAGAGGGAAGAAGCTGCGGGGATTGCAATAATTCACGATTTGCTAAAGACATTGTAGAAATCATATTATTATTATTATTATTTTCTTCTGAAGTAAATAAACATTCATAACTACAATGAATCCATCCTGATATTTGTTGAGAAGAAGTTTGCTCGTTTTCTTCTTCTTCTTCTTCTTCACTATTATAACCATTATTATTATTAATATTATTATTATTATTATTATTAATATATAGAGGAAGCCATACTCGGCCAATAGAATAAGTTAAATCAAATGGAGTAAATGTTGCCCGGCCGTATACTATTTCAGGAGCTACTGGGCTATGTAATGTTAATAATATAATAGAATGCATTTTATCAAGAGTAGTTTGTATTATTGTATTAAAACGCATAATAGGAGCTCGTTGAAATTCAATATTATTATTAATATTATTATTATTATTATTATTATTAGCATTATTTAGTATTAATACTTCACACCCACCAGTAATCGTAAGAGAAACGATAGGAAACTCTACACCAATATCTACATTTGGGTGTAATTGCTCAAGTATTCCTACATTTATATTTAAAATAAGAGAACATTTATTTATTTCTTCTTCTTCTTTTTGATTTAATTGTAATAACTTATTATTATTACTTTCATAAGTTTTATTTGTTTCACGACGAAGAAATGCTGCAGCAGATTGTTGAGGAATTGTTAATTCAATTCCATTTATTTCGCCTACTCGCATAGGCATTCGACTTAAACTTGCATGAATTTTAATTTTATTATTATTATTATTTCTTTCTTTTTTTATTCTTTTAGATTTACTTAATAATAATATTCTTTTTTTAAGATTAACAAAGGAATTATCATTAATGATATGAAGATTAATTAATGGCATTAAATTATCATTAGAAGAAGAATATGATAATAATTTTGCCAATGAAAGTAATTTAGATACCGCTACTGGAGTCCAATGTAATGAATTATTATTATTATTATTATTATTATTATTATTATTATTAAAAGCATTCTTTTCAGTTTCACTCAAGTTTATATTATTTACATTGGATGATAATAACAATTCTGAATTTTTAGAAATAATAAATTGTTCTAATTGTATTAATACAACTGAAGAAGTAAGAATATTATCATTTAATATAATTAATATATCCGACCAACCATTTTGCTTACAAAGTGAATATCTAAAAGGTGCACCATATGCTAAAATACTTCGATCTGCTCCACATAATGTTAATCGAAACATTTCATCATTTTCATTAGTATTATTATTATTATTATTATTATTATTATTATTATCATTATTATTAAATTCATTTTCAATACCACTTTCACTATAATTCAAATAATAATTATTATTATTATTCCTACCCCACCAAGGCTCCATTTCTACAAATAATAACCAACGTGATGTTAATATATTTTTAAATATTATTTCTTCTCTCTCTGTTAAAGAGGAAACAATAACGGATGTACTTTTCTGTTGTTGTTGTTCTGTAATTAATATATTTGATTTTAGTAGTGAAGAAGGAGGTGTTTGTGAATCATTAATTTCATTATTATTATTATTATTATTATTATTATTCATTGGAATTGCAAAGACAAAATCATTACAAGTTTCTGAAGAAGTAAGAGTAGGAAGAGGAGATTTACTTTTTTTTAATGGAGAATTTAATTTATTTGAAGTTGTTATTAATTCATTTTCTATTGAAATTGAATCTGAAATTTCAAATGTTCTTAAGGGTTTTATATTATTATTATTATTATTATTATTATTAATTATTGGATATTCTTCACTAGAATGTAAAGTTGGTAATTTTACTATACTAGATACTAAACGAGGCTTTACAAATAAAGAAACGTTTATTATATTTTCTTTTATTCCTATGTTTTCTTTAGCATTTAGATTTATATGAAATTGTAATGTTTGTATTCCATATATCATGGGCATTATATTTTTATTTTCTGCAAGTAATTTCCAGTTTAATATATTATTATTATTATTATTATTATTATTATTATTAGTTTCTTCTTCAATTACATTCTCACTTTCTTCTTCCTCTTCTGTATTTTCATTATGACTATTATTATCAGTAGTATTATTATTACTATTAGAATTTGCATAGAGTTGAATAGAGGACAAACTACTATTTGAAGTTGAACTAATTACTTCTCTTTCATTTGTTTTAATTATTATTGTTTTATTTGTTTGTTTCTTATCAGATATTTCATTTATATTTTCACGATACCATAGGCAGCATTGCAAAGTTGCGAAATTATTATTATTATTATTATTATTATCTAAATTAGAAAATAATTCTATTTCTTCTTTTGTTTGTTCTACAATAAATATTACATCGTGAAGTTCTGTATTAATTGTACAAGGCAGACATATTAATTTATCATCTCCTTTATTTTCCTCTTCTACTTCTTTCATAATAATTTCATTATTATTATTATTATTATTATTATTTTCTATGATTATTTTAGAAGAATGTGAAGGAGTATGAATTTCTATTCCAGGTGGAGCTATTATTGAGATACAGTACTGCCATGATGATTTATAACTCTTATCATTATTATTATTATTATTATTATTATTATTATTATTATTAGTTTCCTGTATATTTGATATTTCTTCTTTTTCCTCTTGATTTAAAGAGAAAGAAACTCGTTGAACTTCCATACATGTGAGGAGCATCTATCTATCTAGTTATAAATAAATAAATATATATATATATATAATATATTTCTTTCTTTTCTTTTCTTTTCTTTTTTTCTTTATCTCTCTCTATATATTTAAGAGAAAATTGAATAGGAATCTTCACTATTCTTTTCTTTTTCTTTTATATTATATTAATAATGTGATGTAGAGTTTATTTTCTCACTACTTTTTGTTGTTTTGTTTTGATTTTATTTTATTTTTTTTTTTTTCCCACCAGACTCTGTTGATAAAGGTAGAGGTGATGCTATTAGTTTTCAGAATATTTTTGTTTAAAGAAAAAATAATTTAAAAAAAAGAAACAAACAAAAAAGAAATATATATATATATATATATAAAAGACCATAAGAAGAAAATAATGATAGTAAAATAATTATGCATAAATATGTTGTTGTTTTTTTTTTTTAATTATTATTATTATTATTTTATTTTCAAATATTCCCTCTTTCGCTTTCAATAAATATAATAAAAAAAAATCCTTATAATTGGACAATATAGTGTTTTTTTTTTTTTTTTTAACCAAAAAAAAGTGTAAAACCCCAAAAAGAAAACAAACCCAGATGTCTTGAAAGTGTAAAACAACATTAAAAAATATGATTTAAAATAAAACCAAAATAAAAAGGAAACGCTTGCAGCATAATAAAATAAAAAAAAAAAAAGAAACTCAAGACAAGATGAAGGAAAGGAAACAAAAGAAAACAAAATAACCCCTCCCCCCTCCCAAAAAAAAAATATATATACATATAAATAAAAAAAAAACTACTAATAATAATAATAATAATATTATTATTATTAATTCTTTACTAAAGGTCCTTTGAGTGAAATATAAATAGACTTTGTCTCTGTATAACTCTCTAATGCCTGCGCCCCCAACTCACGTCCCATTCCACTTTGTTTAAACCCCCCAAAAGGCATCGCCGCATCATAACAATTCCAACAATTCACCCAAACCGTTCCAGCTTTAATGTGCGATGTAAAAAACATAATTTCTTCCATATTATTAGAACAAATACCAGCAGCGAGGCCATACGTTGTGCTATTCGCACGATGTACAACTTCTTCTAATGTTTGAAACTTCATCACAGCTGTAACTGGGCCGAATATTTCTTCTTTTGCAATTGTCATTTCTTCTTTTACTTCTGTAAATATTGTGGGTTTTACAAAGTAACCACACTCACCATGTCGAGAGCCACCTGTTATAACATTTCCTCCCTCTTGTTTTCCTTTTGAAATATAAGTTAAAACTCTTTCAAATTGTTTTGCCGAAACCAGTGGGCCGTGATTATTGGTTGGAATATTTCCAGCCCCAATACTTTTTGTCTCGGCAATTTGTTTTAATTTATGTACAAACGCATCATGTACTTTTTCATGAACAAATATGCGTGATGAGGCGGTACAGACTTGTCCCATATTAAAAAATATTCCATGTGCTGCGACTTCAGCTGCTTTATTTATATCTGTATTTTCACATATAATTAAAGGCGATTTCCCACCAAGTTCAAGTGTAACTCTTTTTAAATTACTTTCCGCCGCCGCCCGCATCACTTCTTTTCCAACAATTGTAGATCCTGTAAATGCAATTTTATCAACATCATGATGATGTGAAAGATGTGCTCCAGCTATGGATCCAAGTCCTGGAACTATATTTACAACTCCTGCAGGATATCCAACATTATTTATTAATTCTCCAAGTCTTAAAGCACTTAATGGAGTTTGCTCTGCTGGTTTTAATATAATGGTATTCCCCAATGCAAGAGCTGGGGCAAGTTTCCATGCCGCCATTAATAATGGAAAATTCCAAGGAATAATTTGCCCACACACTCCAATAGGTTCACGTTTAATAAAACTAAAATTATTTCCAGACACTGGAGCCACTTGCCCATACACTTTATCAGCCCAGCCTGCGTAATATCGAAAACACTCTTCTGTTAATAATAAATCTACATTTAATGCAACGGTGTAGGGCTTGCCATTATCAAGAGACTCCAGCGCCGCTAACTCTTCTCTGTTTTTATGAATTTCATCCGCGAGTTGAAGCATTAAATTACGACGCAGTGCCCCATCTGTTAAACTGTAATGTTGAAACGCTTTTCGAGCTGCTGTGACGGCGTTATTAATATCTTCAGCTTCAGCCTCTGATACATTTGCACATACTTCTTCTGTGGCGGGGTTAATAACTTTAAGCGTTTTACCAGAAACTGCTGGGACAAATTGGCCATTAATAAATAATTTATTTTGAATGTGTTGAAGAGGTGGTGGGTGACTGGGAGCAGTGAGAAATCGTAATGTGGCACGGAGCATTTTATTTTTATTTGTTTATTTATTTTTATTTTATTTCTTATATATATATATATATATATATATATATATGTGAAAATGTGTTATCAAAGAAGAAAAAATAAAAATAAAAATATATATTCTTAAGTTTAATAAGATAAAAAAAAAAAATTATATATATATACAGAGTTTGAAAAAAAAAGAATAATTTTACTAATATAAACAGTAAAAAAGTACAAAATCGTCTGTATTTCACTTTTATAATGAATAACCAAACAAAGAAAGAAAATAAATATATATATATATATATATATATATGTTCAATACTACTATAATTTTTTTTCTTCCCCCCTTTCTTGCCCTTCCACCATCTCTTTCTTTTTTTTTTTTTTTTTTTCACTCTCTGTTTTATCCTATTTTTTTTTTTTTTTTCCTTCTTTTCTTTCATTCCCCTTTCACATTTTAAAAGAAAGAATAATGATTGGCAAAATGATTAAAAAAAAAAAGAAAAGAGAACAAATAAACACAGTCGACCAGATAGATAGATAGATGAACGCAAAAGAAAAAAAGAAAAAATCACCCTAATACAAAAAAAAGCAAAAAAAAAAAAAAAATTAAGTATCCCTCTTCTTTTTTTTTTAATTTTGTTCTTCTTCACAAGACTCTCATTTTTTTTTTTTTTCCGTACTTTTTTTCAAAAAAAAAAAAAAAAAAATCCCTCCTACTACTCCTACTAAATAATATAATAACAAAAATAATAATATACTACAATCTTTATTTCTATTCACTCCCTCCTTCACTCTCTCCCTCTCTCTCTTTATCACACTCACTCTATCAGTTTATTTCTTTCTCATTTCATATTCTTCAAATTCACCTTTATCACTTATTCTTATCATAACCAACAAAAACAAAAAGATAAAAAGTAGAACAAGAAAAACCCTCTCCTCCACTAAGAAAGTAATACTGTAATAAAGACCATTTCTTCTTCTTCTTTTCTCTTTCTTCGTATTATCTTAAAAAAGAAAGAAAAAGAAAACTACATCATTATTATCATTATTATTATTATTATTACGCTGGAATATAAAACTTACGAGGCCCAGGTGAGCCAGTATCCCCCAGCACCGCCGCATACTGATCACTGTACTGCCACACATGCGACATGTGATCCCACGGGGAGTTATTAATCGCCTCCTCCCACTCTTTATTCACAACTTTCCTCCACGTGGGATTATTCGCCGGCACATGCACGCCGTAGTAATATCGTAGGGCAAAATAAATGCAACTCCCATGCAGCGTTAAGACACCCAATAGTTTTAGCACCGGGTTGCGTGGGAGTTTGTTGCCCTCGCCGAAGAACTTGTCAGAGACACGCATGGCGGTGACGGTGTCCACGGCATCTCTGTACTGCTGCGGGTCTTTAAAGTGGGCGAGGGCCTCCGGGTGGTAATAAATTTCACGTCGGGCGGCGAAAACCCAACGAAATGAAAAGGCGGTGAAATTTGGGAGGCGGGCGCGATATTCGGCGAGGGTGGTGGCAGGAGCCCATACACCAAAAGGTCGGGGCATTATATGTAGTTATAATGATATATAATTATATGTAATATACTTAGAAATATATATATATATATATATATATATACTTATAAATATATATATACTTGTTTGGTGCTATTTTTATTTTTTTTACCCACCACCAAAATTATTGTATTTAAATAAATTTTTTTTTTATCTACAAAAAAAAAAAAACTTACTTATGGGGTTAAAAAAAAAAAAAAAAATTTTTTTTTTTTTTTTTTTTTTTTTTTCTTTCTTTTTAGAGAGATAAAGAAAAGGAATGTCATAAATTAAAAAAGAAAATAATAATAATAACAATAATAATAATAATTGGTTTGTGTGTTGAATCAACACAAAAAATTCACTTTTGAAGAAGGAAAAAAAAAAAAAAGACGATTTCTACGAGGGAGAAGCAAGAAATAAAAAAGAGTAAATAGTGAAACATAAATAACATTTTTACGTAATATACGAGAAGCAAATAATATTAATAATAATAGCACTAACAATGATAGATAATAATATTAAAAAATAATAATACTCAACGAGCTGGAGCTCCACTAATTATATTATAAGATACTCCACTTCGAGTAGGAGATGTTCGACGTCGTGATAAATTATGATCAGCTGCACAAATATCTGAAGAAGAAGCCGGTGGTTTTAAAGGGGCTTGTATTATTCCTCTCATATTTTGTTGTTGTGTTTGTGTTGTTGGTAATTGACCTTGTTGTTGTGCTCGAAGACTTTGTTCTCTCATATATTCCTCATATTGAATTTCATACGCTGTTTTATTTCTTGTTTGCTGTGAGGCATTATTATTATTATTATTATTATTATTACTACCAGAAGAAGAGACTGAAGCAAAATTTTCTGTTCTCTGTACATGAGAGTTGAAATTTCCCGGGTAACTTCTTAAACTACTTTGAATTTGTTTATTATTATTATTATTATTATTATTATTATTATTATTATAACTTCCAGCCCATAATAAATCCCCACCCCTCCCTCGTGGTGGCTGCCACGTTTCAAAATATTTATGAAACACCACAAAATTATTTGCCTGTGGGGTAAACTCTCTCAATCCATAATGTCTTGCAAGAAATGATAAAAATTTTATACTAGGCCTATCAATAGCTACCTCGCCTGGAGTTTTATTTTCTTTTGTTAACATAAAATCAAATAATAATTTACCAAAACCCTGGCGTTGACAGTTAGAATCCACAAAGAAATCCAACACACACAATGGAGTAATTTCAACTAATTGTAAAGTTGATGGATGGGTAATAAATAATTTTTTAATTCCAACTTTTAATATACCGACGCCGTGACCATTATGACAGGCAAGATATAATCGAGAATTTTTATTTTCTCTTAATTTAGAAACAGAAGTTAATATGGCGTTTAATCCTTGTGCGGACTGACTGCGTTGGCCGAGAATATTAATAGTTTGCATAATACCTTCAATTTCTTCGGAGAATCTATTATTATTATTATTATTATTATTACTATTTTTATTATTATTAGTTTTGTGTTGGCGCCATGCGGCATCTAAAGTATCAGCGTCCCATGCTGTAATTCCATTTGGAAGTGTGAGCTCTGGTAATGGGGTATCTTGCATTTTATTTATATATTTACTAAGTTATATATATATATATATATTTATATTTATATTTATATAAATAAGAGAGAGAATGTGATAGGGCGCACAAAATACTAAAGTTAGATAACTCCTTCTTCTTGTTGTATTTCTTTCTTTTTTTTTTTACTATTATTTGATTTTTTGATTTTTTTTTGTTTTGTTTTTTCTGTGTCTGTTTGTGTGTGTATTTTCTTTTACAAGTGATGTCGATGTTGTTATAAATTGAGTTTCCTCATAATTAAGAAAATAATAATCATAAATGAATTTGAAAAACAAATACATAGGGAAAAAAAAAGGAAAAGTAGACAAAAAAAAAAAACATATATATATATATATATATATATATATATATACTAAATTTTTTTTTTTTTTTTAATAATTGTAGATATTAACAGAATTGATAGTGTAAACAAGTAATTAATAATAATTAAAAAAAAGTATTATATTAATTATAAAAGTAAGATTATTTATTATTATTATTATTTTTTTTTTTTACACTTACAGTCCTCTTTCTCTTTTTTAAAAAAAATATCTCTAAGCTTACACTCACTTATTTTTATTATTATTTAAATACTACAAACAGAATACCAGAGATAATAATAAAAAAAAGAAGAAAAGAAAAATAATTAAAAAAAAAAAAAAAGCAAACAAAAACAAAAATCGCAACGTAAC
This sequence comes from Trypanosoma avium, assembly GCA_030849755.1. Classification (NCBI taxonomy): domain Eukaryota; phylum Euglenozoa; class Kinetoplastea; order Trypanosomatida; family Trypanosomatidae; genus Trypanosoma; species Trypanosoma avium. Next base: position 93,239 of record JASANY010000887.1, on the reverse strand, counting down.
TGATAAATTAACAAAAATAAAAAAAGACAATCAATCTCTTCGCTAAATAAAATGAAAAGAGGAACAAGAGAGAAGAAAAAAAAAAAAAAAAAGAGAATTTTCATATGATAGAATATATATCAATAAACCTTTGAACATAGATAAATAAACACCAAATAATAAATAATAATAATGATAATCATATAAATATATATACAAATATATATATGCACGTGCATACTCCCTATTAAGAAAAGGAGCTTTTATATAATAAAAAAAGAAGGGGGGGGGAAAAAAAGGCTGAAGAAAAGTAATAAATGAATTAAGATAAAAAATTAATTAATTTTTTTTTTTTTTTCACATCTCTAAAAACAATACTATCATTAATTCATTTCATTCAATTTATAGCATAACATTCATATCAGAAATAAATTAATATATGAAATATTATTAATAATACTACTACTATTATGATTATGATTTTAAAAATATTTCTGCATAAACTGTAAAACTCATTGAAAATGGACACACAAATATAAGAAAAGAAAAAAAATAATAATAAAAGAAGAAAAATCTCCTAAAATTGTAGTCCAATAAGTAATACACTTAAACTAAAAAAACAAATATATATATATATATATTTCTCTTTCTACCTCTCTATCTCTCTCTCTCTTTTTTTTTTTTTCCTTTCGTTTATAATCCTATTATATAAATATATATATAAATATATATATATAAATAAATAAATATATATATAAATATAAATAAACTATTTCTAAGAATCAAGTCGTATCTTTGTAGGATCCTTACGTCGCCCATGTACTGGGCAAAGTATTACCCAAACAATAGACAACAAAGACATTCCAATAAAACAAAACTGTGCCCACATTATAAATACACCAATTCCTTTTAATCGTAAAACATAAACATTCATTAAAGCATTAATTGCCGTGCGTGGGCTATACTCTTGAAAGGATCGCGCCGCAAACTCCACCACAGCCACACTTGTTAATAATGAAAGTGAAACATTAAACAAAAGTGAATTTAATGTTGTATCATGTGGTTTTAATGGGTGAATTTGAAAAAATATTAAACGCATGCCGAGTCGAACTTGACCTTCAAAGGTTACCCAAACAAGATAAAAAACTAAAATAGCATACGCAATAACACCAAATAAAGCAAAAACATTATCTAATCCTGTTAGCACACGATTTAAAAATGGAGAATGATCAAAGGTGTTATATAAAAATATATGTAACACCCATGCAATCGTAATTCCGGTAGAAATAATACCAAGTAATAATTTCCCATACACAATAAAAGGTGAACCACCTGCTTTTGTATAGGCCCAAATTAATTGTTCTTGTTGTGCTTCTAATATATAAGTTTCATTACGTAAAATATTAATTTTACTACTTAATGTACGAGAAATTTTACCTCGGCCTTGTTTTTGCATTTCTAATCCCATTTCAAGTAAAGTATCCGCTTTTGCAGCTATTATAGCCATTTCCTGTGCAAATCGACTTCCACTTATTGCTTTTGGTCGTTTAATAAATCCTCGAATTAAATCTATTGGAAAAGAAACAAGTCCTACTCCACCATAGAAAAAAAAAGCAATCCAACCAAAGAAACATAATAATCCAATACAATATGTAAAAAAACTAACACTAATTTCAGCTTTTGATGATATTCCTGTTCCATTATATACTAATACATTTACACTGGAAACAATTTGTGGGGATCCTTCATAGACTTGTATAGGAATTTCAGCGACACCAATTTTTGTAAAACAAACGCCACATATAATGGCAAATACAGCAAAAACACCAAATGTATAAAATATAGCTTGTCCAACTTGTTTTCCAGGTTTATTTTTATCTGGATCATAGGCTTCATAGAAAAACATTGTAAATGGTACTATTAAAATAGTCATGGCCGCAATAATCCAAAGTACAATTTGCCACATTAATTGAAGATTAAGAGATGCATTATATTTATTTAAAACAGTTGGGTCAGTAGCATTCGCTGCATCAAGAGGTAAAAGTAAAACAACACCAACAGAAAATACCATTCCAATAATAACAATTATTTTTGCCCCTAATGATTCTCCTTCATCTTCTTCAGACATGAAATAAAATAAAACATATATTCCTAGTGCTATACATAGTACAGATACAATGACTAAGAGAACAATAAGCCACCAATTTATCATTCTTTAATATGTGTAAATACGGATATATATATATTTTTTTTTTCCCTTTCTCTCTCTCTCTCTATATATATATATATATTTATATACAAAATAAGGAGTTTAATCACTTACCTAAAATTAATTAATAAACTTTTAACTACTTACTTCGTCACTTTGAATGAGCTATGTAATCCTATCTGTTTTTTTTTTTTTTTTTTCCCCTATATATTTTAGTATTTTTGTTGAGCTATAGCTCCCCCCCCCTCTATTTCTCTACTAAGCGGGGCAAAAGATATATATATATTTTTTTTTTCCTCTAAAAAAAAAAAAATAAGCTTTCTCCTTGTCAATAGGCTCCTTAAAAATAAAATAAAAAAAAAAAAAAACTCTAATTAAAATAACAAAATAATAAATTAAAAAAAAAAAAAAATGAAGAGAAATTAATTATATAAATAATTCAAGGTTAAGCTATTAAATTACAAGAGAAATAAAAAAATAATAGTTCTTATATTTATATACAACAAAAGGAAAGCCACCCTCCAGAACCAATCACGAATACAGACAGTAAACAACAGTACTTTCTCAAACGACCTCTCAAGCTATTATAATTATTTATATATTTTTTAAATATTTCTTATCATTGCTCTCTTATTTCACTTACATTCCTTTTCTTCAATCATCCAATATTTGTTTTCTTTTGTTTTCGTAAAATTGAAAACAAAAAGGAAGAGTAAAAAAAAAAATAAAATAGAAAGCGATAAAGAAAAAAATAAAATAAAGAGGCCTCCTACGCAAATATATATATAGAGAGAGAAATATATAAATATAGCTGCTGTTACGAGCTCCTACCTAAATTCCGCGGTCTCATTATCCCTACTACGAAAAAAAAAAGAAAGAAATATTTAAAAAAAAAAAAGAAAAAACACAAGTCTCCTTTGGAATCACTCCCCAATACACAACATTTATAGAGAGACTTGTGATTATTATTTTTTTTTTTTTCTTGTCTTTTTCTTGATATGTTTTTTTTATTTTTATTATTTTTTTTTATTTTTTTTATTTTTTTTTTTTCTTCTTGATTTGCTTTCATGTTTGCTTTGCCACTCACTTTTTTAGACGCTAAATATAAATATACTTATATAAAAATATATATATTCTACGCCTTTTATGCAAATGACTTTTTAGTGCTACTATACTTTGTTTCTTTTTCATTTATTCATTCACTTATATAGATAAATAAATAAAATAAATAAATACTCTTTTTCTTCTTCCAATCCCTCTTTTTTTCCTCCCTCTATCTCTCTCATTTTCATAACTTTTTTCTTTTTTTTTTTTTTTTCCCTTTGTTTTCTTTTCTTTCTTGGTTCTCAGTTTTCATTTCAGTTTTTTTATAATTAAAGTTTTAATGACTTGCTTGAGACGCACGAGAGCGACGTAACTTTTCAAGATCCGCCGCCTCCTCTGCCATTTTCTTTCCTTTTTCCAACACAGAAGTAATACCACCCACCATATAAAATGCCATCTCAGGCACCTGATCATAAGTTCCCATTAATAATCCAGAGAAAGATTCAATAGTATCCTCCAATTGTACATAATGCCCAGTCATTCCTGTGAATACCTCCGCAACTTGGAAAGGTTGGGAAAGGAATTTTGAAACTTTACGGGCACGATCCACGATAAGTTTATCCTCCTCACTTAATTCATCAATACCCAGCACGGCAATAATATCTTGTAATTCTTTATATTTTGTTAACATTTGCACCACATCTTGGGCCACATTATAATGATCGACACTGATGACATCCGGGTCCATAATACGTGAGGCACACTCCAGAGGATTTACAGCTGGATATATTCCGGACTCTGCAACAGCACGATCAAGGACAGTGGTGGCATCCAGGTGAGAGAAAGTTGTAGCAGGCGCGGGGTCTGTAATATCATCAGCAGGCACATACACCGCCTGCACAGAAGTAATAGACCCCTTAGTCGTAGAAGTAATTCTCTCTTGCAATTGTCCGAGATCTTCGGCAAGCGTGGGTTGATACCCCACCGCGGCTGGAATTCTGCCCAGTAACGCAGAAACTTCAGAGTTGGCTTGTGTGAATCGGAAAATGTTATCGATAAAGAGTAGGACGTCTTGTCCTTCAATATCACGGAAGTACTCCGCCATTGTTAACGCGGATTGTGCCACACGAGCACGCGCGCCGGGAGGTTCATTCATTTGCCCATACACCAACACACACTTGGACTCACCTTTGAGATCGATAACTTTCGATTGCATCATTTCAAGATATAAGTCGGTGCCTTCACGCGTGCGCTCACCAACGCCAGCGAACACAGAGAACCCACCATGACCTTTAGCAACGTTATTAATTAATTCCATAATAATAACGGTTTTACCCACACCAGCACCACCAAAGAGACCAATTTTACCTCCCTTACAATAGGGGAGAATGAGATCAATAACTTTAATTCCAGTTGTTAAAATAGTATCAACGGCGGCTTGATCTGCAAGCTTTGGTGCCACCGCGTGAATTGGCATGCGAAGTTTCTCCCCAACAGGCCCACGCTGATCAATAGCGTCTCCAAGAACATTAAAAATACGTCCCAGTGTTTCTCGTCCCACAGGTACAGAAATATTTCCCCCCGTGGAGACTACCTTTGATTTTAATTTTAATAAATCGGTGGTTTGCATCGCAATGCAGCGGCCCGTGTGGGCGTCAAGGTGTTGTACGATTTCAAGCGTTAACGCCTCATCCCGGCCGAGGTCATCGACAACATCCAACGCCGTTAAAACTGGTGGCACACCTTCAGCAAAGTGAGCATCCACCACAGCTCCAATAACTTGTGAAACATAACCCACACGACCTTTATGTTCTGCTGTATTTGTATTAGTTGTATTAGTAGTGGGAGCTGCAGCTGAGGCGGCACGAGCTCCAGCCACACTGCGTACAACTGCACTTCGAAGTCGATTAAGCATCATATTTTTGTTTGGTTTTTTTTTTTTTTTTTTTTTTCGGGAGTTTATATATATATATATACTAAGAAATATATTTATATCCTTATAATAATATAATGTAATATAATATATCCCTGTGAAAAAGATAATGGACGCGCGAGTTCCTACTGTTTAAAGCGTATAGAAAGAAAGAGAAAGAAAAAGAGAGAGAGAGAGAGAGAGAGAGAAAAAAAAAAAGGAAGTAAAAATAAATAAGGTATTTTAAATAATAATCTAATAAAAAAAAGAAATATTTTTTTATATATCAATAAAATAAGTTATTAATAACTTATAGAAGAAATAATGAGAAAAAAAAAAAAAAAAATCAAAAATTATTAAAAATATGTGAAAATAAAAAAAAAAAGATGAATTTTCATCATGCTCCAAACTATCTTTTTTTCATCATGTTCAAAAAAGTTCTCTAGATAGAAAGATAATAAAAGAAACAAAAGAAGAAAACAAAAAAACAAAAAGATTTTATAATGAAAAAAAAAAAGAAATAAGAAGTATAACCTTCTTATCATTTTTTTTTTATTACTTAACTTCCTCTTTTCTTTTTTTTTCTTCTTTCTATATCCCTTTTATTTTCTATTTCTTTCTAATAAAGAATCCCCACCACCTTACGCACGGCTGTAGAGGCGGCACTTACCAGTGCAAGACACAAGTTTAATTAATTTCTGTCGGCACAAGTGTTGAAGTCCCTTCGCAGCAAGTGAGACAGTAATTTTAAGTCGATCACTCACAACGGATGGAGTAATAATTTTATATTTAGGCACCTCCGTCATTAACTTCTCCATTGTTTCTTTATCAAATAAAACGGCATTCTGCAGGGCCTCACGGCTGCGGCCTTTAGTCCACTTCTTAGCGGCCTTCTTTGCGCCTTTATTTGTGTTTTCAAACTTTCCTTTTTTAGGGGCCTGTTTTGTGTCTTTTCCTCCCTTCTTTGGTGGCATGGCTAGTAAGGTTTTTTGTTTGTTTGTTTGGGGGGATGTATATAGAAAAAAACTAAAAGAACTATAAGGAGCTTTATTAGTTTGTTAATTCGTTTGTTTGTTGTTATTTGAGTAGGTGGAGTAGAAAAAAGAAAAAAGATATATAATTATATTTATAAAAGTAAATATAAGAAGATAAATATAAATACAAAGAAAGAAATATATATATATATATATTTAAAAAATCATTGATTTTAAGTTTTTTTTATTTTAATCGTTTGGACAAATCTCCTCATTATACCTTGTTTTTTTTTCTTTTTTTTTTTCTATTCATAAACATGTCAGTAAAGCACGGCATAAATATTCAACAATAATAGGATTTACAGCATTACCAATTAATTTATATACTGCCCCCATAGGAACAATCTTATCCTCTTCATATTCTTTATTTCTACTCCTTTTCCTCCCATCACTTCTTCTTATTTCTATCATAGAATTTAAAGAATGATTAGAATCTTCTATAGAATTTCTTATATGAAATAAAAACCACTCTGGAATTCCCTGCAATCTTGCACACTCACGAATAGAATAAAATCGAACAGGTGTTTCTCGCTCTAATATTGGAACAAACTCTGAATATATTTGATAACTTGTACGATAACTTCCCATTAATGTTCTTGCATTACCATCAATATTAACTAAACGCCAAGCTGGGCATCGACGAAATGTTACACTACGTTGTACACATTCCCATTGTGTTTTTGTTAAACATAAAGATTTTAATTCTTCTTCTTTATTATTATTATTATTATTCACTTCACGAATTGTACCATCAAGGTTAAACTCTAATATATCCCCCACACATTGCGCCCCCACTTCTCTCTTTTCTTCAATTATATTTGTTTTCTCTTGTCGATATGTTTCTAATATATTTATTGTTTTATTTAAAGCAATTGTGAGGGATTCTACTGAGGCCTGTGGGAGATCTGCACGGAGGCCAATAAAATAAACTCTTTTTCTTTTTTGTGGAGTTACAAGTGCCCCATCAATAACTCGATATTCTACAATATATGAAGGAAATGATTTTTTTTCTGATAATGATAATAAAGAAGAAGAAGAAGAAGAAAATAATAAAGAAGAAGGATGACGAAGTAATTGTAATATTATCTGAAGTTGACCACTAGCTTCAACTCTTAAAAGATTTTCTACATTTTCAAGAATAAATCCACGTGGGGTGGTGGAATTTATAATTCGAATAACTTCATAAAAAAGCCAACCCTTCTCATGTTGTAACCCTGTCGCTGGGCCAACTTTAGCAAAACTTTGACACGGAAATCCAGCTGTTAATATATCATGATTTGGGAAAATATATGAGGGAACTGCTGTGATATCCCCTATAAGTGGTGGAAATGTATTATTATTATTATTATTACTATTATTATTCGATTTATTATTATTATTATTATTATTCGATTTATTATTATGATTAATACAATAAATATATCTTGCAGGCTCTGCACATTCTACAGCAAATACGCAGCGACCACCCACACGCTCAAGTCCTACACGAAACATACCAATACCAGCAAATAACTCTGAAAAAGTAAATGAAATATTATTTTTTGAAGAAATGAATTGTTGATTTTGATTTTGATTATTATTATATATTGCCATATCCCGTAAATCACGGAGTGATGATGGTAACTCCAAGTCATTATGACAACAAAGAGGTGAATAAACACGAAGTTGAGGAATAACACACAATACAACTCTTCTTTCGTTTAAATTATTATTATTATTATTATTATTATTATTATTATTATTGGATGAAACTAATAATTCATGAAGAAGTTTGACTGGTAAAGCACCAACTGTATGAACTGCAAAACATGATTGATACTTTAATTCCTCCTTATTAATATCACTACCTGCCCTCATCCATAACTCATTCACATCATTATCATAATAATTATTATTATTAATATAATTTTTATTTTGTATATTATTATTCTTGTTACAAAGAGGTATACACTGTAGTGTTAATCCTTCAACTGTTGTTGGAAAAATAAAACAACTATTATTATTATTTCTATTAATATTATTATTGATATTTTGATTATCTGTGAGTGGAAGGAAAGAGGCATTGAAAGATGTAACATTACGCCCTTTTCGCAAAACTCCAGCTTTTCGTAAATATTGTATAACTATATTAAGTTGATTTTTATGTTTAATAATAAAGGCAGCAGCTGGAAAAGCAGAAAATGGAATATGTGAAATAATATCATTTGACATTTGTTTACATGCAAAAGAGGACGTGCTTATTAAATAAGTTCTATTTCGTTTCTTTTTTTTTCCCCCCTTTGATAATTGTTATTATTATTTAGTTCTGACTAGTTGAAAAAGCTCTACAATCAAAAAATTAAAATTAAAATTAAAGGGTTAATTTATTTTTATAAATTGTCTTAAAATAAATTTTAAGAATATATTACTCAATAAATATAGGGAAATCAAGAAAAAAAAAAAAAGATAATTATACGTAGATAATGTGGAGTACTTATAATGCACACATTTGATAATTAAAATGTGTATATGAGAATGCATGAAGTGAATCTTTTAAAAATAAAATATAAATAAATGTTACACTTTATCACTTCTTTTTTTTTTTTTTTCCCCCTTTTATAACATTAATAAATGTGCCATGTACTTCTTAATCGACTCAATTTTCTTTGATTTCTCTCTTATACTTTCTTTGTTTCTTTTTTTTTTTTTTTCTACTTTCTCAAATTTTATATCATTATTTTGTCACCATCATATTTCTTTTAAAAAAAACAAAAAAAAAAACAACACCACCAACAAATAACGCCAACAAACATATAATAATAATAAATAATAATAATAATAACTAATAAAAAATAACTAATAAAAATAACAATATTATTATTATCTCTATTTAATTTATTAATTACCAAAACGACGTACTTTCCAACACATTGGGAGTGCCTCCAGTGTTCCCTCAAGATTTCGTAATAATAATAAAACTTTTTCATCTCCATTTAACACAAAAGCTGCTTCAATTGTACACCGGTGTAACATATGCCAAGAAGATCCTGAAACATATAATAATCCACGTGAAAAAGAAGCAAGAAATCGAAGTTTTTCATAATGTTTATTATTATTATTATTATTTGCTTCTTCTTCATCTTCTGTAGTATGGGAGCTTGTTAATAATGAAGGTAATCGGGCAATAAATTGTAAATCATGTGGAAGTGAAGGAGGAAGTGGGGAATTTTTATTAAATTTATTTTCAATTGCAGCAACATAGCGAGTATCATTCAATAAAGCTACAGCTGTTTGTTGCATTATCATTTCATTATCATTTTCTGTATTTAATTCTTCATTTAATTCATTCTTTTTATTATTATTATTATTATTATTATTATTATTATTTTGTTTTTCTTTAAGTGTAGGAACAACGGCGGCCATTCGTGTAGACTCATGACTCCACTCAAATGTATTTTGATCAATTGTACCATCTTGCATTGTTTGACAATTCATTCTCCCACGATTTCCACAAATTATAATAGTTGCAGTTCCTTCATTTTCTTTTTTATTATTTTTATTTTTATTTTGTTTATTATTATTATTTAATATAAGAATTCGATTCGGTTGAATATTTGTATCAATTGTATTCTCCTCTTGTGTAGAAGTTGATACTATTGGGTATCCTTCCTCCAGTGAAATATGTAGAATTGCATTATCAAGAAGAATATAACAATGCTCACTTAAGTTATTATTATTATTATTATTATTATTATTATTATTATTTAATTGTGTAAAACAACAATCCAATACACCACGACCAACAGGGAAAGTTGCAACTTCTTCAATACGTTCCAATGCTAACGCATTTTCTGCTCCATTTTTCCAACAAACTTTTAATAATGCAGCTCTTTCATCTGTTGTAAAAAACATATAATGTAATTTCTCATCACACCAAAGTCGTTGTAAATGAAATTTCCCATGAATTTTATAAGCAAATAGTGGAGTCCAGTTATGTAATTCTGCATCCGTACGAAATGCTTCAATACGTCCATGTCGTGTTTGTAAAAGAATATTTTTAATTTTCGCAAATGCAAATTGTTGTGTAGTCACAGGAATATACATAGCAGGGGATGTAAATACTGCATTTAATGCAGCATACATAATAGTTCCATCGCGACTTGCAGATAATATAAATTGATGTTTAGGAAGAATATATAATTCACTTGCTTCATGATAATGTGTGCGTCTTTTAACTTCAGCGGGGTACCAATCCCCATCACTGCCGCAGCGATACGAACGAAGTGATTCATGCCAGCCTGATGCATATAAAACACACTCATTATTATTATTATTATTATTATTATTATTATTATTATTATTATTATTATTTCTATCTTGTATCATATAACTGCTGACAAGGGTACTGATTGGACCTTTATGATGTGTAAATGTTTTCACAGCATGTCCGTGTTTCGCATCAAATAAAATAACATCCCCCATTGAAGAGCCAACTGCAATTATTAATGGAGAAGAAATATTATTTCCTCCAATAATAGCACAACAAAGTCCCATACCTTTTGGAAGTCGACTTGTCCAGAGAGATTCATGATCACTAAGACTCATAGGACGTGTATTATTATTATTATTATTATTATTATTATTATTATTATTATTGCTATTATTATTTTCTTCAGATTCTTTATTATTATTATTATTATCACGTGGGAGGCGCCAGGCCACAACATTTCCTGCATCATCAGTTCCCGCCGCAATACCAAATATTTCTGAACAACACACACTTAATGCCCTATCCGCCCCTGATACCTTAGGAATAATTCGACGAAGTGTAAATGTAGGTACTCCCATATTATTATTATTATTATTATTATTATTATTATTTGCAGGAAATTCAATTTGAAGTTGCTGCCAGGACCCATCCGCCATCGCCGTGTAAATATTTAAACCTGAAATACAAAAATCCCAAATAGCTCCACCAGTGCGTTGATGAATATACAAAGGGCAAAGTGTTTCCCCACAATATATAACAAGTTGACCTGAAAGATAAGAAGCTGCAAATAATGAACGCCCAGCAGATGTAATATATCTTATTCGTGTAATAGTTCGATTCATTCGCCCTCCAGTATGACGTATTTGTTGAAAATGTAAAACATTTTGAAATGTATCAATACGATATAATATGAAAGATCCATTTTCACGGGCTACAATCATTTCATGTTCATTTGGGTGTACGGCAAGGCATTTAATACCAGAAACATCCGGGGCTATTACAGCAGAACTTAATATACGTCCTTGAAGAGCATTACTTATACGTTGTTGAAATTCTGTTTGATTATTATTATTATTACTAGTAGTAGAATTAGTATTAGTCGTAGTATTTGTTGTAATTTTTGTTGAATTTATTTTTCTTTCATTTCGTCGATTACGTCTCGTTTTTGCAGATTTGATTGAGGTGATATCATGTAGTATAGTATTAGAATTATTAACTACTGTGATAGTATTATCATTATTAATAGTATCAGTATTATTTTCAACATTATTATTATTATTATTATTATTATTATTATTATTATTATTATTATTATTATTATTATTATTATTATCAATATTATTATCTTCAATATTATTAGAAATGGGAATGGCTGTTATTGCAGAGGTTATATCAGTAGTATTTACTGTTTCCGTCTCTTGTGAGGAATTCTTCACCTTCTTTGTTTGACTACGCACACGCTTTCTAGGTGGCATTTTTAAATTAATTAAATTTGTTGATGTAAGAATTTCCCTTCACTCTCTATATCTCTCTCTCTGTCTGTCTCTTTCTCTGTTTGTGTTTGTTCTTGCCTTCCCTAGAAATACTAAACATGTAAAAGAAAATTAAAAAAAAAAAAATTAAAAAAATTAAATGTAATATTAATAAAATTTAAAAATAATAGTAATAGTAATAATAAGTAGAATTAGAATCAATATATATATATATATATGGTTTGGAAAGTTTCTAATTATATTTATTTATTTTATTATTTTGAAGAAATTTTATCTTCTGTCGTTAATCCACACTACCTTCATTTTATTATTATTAATGTTTTTAATAATAATAATAATAATAATCATTCTCCACATTTTAATCGTTCCATTAATTCACGAGAGAAGAGAGGAATATATGGGTGTCGTTTAGTATTCCATTGTATTTCTGCTCCAATATTACTTCCATCTCCATACATTGTAGCAAATTCCTCTAATGCATGTTGATATGGTTGAAGTGAAAGTACAACACACCGTTCAATTCTATTATTATTATTATTATTATTATTTTCTTCTTCTTCATTATTATTATTAGTTTCTTTCCATAAAGATGGTGGTAATATAACAGCAAGTTGCACACACCATGCCGCGGTTGCAGGTATTTTATGTTGATTTACATTATTTCGTAATTTTTTACGTAATATTTCAATACTACTTTTTATAACTTGTGTTACGGATTTTAATTCATTTTCAAGACATACCTCCGCCTCTACATCTTCCTCACTTTCCAGAACTGCATATCGTGTAAAATCCATTTGATATTTTTGTAAAAAATTAAGAGAAGTCATGAGACGTAGAGCACTATAACGTTGAATAATACCTCTAATTTTTTCTCCACTTTCTTCTAATAATACAGTTGCTTCAACTCCAACTGTAGGTAAAAATAACCATGGACGTATACATAATTTAATTGAAATTTCATTCTCATCCTTAATATTATTTGATTCTTCTTGTAAATAATGTTGTAATGCCTCTCGAACTCTTGGACTATGTGTTAAAGCCAAAATGGCATCTTTAATATTAGTAAAACGATTCATTTGATTTATATAATAAAATAATTTCTGTGAGAAAAGATCCCGCTCCAGTGGTGTTGGAGCTCCATTAACTGGAAAAGGTACAAATTGTCGTAATTTTGAAATTCCTTCATTTTTATTATATAAACTCCAATCCCAAGGAGACCCACCAGGAAATGCAAATTTAATAAAATAAGGTCCACTCAATCCAGTACAAATTTCTTCCACTCGTTTTACTATATTTGAAATAATTTTATTATTATTATTTTCACCCACAAGTGTTAAAGCTTCATCCTTTGTGATCGATACAAAGCGAGAATAATCTAATTTTAACTCCGCAGGAATTATAACCTCCTCTGCAACATGTGTACTAGATGTAATATGATGTACAAGTGTTTCCTCTTCTTTTGTCATATTTCCTATATTTGTTAATTCCACGCGTGGCCGGCGACGTACTGTTTGTTGATATAATTTTTTATGAATATAATTACATGAAGTTCCAAATATACAATCTTCTTTATTTCGTGTATTTGGGCACCACTTTGGCACAGCTCGCCCTCTATAAACTAATTCTAACCCACGTGTATCCGCAAGTGTACTTTTCTCAATTACTTCTCCTTCAATTGTTATATGTGGAGTATAGACCGCTTGCGAAGGTGGTGGCCGCTCTCGTTGAAGAATTTTTAATATTAATGGAGAATGTTGTACTCCATTTTGAATTGGAATTATATTTGTTTTACAAGCCGCGAGGGCTTCAGGCTCTGAGGCATATAAGGCAAGAGCAAACCCACGAGTTTCAAGATGCATCACTAACATTACTCCAGAAGTATGTGTTGCTAAAAAGGCACGTAATCGTTCAAAACGTGGGTCACGATTAGAACGTGTGTGTGTTATATTACTATTTGTATTAGTATTATTATTAGTGATTATTGGTTCTAGTAGAAAATCAGGGATTTGTGTAATAAAGACAAAGGTTCGTGTTAATCCCATCTTTCTTTTTTTTTTTTTTTTCCCTTTCTTAATTCCTATTTAACCAATTTTCACCTTTATTAAAAAAATTATTTAAACACAGAGAAAAAGAAATAGAAATAGAATATTAAAAATGCAATAATAAAAAAAAAAAAAACAATAAAGCAGTATAAAACAAGGATAAATAGCAATCATAAGTTCTTTCTTTCTTTTTTTTCGTTTGTTAAGCGTATGAAAGCCAAAAAAAAAAAAAAAAAAAATCATAATGACACTAATAATAATAATAATAATAATAATAATAATAATAATAATAACAAAACACTTTATTAGTGTTTGAGTTTTATACGTTTGCGTTTACTTTTATTGTTATGTTATGTTCATGTCTTTAATTAAAAATCTCAAAAAATTCAAAAACTAGAAATTGATTGAAATCAGTTTTATTATTATTATTATTTATTATTATTATTTTCTTATTTTTGTAAACCACTTATTGCAGTTTTAATATGTGAAGCACACCATGGTAAAAGTGTTATAATTTCTAATGGAGTAAGTGGACCCATATCATTTCCTTTACTATTTCGTAATAATAATAATGATTTTAACTCTCGTGATGGAAATATATTTGTTTCCTCATCTATTTCATATGTAGAACTATATTGATTTAATGTTTCTGTATTTGTGGTAGTCGATAATGAAGAATTATTTAAATAAGAGCCATGTCCTAGAGTAAGTGATACAATATCAGACATTTTATTATTATTATTATTCGAATAAGAAAGAATATTTTCTGTATAACGTAATACAAGTTCTGCACGATTTAATCTAATAGATGATTTTAAATCTTTATATCCTTTATTATTATTATTATTATTATTATTATTATTATTATTATTAGAAATATAAGATTGATTTCCTGTCGCAGCAATAAACTCTGCTATATTGCGAATATTATGATACATATCTTTTGAAATATAATTGTCGCTATTATTATTATTATTTAATATAGCATGTTCCATCGTAGCAAAATAGTAACAATCACGAAGTAATAATTCTTTCCTTGTAGCACTTAGGCCATTATTATTATTATTATGAGATTGAAAGCGATTTCGTATTTCTTTTAAAAGTGTAAATGATGAAATAATATCATGAGTAGATTTACCAATATTACTAGAATTACTATAACGCAAAGCTGCAAGTTTCATACGATATATGTAAAAAGTAATATAAATTCTCGTTTCTTTCTCTCAATTAGAGAAAAAAAGAGAGGGAGAGAAATGAGGAGGAGGAGGAGGGGAAGGCCTATTAAAAAGTTAAAAAAAAAAAAATAATAATAATATTATTATTAAAATAAAGAAATAATTAATAATAATAAATAAATTAAGACATCATAAAAGCAAACTACAAAAAAAAAAGAAAAAAAAAAAACAAGTTGCATTTTTCACAGAGGAAAAAAAATAAACACTTTATGTATACTCTTTTTTTTTTTTTTTTACACTCACTTTATATATATATATATATATATATATAATATAAATACACAAATGACACACAAACGCAAACATACAAAAAATACAAATTACATATGAATAACTCCCCCGCCCTCCTCACATCGACAATTACACCCAAACACTGCACATTTCCCATGAATTTGCAACCAATTTTGTAAATGTCGCACATGTCCCCCATGATAACATGAAGTACACCACGCAAATGTTTCAAATGTACAATTTCTAGAAATATAAACAGGCCCAGCACAGACAGAACACAGGCGGCGAGCTAAATTATCATTATTATTATTATTATTATTATTATTTTGTTGTAGTAAAGGTTGTGGAAATAAAAGTTCATTTCCAGTTAATATATCTTGTGTGGGAATATGAGAAGTTATTGTGGGTTGTGTGGCATTAAATGGAGAAAGTGGAGAAATAAGTGACGAAATTGAAGATTCATTATTACTAATATTATTTTGTTGTTGTTGAATTGTAGAAATAGAAGAAATATAAGAGGAAGTATGAAGTCCTTGTAAACGTTGACACGCTAAATCAAACATTGTACGTTTTACAAATTCTTGTTCACTGTTAAGAAAATTTCGGTAGGCAGTTGCCCATAACTCCCAAGGATGACATGTAATATCTGAAATACATTCATTAAAGTTTATTAAATCTGAATTATTATTATTATTATTATTATTATTATTATTATTATTATTATTATTCCCTCTTGAAGAAGTTAAATTAGAATTTTTATTTAAAATATTAGTATTATTAGTAACTTGAGTTCCTATTCTAGCAAATAAACAAGCTGCTAATTGAAAATCTCCTGTACAATCCACCATAGCTTGCATTAACGGACACGTACTTTCACGAACTCCTTCTAATAATAATAATCGTTGCATCATATTACATTCTTGTGCAAATGTATTTTGTAATAATGTAATTAATTTCATTGTATCATATTCTAATAGCACGGCCATCGCAACACGATCCCAAAATGAAAAACATTTATTATTAAAAATAGCACTTTTATTTCCCTCTTCATGAATAAACGCCACACGCAGCCAGGGAGTTAAATTATTTAAAAAACTTTCTCGAACTTCATTAGCACATTCCCGCAGAGGTGTAAAAGTTCCCTCATTATGTTTTAAAAAACTTGCAATTAAAATATAATTTGGATTTAATTTTGAGTGTTGTAATAAAATAGCAGCAGCTCTTGGCCGACGATTATGAAGAACTTCCACCGCCACAGCCCTTTCCACAGCCTCACGTGATTTATATTCTATATTTATATTTATATTTCCTCCTAACCGAGAGGGCGTTACTGTGTGTGAGGGAATCCAATTTAATAAATATAATAATAACAATCGTCGTGAATCATTTTGTGAAGTAGAGGAGCGACACACAATAGCAGAATTTGTGGGTAATATTTTTAAATCCATTAATTGAGTTGTACTGGGAGCTCGTATAAGTGAAAGTAAATCAATTATACTTGGAACAGGTCCATTACTTTGTACAATTCCTACTTTTTCCATTATAGAAATATATGTAAATAATACACTAAGATCTACTTCAGATGCATCATTTATGTTGAGTAACGCTTTCATATTATTTTCTGCAGGAATACCAAAACCAGCGGATAATCGTTTTTTCATTCTATCTTCCATATCTATTGAAGAAGGTGTTGCTTCATTTTTTATATTATTTTTATTTTTATTTTTATTATTATCTCCAGCTACAAATATAGTGGCGCCCATACCAACTGCAACACATCCTGGTTTAAATATAATAACTTTTGCATCAGCGTCTGCTGAAATTGCTGTAATTTCACCCGCGTGATTAACACCAACAATACGAGAAATAGCTCCAGCACCAGATTTTACAAATTTTGTACAAGTTGTACTATAGGGAGAAATAGTATTATTATTATTATTATTATTATTATTATTATTATTACTATTATTAGAATCACTTTTAGCTTTTAAACTTTTTGATATACTTTTATTTCCACTTGTACGACGTAACTTATTTCGTAAACCAGATGGATGTAATATACGTTCGGCTAATATACGTTCTAGTAATAATACGCCATTTTTATTTTTATTATTATTATTATTATTATTATTATTATTATTATTATTATTTAAGGAAGATGAAGGTAATACTTCAGGTAAAACATGAGTCGCAGCAGAAATAAATTCAATATCCATAAAAGAATGTAAAGGAATATGTAATTCTCGTTCTCTAGTAAATATATATAATGGACGATGTAATACAGAAGAACTTACTATTGGTGATTCTAATGGAGAAGTTAACGATGGGGAATTTATTTCTTTTTCATCTTCTGTTATCTTTGTTAAATGTAACACATGCACGATACCTTCCTCTATATTACTAATAGCGAGTTGAAGATCAAAACTAAATTTCCAAGAACAATTAAAATATATTCCATGACGAGAAGTTGTAGATTCTAATATCATTCGCTCCGCCGCAGAACGAAGTAATACTGTAGACTCCATATTAATTAATTCAAAAACATTTACAATACAATTATCTTTTATCATTTCTGTTTCAGATGATTTCACACATGAAAGACAACCCACAATAGGAAGAAAAGGATGACATGCTAAAAAATTACAATTTATATTTGAAACACAATGTAAAGGAATTGTGGGTTGTTTACTAGAAAATAAATAAACGGCTCGTTCTGCCCCAGCTACTATATATCCACTAGAAGGAAACCAATCACTTGTTAAAAATCCTCCAGTTTCACGAAATACACATGAAGTTATAAGTTTAACACGAATCCCATCACCATTACCTTCTTCATATATTTGTTGTGTTAAATCAAATCGTTGTAATCCATTTTGCATCCAAAGAGTTGGTGGAAAAATAGGATTAGGAGAAGAAGAAGATATATTTGGAATTCCTGAATTATTGATATTATTATTATTATTATTATTATTATTATTATTATTATCATTGATTCCATCAAGTACACCTTTTCTTCCTTTAAATTGTCCTTCTGAAACTATTGTAGTAGAATTTTTTTCTTTCATTTCATATTGTTTAGAATTAGAAATAATTACACGATACCACTCGATTCTACCAGACATAAATCCAACAAACACTATTGGTTTATCCCGCATCCAGGTAATAGTTCCAACACTTCTATCTTTTTCACTTAATTGTGATAATGGAATTGTTAAATTTGAAATTCCATTTGTTGAATTCGGTGAGGCGGGAAACTTGGATGTGGAGGAAGTATTAAAATCAAATTGTTTTATATTATCTAATGTATTTATTATATTTGTATTTATATTAGTTGAGCGTAGAGAATTAGGTCCACGACCAGGAATATAAATAACATGACGTGTTGACATAATAATAACAGCCATTATTCCTGTATTAGCTCCTACAAATGCCATATCAAATCCATATAAAGATTTATTCGCCATACTAAAACTATTAGGAGCCTTTCCAAAATCATTTGGAAGAGTTACAGAGTATTCTACAGTTATTTTAGTCGTTTCATCTCTCTCAGAATTGATATTTTGATTATTATTATTATTATTAGTTTTTTTTTCGTTTTGTTCACTACACTCTACAGTAAAATAAGTGAGGGTATGTCCTATAAGTAATCCAAAGCCATTATGACTATCAGGTTGACAGGAGAAATACTTCATGCTAATATATATATATATATATTTTTTTTTTAATCTATATTTTTATTTTTATATTTATGAATATATGTACTAAGCAAAAAAAAAAAAAAATGAGAGGTGAGAAACAAGTACTCAATAAATTCTCTCCGATAAATGAATTTAAAAAAAAAGTATATCAGGAGTACCCTTTATTATTATTATTTTTTTTTTTATTTTGGTTACTTCCTATTCAAAAAACAAAAACAAGAGGGAAAAAAAAAAAAAGATGTTATTGAAGTGAAAAAATTATTCCCCAAACAACAGAAATATATATATATATATATATATATATATATTTAGAACTAAAAAGAGGGTGTAAAAGAGTATTCATATATTTCAATAATGATAATAAAAAAAAAAAAGCACATATATAGATAGGGGAAAAAAAAATAGTATGTATAAATAACAGCAATAATAATAATAAATATTTTTTTCTTCTTGATATATAGAAATAACCATCCACTAATATAATTCACATTATTCCCCTTCCCACCCCCCCTCACCTCACCTCACCTCAGATTAATATTCAATAAATAATTCCTATACACTTACTAATTCACTTTTCTTATATATAAATAAATAAAAAATTATTATTATTATTATTATTATTATTATTATTCTTGTTCTTCGTGAAGCAATATTGAATTATAACAAGGACACTGACAATCCTCCGCCGGACACGTTTGATGTTTGACAAACCACTCTTGTAAATGTAAATAATGTCCACCATGTAAACAAATAGTACACCACGTAAAAGCAAAGTTTAATGCATAACCCCCATCTCTATTAAATACTCTTTCCCCACATACTGTACACATTGGAGTTAAACAATTTGGACTTGTACATAATAAGAGTGGGCGATTTGATGTTTGTGAAGTATTATTATTATTGTTATTATTATTATTATTATTATTATTATTATTAGGTGGGATTGTAGCAATTGAATATCCACATTTACAATGTAACTCTACAGTACGTTTAGTGGATCGTTTAGACTTTGCTTTGGCATCAGAAACAACACTAGTATTAGTAGTAGTAGTAGTAGTAGTAGTAGTAGTAGTATTATTATTAGTATTATTATTATTCATTGTTGTTGTATTATTATTATTTGTATTAGTAGTAGTTGTTGTTGTTGTAGTTGTACTTGTAGCAGCAGAAAGAGAAACATTTACAGAACCATCTGCAAATCGACGAATACCACTAACTACTGGTTGAGTAAATCGATCATTATGTTGTCGAGGTAAAATAATATTATTATTATTAATATTATTATTAGTATTTATATGAGAAATATTTGTATTATTACAACTAGATCGAAGTTGCTCCATTTTAACACAAGCTAAATCATGTCGACTTCGTAGTATAGAATGTCCTTCAACATTTAATTGATTTCGATACGCATCATTCCAAGCACGCCATACAGAACTTTTAGTTGAACCATAAATAGAAATATAAATAATTGGAGTTTGAATATCACCTGTTTCATCTATATATCTTTGAAGTGAAGAATAACTATTATCAAGTCCTTCAACTGCGGCGGATAAAAGTAGTGAGGAAGTATTAAAATTATCAGATGAAAATTGTTTTTGAATCATTTCATTAAAAATTTTTAAAAGAGCAATATATTCATCTTGATTAATAGAATTAGAATTTTGTTTTTGTTGTTGTACCAGTAGTACTGTAGCTAAAGCAATTTGATCAGAAAGTGGTAAACGAGGAAAACGTTTTATAAATTTTATAAAAAATTCTCTACGTACTTCAAGTGAAAGTTTAAATAATCTACTATTAGTATTATTATTATTATTATTATTATTATTAATATTACTAATACTACTTGTACTATTATTATTATTGGTTCCACCCTCACCCCCAACAACAGAAGCATAACTTCTCTTTGTTACAAATTCTCTTTTATCTACTTCTAAAGTAGAAATAGCAGGAGTTAAGAGTTCCTCTACAAAAGTTAAACAAAAATTCATCCAAAAACTACATCCAGGTAATTCTATAGATGAAACAACAGGAAAAGAAATATTTGATGTTGCTGCCGCAGAAAGTTTTACCGCCACAGATGCATAAAGTGGATGTAAATTATTATAATATGATAATAATAAAGCTGCTTCTTTTAAATGATCCATACAAACAAGAATAGCAACTCTTCGCTCTATTGATTCTTGTAATGAAGTCATTTCAATACGATCATATAATTCAATATTTAAACCTAATGGAATTGAAATTTCACTTGTTTGTGGTGGTGGTGGTGGTGGTGTCATTGGAAATATAGGATCCATTCCTTCATCAGTATAAACACGAGAAAAAGATTGTGGAGAAGCTAAAGAAACTTTATCATGTTGTTGTTGTTGTTGTTGTTGTTGTTGTTGTTGTTGTTGTTGTTGTTGTTGTTGTTGTTGAAATAATTGTTGTCTTGGAATTGATATTTGAAGTGTTGGAGAAATAGTACTAGAAGGAGATTTCATAACACTACCAGAATCTGTATTATATATTTCAAGCATTAACTGTTCATCACGTTTATCTATCCACCATCCCATAGCATACAGAATTAAATCATAAATTGGTATTTTAACATTTTGTTTTAAAGATTTTATATTAGATTGCTCATACTGTAGTAATTCTATAAGTCCGGGAATAATATCTGATGTAGATAATATTTTTTTATCAGGATATAAATATTTTTGTACATACCATCCATAACGAAATAATATATATGCCTCACGATCAATTCCTTCATGCAAAAGTACAGATAGAGGTTGATGTAAATGAGCTATAAAACCAGCACGAATTCTTTCTAATCGACGAAATGTACGATCAATACCACTAAAACTGATAATTCTTTTGATATTATTATTATTATTATTATTATTATTATTATTATTAACTAAAGTTGAATTTCTTAAATTATCTTTTAACGTAACATGTTGTTGTTGTTGTTGTTGTTGACTATAAAAATTTAAACATCTTTTATCTATTTCACTACTAGCATCAAGTATATCATGACCACTTATACTATCCATACTATTATTATTAGAAGTTAAATTCTCCAAATCCCTTAATAATCTATCTGATTGATTTATACCCAAAATATTTTGTTGAATAAATTGAAATACATTTGGTCCTGCACCAAAAATAGGTATTTCATCAATCATTACTGCTGTACTACCTGTAAGAGAAAAAACTTGAGAATATAATTCTCCTGTTTTTGCACTTAAAAGTAAAAGACATGGAAGATCTTCACGAATTCCAGGCATTAAAATATGTGGTGATTTTCTACAATTTTCTTTTCTATATCCTATATCTCCTGTATTATATTCTTCCATATATAAAGAATTTCTACAATTATCTTGTTGAGTTATAGATTGAGGTAAACCTTTTGTAAGCCAAGCCACACTTGCTGTTGGCACGCGTGGAATCACACGATATCGTTCCTCTGTTGGATTTGCAATACGTCTAGGTAGTGATAAGGATGCTACATTCCCAGGATCTGTTGCTCCTATAGGTACCCCAATACTATCATTATTATTATTATTATTATTATTATGTTTCCCACGACTACTAATATTATCATTCTCATCATCCTCATCCTCATTATTATTATCACTATGATTACGATGCCTATTACAATCTCTCTCCTCACTCCCAGTGTCCTCTTGCATCGCCCCCTCACCCCCCTGCTTTACCTCTGCCAGCACATGTACTATCATACCTCCAGCCCTAGTCGTCGCTAGCACTGTTGGCACCTCCCGCCCTGCCCACATCAGTGAGGTGTAATGATAAGTGGGGTGTGTTCTACTCGCGACAGGCCTCGAGGTGCGGCGGAGGTCCCACAGCTGCACCACATCCCGCCGCCCATCACCGCCAGCACTCGCGACATAACGTGAGGCGGCGTCACATGTTATAAACTCCGCCCAGCAGCGGGCTGAGGGAGTGGCGGCGGCCTCCTCACCCAACGGGGGGGGGCCGAAGTAACGCACTCCCTCCGCCGGTGCCCGCAGGTCTAACACCTCCGCGTAGTAGTGATTTAATATTGTTGGATGCTGGGCGGCGATAACTGTCATGTGGGAGCGGGGGACCCAATCCAGGGCGGTCACAGCCCCCGCCATCCTTCTCTCCTGTACTACAGTGGTAGAACACCAGGGGGGGGTGCTGTGAGTGGTACTATTATTATGAATACTAATATTGTGATAATTAGTATAATCTACACTGTATAGACCTCTAGGAGTGGGAACTGAGAATGAGGAGTGGGGATGATGAAGTGGTACATGTATATTATTAGTAGTATTAGTATTAGTATTAGTATTAGAGGTGGTGGAGGAGGAAGTTGCCATAAGTCCATTACCTTCAATATCTAATAATTGAACAATACCATCACGTCTTCCAATAGCTAAGACAGCCTCATTACGTGGGTCCCAGCCTGAAGTTGTAATTTCAACAGCATCATGATATATTCCTCCACTACTTATATTTTTAGGAGTTGAAATAGTGTGAAGTGCTGTGAAGGAATCTGATGCAGCACCAATCCAAGCTCCACCTGCGCTATCAGATAAAAAAAAACGTAATACATCTTGGGCACAACTAAGAGAAAGTGAACGTGGTAATCGTCTACGTGCTTCTGTTGAACTACCAACAGAATTATTATTATTATTATTATTATTATTATTATTATTATTATTATTATCATTATTATTGTGTAAACGTGATGTCGATAATCCATAACCCTGCATCGTTTTACAATTATTATTTCCTACTGAATTATTCATTATAATTTCTTTATCTTCTCGTAAAAGTGAAAAAGGAATAATACATGATGGAATAAGTGCATTATCATAAGAATTTTTTCCTAATATATTATTTGATATTCCAGTAAGACTAGTAGAATCTACACGACGTGAAGAGAAAACACGTGTAGTAGTATTTGGTAAATCTTCAAAATTTCCATCATATCTCTCTTCTCCTATATTAGATAAATTTTCATTGATTTTTGTACTTGTTGTTATTGTAGTTGTTCCATTATTTTGTGAATAATATGGTGTGGAGAGGCGATAAAATCTTATATATTCTGATGTAGCTGTTGCATAAACCCCTGTATCCCCAGGTTGTTTACAAAGTAACATTCTTCACACAAAGAAAGAGTTGAATAAATTAAAAAATAAATTAATTAAAGTTGTTGGGGGAAAAAGAATGGAAAGGGGATAAGACTAAAAAGAGGTTTAAAAAAATTTCCCCTTTAAATTTATTCTTTTTTGTGTTTTTGTTTTTGTGTTGCTCTAACGGTTGATATATTATGTACTAATCTTTAAAATATTTTATTAATAAATTTTTAAAAAGAGGTAAGAAAAGGAAGGAAAAGTGATACAGAGGGGGGGAAATCAATTAAGCATTTTTTTTTTTTTTTTTTTGACTAATTTTCCATTCAAGATACAAAAAAAGAATAAAATAAATAATTATATAATTTTCTTTTTTGGTGGGAAGAGGGAAGTAGGGTTCTGAGAAAAAAAAAAAAATGAAAAAAAAAAGGGAGAAAATCTGCTTTTACAACAATGTATCAATTTAATAACATTTTTACTACATATTTTTTTTCTAAAAGAAAAATTTTCCGATTTTTTATTTAATTCGTATAAATAAAAATATTTTTATTTTTCTTTTCTTTTTTTCGTTCTTCTGTTTTAAATCTTCAACTTATTAGTGTTGCTCTTTTTTTTTTTTTTTTCTACAAATCAAGTAAAGAAAAAATATGGGTATCAGCTTAGCAAAATATAGCATTAGAAGAAAAAAAAAAGAAGGCCAAATAAAATCACGCAGATACATACTTCCTCTTAGTGTGCATCAATGCAAAAAAAAAAATAAATAAATAAATAAATAAATAAATAATAATAATTTCATTTCTACAAAACTCCTTTATTTATTTACTTTCCGATTATTATTATTACTGATTACTTATTTTTTGCTTTTTTGATAAAAGTAAACTGATACGCCCATAGGGGGGGGAAAAAAAAAAAAAAAGAAAATCAAATATAAGGAAAAAAACATAAATAAATAAAACATAAATAAAAGTTAAAAAAAACCATAAATAGCTAATGACACTGATTCTTGACTTGATATGTACAACACCACTTTTATATATTTTGCATTATATATATATATATATATTTTTTTTTTTTTTCTTCTTTTTTAATTATTTATTTTTTTTTCTTTTTAAGACTTTTCTGCAAAATACTTTAATCAAAGGATACAATATAGTCTGCGTATACATTTTTTTTTTTTTTTTTCTTCTTCTTCTTCTTTTCTTTTCTTTTTTTTTTTTTTTCCTCACTCGCTCACTTGACTCACTCACTCATAATTAAATTTTATCCCTTTTTTCTTTAACACTAATATCATATTACTACTGATTATTTTCTAGAGGATATTTTATTTTTTTTTTAGAAACTTCTTTTGATTTTTTTATTTTTTTTTTTTATAATTTCTGTAGAAAAATCATATACATATAAAAATATTATATTATTTATCATTAAAAAAATAAAAATAAAAAAAAACAAAAAAACAAAAAAAAGGTCTTATTACGATTACACATTCGTCCAGCTATCATTATCAATTGATGATGAATTACTTGTGTTAGATCGCTGCGTATCTTTTTCACTTTCTTTATGTATTATACTTTCTTTATTAATACTTATACTCTCATTCTCCTCTACCCCAACTGTATTCTTGTTATTATCACTATTATTATTATTATTATTATTTGTATTTTCAATAGATTCCTCTCGTGATGATGTGTTAATGCCAGCACTTGTTGTTATCTCTGACCTTGCTGTCATTTCCAATATTTTCATTTGTTCTTCACTTAATCCAAACTCTCTTGCGGTGACTAAAACAGCATTCATCTTTTTCCTTTCACTAGAAAGCTCCTGTTGAAGTAAATGTACCAATGATTCAAGATTGTTAAGTTTATTTTCTTGTTCTTCCCATTCTGATTCACTGTGACCAGTACCACTCTGTGATTTTTTAATATTTGATCTAGCATTATTATTATTATTATTATTATTATTATTATTATTATTATTATCCACAAGGTCATCATCCCATCTTACAAATTCATCGGTTGCTTCAATAATAAGCTCCGCAAGACTTTTTTTTGTTTTTTCTTTATGTTGAGTTTGAGAATTTAATTCAATTTCTGCCTTTTTAGCTTTAATTCTTTCTTTTTCTTTTTCTTTTTCTTTTTTTTCTTCTTCTTCCTCCTCACGTTTTCGACGCTCAGCGGCTGTGCGTAGGCGCAGTTGTGAGAGACGAAAAAAGTAACGATCAAAAAATACATCTTCACTTATACGCTGAGACTCTGGAAGAGGCGTAGTGATTTTATTATTATTATTATTATTATTATTTGTTTCTTCATTATTTTCATCCTCTACTACTAATATAGTAGTAGTAGTAGTAGTAGGAGATGCATTTTCTTGACTTTCTTTTGTTGTTTTGTTTTCTGGTGCTTCTTTTATACTTTCCTCTTTCTCAGTTTCTTTTTTTTTCTTTTCTTTTTCTTTTTCTTTTTCTTCTTGTTGTTGTTGATTACTTAATTGCACAAATGCAGAATATTTTTCTCGTACTATTGCATTATTATCTAGCAATCGTTGCCGATATATCATAGCATTTTCCTCACTACTACTAGCAGATCCCTCAATTTGATTCTCCATTATTTCTTCACTTTCTGTTTTTTCTTCTTTTTCTTTTTCTTTTTCTTTATTATTATAATTATTATTATTATGATGACGAATAGCATTAGCAGAGCTGAAAACACTTCGTCGTGTCCACTCCTCAAATAAATCCCGCTCCTCTGTTGCATGAAACTCTGAAATATAAACAGCATCACAGTTTTGTAATTCTCTTAATTGTTCTGAAGTGATTGGGCATTCCTGGGCGAGAAGAGAGTCCTCATCTCCGGCTATTGGGGAATTAGAATAATAATTATTAATATTAATAATATCATCTTGTCCTGCAACTTCAGCTGCTAATCGTGTAACCATATTCGCAAGACTGCGGGTGTCTTCTACAAGGCTGCTGGTGAAGTCCCCGAGGTCACGTGTGAGGGTTTCAAACCACATGGGGATTATAAATATATATATATATATTTTATATTTTATACTTTGTTTTTGTGTTTGTGTGTTTCTGGATATCTGTGACTTCGTTGTTATTGTTATTGTTATTGTGTGTCATTTAGTAATAAGAAAAAAAAAAAAAGAAGGAAGGGGAAAAAAAAGAGTGAAATAACGCATTTTAAAAAAAAAAAAATAATAATAATAATAATAATAATAGAATTACTTTATAAAAATCCTTATTACTATTATTATTAAAAATACAATGATAAATAACCCCATATGCAAATATAATTAATGAATGAATTCATTGATCATTAGTAACTAAATAAATAATTAATATATTATTATTTATTTTACTTGCTTTTTTTTTTTTTTTTTTATTGCTTTTCACTAATCACAATCAAACAACACAAAACACAAAACAACAAATATATATATATATATATAATATCTTTAGGCGATGTAGTTATAAGCCGCAGGTCCATTTCGCTCAATAAACCCCCGCTCCATCAACCGCTCCGTCACCCGCTTCACCCCCGCCGACGTGACTTGAAACCTCACGAGTGTTGGCAGCACCGCGAGGAGCTCCTCGTGACTGGCGCGTCTTTTTTCTTTCATAATTCGTACAACAGCCGCCTCTAAGACGTGGGCGCGTTCTGCTGCAATTACATCCGCGGTGCGTCTTATATCTCCCTCACCTGATATCCCATCCATCATCATCATACTATTATTACTATTATTATTATTATTATTATTATTATTATTTCCACCACGGCGTCTAGTACCAAGGAAAAAGGGGATACGACAACGTAGGGCTGATATTTGAAATTGGGGATTAATTTGTAATCGATCACTTGCAAGTAATGGAGGGGGTATTAAAGTAGAATTATTATTATTATTATTATTATTATTATTATTATTATTATTGGGAATATTTGTACAATCATTTGTAGGCAAGTTATCATTTGTTGTTGTAGAATTAGTAGCTGTAGATTCACATAAAAGTAATTTAAATTTTGGAGAAGAAAGTCCAAGAATTGCTCCTATAGTATCTGGAATATTCATATCTACAGAAAGACGCTCACATAATGCCCCAACTGTTACATATATTAATTCTTCTCCTCTTTGTTGTTGTTTTTGTTTTTGAGAAATTAATTCAATCATTTCTTCAAGAGTAATTAACATTGCAGCTTGTAAAAGAGTTCCTGTTAACTGTCGGCGTACACCACCAATATTACATTTAACAACTGCTGAAGAAAGTTGATGTTGCCATAATAAACGACGATCTGTAAAACATTCACGATAAAAATCTTGTACATATTTTGCAAGTGAACATAATGGAATTGGTAATTGAATTTCTAAAGGTGTTTGCTTCGGCCAAAATCCATCCGTAAGAATATATAATTTTACTTCAACTGTATTTAATGCCATAATACCAGCAGCTTCTGTTTCCTCATCTTCTTTTATTTCATCTTTTAAATATTCTCCTTTTCTTACATTTTTTTCTTTTTCTTGCTTTTGTTCTTCATCTTCTTTAACATTATCATCATCTATTTCCATTCTTGGTGGCCATTTACTAGGTAATCCACCTGTTTTTCTATTATTTAAAACCCAAGCCTGATATCTTTCATTTAATTCTTGAGATACTTTTAAATCATTTAGCATTCCTTCAAACTTTGAAGTTTCAGCCCCAGAAGATTCTTTAAGTCCTTGAATAAAACTTTCTTCAATATCAACACATGGAGCACGTTGATGGTGTAATAAACGACGTGCAAGATCTCTCCAGTGTAAGGCATCAAAAATATCTTTTGAAGGCATTAGAGAATAAATACGTCCTATATCTTTTAAAACATCACTTCCACTACCAGTTTCATCACATTCAGTAACTTCTATAGTATTAATATTATTATTATTATTATTATTATTATTATTATTATTATTATTAGAATTCACACTAATAGAAAAATCCTTAGGTGTATCACAAGTATTTTTCAAAGATGATGATTGTGGTAAACATTTGGTATCACTTTCAGTAGTAGTAGTATTATTATTATTATTATTATTATTAGTTGGAACTATAATATTATCTTTTTCACGAATAGACCAATCAAGATATTGTGCTAATTGTTCTGCAAACTCTATTTGATATTCTTGCATTGCCTGTACTAAAGCATCACGTAATTGTACAGAAAATAACATTGTATCTTCTGAAAATCCTTTACGAATAACACATTCTCCACGATACATAAGAGCAATCATACCTTTAACAGCCCCAAACTCTTCTACATTTGTTGATTTTGTTGAAAGTTGTTGCATAATAGCATTACCTTCACGTAAAATATAATGATGAAATATAGTTCCACATTGTTTTCCAAGACGTACATATTTTCCAGATGCTAAAAGTTTCCAAGCAAGTCTAAAACAATCATATCTACGATGAAGTGCAAGTTGTGCAAAGTCTCTTTCAAGTATATTAATACCATGTTTTAATAATAAAGAAGTTTGTACAACTTCCTCAAGTTTTGGTAATGAATTTGCATCTAAACACGCTCGAACACGTAATCTCCCTTCATGTAAATAACGATCAACTTGTACAAAAAATTCTTCTGCTGGAATATTACGATTCCACATATCATCCGCAGCTTCAGTATAAAATTGTGCTGCTAACGTAAAAAGTTCTGGCTCTACTCGTACAAAATATATTTGTGTTGCCGTACAAAGATCTGTAAATAACCAAATTTCACGTCGTGTAGGACTTTCAGAGATAAAATCTTCTCTTATATACGCTAAATATCCATCCTGAGCTCTTTGTAATAACCAAGGGTGTAATTGTAATTCATCTTTTAATTTTAATATTGCAATTCCTGCTATAGATTTAATAGCGCGTGTTTTACGCACATGCCAGCGATCTAAAAATATCCAAACTTCTTGTAATTCCGCTACTGCTAAACGAAAATGTCCCCACGCATGGGCAAGACGTAAAAATGTTATTTTACCAATATTATCTGTTTCACATGCAAATGCAATAGAATTTAATATTTCTTTTGCATAATCTCTTAATGATTGCTCAAGCTTTTCAAGGGCTGGTTCAGCATTTCCTAATTCAACAAGTGTACGTACACTTTTACACGCAGCATCTACAGGATATCCACGATTAGAAATATAAAGTGGTGGAAATTGTGGTGGTGAGGCAAGTAATGATGAAGAAGTAAAACATAATTGTTGATTTTGATTTTGATGATTATGTTGTTGATTAAATAAAATTAAAGAAGAATTTTCAAATGGTGGTTGAGTATTAATAACAGTATTGGTATGATTGATAGTACGGGCTAAAACAGTATTTAACATATGTATTGCCGTTGTCCAGGCCTTTTCAAGAGTTGAATTACAATATTCTTGATGAAGTGTGGGATTGTGATCATTTAATCGTACTTTAATACATGGCTTCGCTTGTACAAGTTCTTCATCCCATAGAGAATGTGTTTTTATGGAATCATTCATTGTATGAGAAGCCATTATTATTTCACTTTTTTTTCTTTTTTTTTTTTTTTTTCTCCTTTAACGTTATTCTTATTTGCTTTCCCTTTTTTCTTATTTATTTGTTATTTTACTATTAGTTATGTTTACTCTTTAATATATATATATATATATATAAATAAATAATAATAATAATAGTAATTTCCAGTTAGTACTTATTTGAATGTACCAATGGTTATATGATAAAAAATTTTCCTTATTATTATTATCCCCCTGTTATTTTTTTTTTATTTTTTTTTTTTTTTTTTTTGTGGTTCAAAAAGAAAAAAGATAGAAAATAAGATGAATGATTTAGGAAAAAAAGAAAGAAATACTTTAATAAGCATAATAAATATAAATATATATATATATATTTATATTTAGTTTTATACCTTTATAAAATGAAAATAATTGTAGATGTTAACACAATGTGTGTCGCAAATGCATCTCTTAGAGAGAGAGAGAGACATATAGATATACTTGGAAAGGAAATAAGAATAACGTCATTTATTTTATTTTATTTTTGCTTTGCGTTGCAACTCATTTTGCTTTTTTTTTTTTTTTTCTGTTTTGGTTTTATTTTATTTTATTTTATTTTTTTTTTTTTTTTGTTACTTTTCATGCATCTATGCATGCTCTAACAATTTCCTCATAATGCATAGCATCCTCCGCCGGACGTTGTTTTGTAATAGCTCCAATTATAATTTCCATATCCACATCTGTAAATATACTATCCGCAAGAAATATCAATACATGAAAGTCTGCTAATTTTTCCAACATTTTAACATTTATTCGCTTTGGATCTTGTAAGTAATTACGAAGATTCATCATTGTTGGTGGCTCCATCCCTGGACGAGAAATACGCATAAATAAATTTCGCACCACAGGAGACTCAAATTGTTGCACCGCTACATAACTTGTAAACCATCTTGTATCAATTTCATGACTTGGAGCTTTTGCAACAACACGTGGGTGACCTTTTTCATCAATATCCTGCTGTGCTACCTCTAGTGGAATTGTACTATATACAAACTTATCATTTGCTGTGTCATCCTTTCCTTCATCTTTATTATTATTATTATTATTATTATTATTATTCGTTTCCTTCTTTTCTTGTAAAACACCAAGTCGAAAGAAGTGTACAGCTTGCTGTGAGGTTTGCCACGCCTGACACTCCACTCGTTCACTATTTATATTTGGACTCATTGTTAATAAAACACACTCATCCCCAAAGCGAGATTGCTCCCGGGTACATAATAACATTTCATGTGCACTTAATACCATTTCTTCTATATTACGTGGGGGGTGAGTGCAAATAACTCCAACTCGACGAAATCCTAATAATTCTGCAATTTTATTTACTCTTTTTTCTCTTGGATCATTTTGTATATGAAATGTATAGGCATCTCCGTGTTGCTCTGGTTCATACACGGCGTGAATATCAATTCTTGCCTCCTCCGAGTTATAAGTTCCATAGAGAATTCCATATCTTTGTAATTCCCAATTTCGTTGACGCACAAATGTTTGAAATAAATTTAACGCCGCGGCATCAGCTCGAACAAGTTTTGTGCGACTTTCACTCCACTTAA
This sequence comes from Trypanosoma avium, assembly GCA_030849755.1. Lineage (NCBI taxonomy): Eukaryota > Euglenozoa > Kinetoplastea > Trypanosomatida > Trypanosomatidae > Trypanosoma > Trypanosoma avium. Next base: position 60,894 of record JASANY010000887.1, on the reverse strand, counting down.
TTCTTGCCGAGTCAATCGCGGCCATTAATTCAGAAGATTTTACAATTCTCGAATTAATAATAGACCCGCCTACAATTCTGTGACTGTGACGTTCGTGAAATATACCTGTGTTGGGGCAAACTTGTAATTTATATGGGGCCTCCCCACAGTCTGGGCAAGGTAATATATGAGGTTTTTCAGATTCTTTTAATTGTTTATATTGGGCGGCCCGCTCGCGACGGAGTTGATCTAATGCCTTGTTCATAGACATGAAAGGAGAATATAAAGAAGAATATGTTAAATAATAATAATAATAATAATAATAATTTATATTATTGCTCTTTCGTTGGTTTTGTTGTTGTTGTTTTTGTTGATGTCAATTCTAATGATAATAAAATATTATTGGGTTTTTTTTTTTTTTTTTTTTTTTGTGACTAAATGAGCAAATTATGTTCCTTTTTCTCTTTTGGTTAACTCTGTTTGAGAGAAGAGTAAATAAAAGAGGGGAAAGAGTAGAAAGAGAAAATAGTTATAAAAAAAAAAAAAAAAACAATAATATTAATAAAGCATAAATAAAATTCTCCTTTTTTTTTTCAAGAGTGTACACTTCTTTCATTCTAAATTATTTCTAATCTATTTCTCATTATTTTATTATTATTATTTTTTTTGTTTTGTTTTCTACCCTTTCATAAATAGAGAAATATAGAAAAGGTTTTAAAAACTCAAATAATGTTCCCCACGTTTATCAAATGGTTCTGTTCGACCCAGCAGCCGCAGAACAGTACGATACGCCTCTGTTATAATTAATGCTCTTGTATTAGTAATAACAGACTCCCGTTGTCTCTTTCGATTATTATTTCCAGCTGATTGTTTTTGTTTATTTTCTTGTTTATTTTGAACTCCAGGTTTCCTTTGTAAACCTCCTTCCATATTTTCTACTTGTTCATTTTTATTTTCAACAGTTACTTTAATTAAAAAGTCATCATCATCATCATTATCATTATCATTATCTAAATCATTATCTAAATCAATATTATTATCAATATCATATCCAATTTTCGGAGCAGAACTCATTGTCATAATACGTTGTGGAATTAATACTCTTTCCTTCTCTCGCACGTATGCATGTAATTCTTTAAGATTTTTAAATCCAAATACCCCAACGCCTTTTCCAGACCCACGTACATCTATTGCTTTTGATAATATATTATTTGAATTTATATTTTCATTATTATTATTATTATTATTTCCTTCACGAAGTCGAGCCTGACGCATTTCTTCTCTTCGCTTCGCTTCTTCTTTTACTCGTTCTATCATTGGTTGAATTTTATATTTAATCCAATAATTATGATATGTTGGTGGCCACGCCTCACAAACTTCATTTTGTAAAAGTAACTCCTCACAAAGTTCACACATTGCTATTGTTATTTGCTGATCTTCCCCACAAGATATAATAACTTCATCTAATAATGATAATGCAAAAAAAGGCTCTAACTCCTCTGGTGGAAGTGTATATCGACTTATAAATAACGCTAACGCACGAATAGTTCGCCTTGGGTGACGTACAAAATATAAAAGTAAATCACGATGTGTGAGTTGAAGTTTATAAAAAAGTCCAATCGCCATTAAAAAAGGACTTGCTTCACCAGATTCATTTAATACTCCAACATAATAAACTTCTTTTTCACAATAATGTAGGAAACTTTCAACACACTTTTCATGTAATTCCTCATGACGCATTGGAATTGAATTTGAATTTGAATTTGTTTCTTTTTGTTGTTGATATTTTAATTCAAAGTTATGAAACCAATCCTGTGTGAGGGATTTTTGCAGAGTTGTCCATAAATCTTCATCAAAATTCATACGAGAGCGTAGGGATTCTTTTTTTCGTAATATTTCATTAGGTGAAATGCGTGGTTTTCCTCCACTTTTACTAGAAATATTATTATTATTACTAGAAGTTGAATATCGATTTTTTAAACGCATTTGAAATGGAAGTGCAATAAAAGGATTTTTTAATCCAATAATATATAATTCCGCCGCCGCACGAGAATCTGTTATAAGTAATATTAATTCTTTCGTTTCAGTTTCATTATTTATTATTTCTCGTTCAACTGGTGTTGAATTTATTTCTAAGAAAATAATAGAATCCGGTGGTGGTGGTACAGCTGCACCACTACTACTACTACTAATATTAAAATTATTATTATTATTATTTCCTAATGTTGCATGAATTTTGCGTCGTACAACTGGAGTAAGAAGATTATATAATTCTGTTTGAAGTTGTAGGAGAACATTAGACTCAATTGGTTGTGGGTATTCTACTGGGATTTCTAAAATAAACTCGGGATCACAGAAGAGATGTGGTTCAATCATTTTTGTCTTTTTTAAAACTAGATATTTATTTACTTTTCTTTCTTAGAGTTTTTCTCCTCTCTAGTTGTTGGTTGATTTTTCTACTACTTTTGAAAACCAGAGACCCTTATCCCTTGTAAAATTCAAAAAAATAAAAATAAAAAACAATTATTATGAAAAAAAAAAAGAATATATCAATAAATAAATTATAAAAGAATATATATATATATATATAGGCTGTGTAAAACAATAATAATTGTACATATTATATTTATTTTTAATAACTAGAATTAGCAACAATATATATATATATATAATATATAAACGTATAAGATAACAGCACAACAACTAACCAATCTATAAATCAATCAAATTGATCAAATAATCTTTCAAACCAACCGAACACACACATTCTCTCTCTCACACACACAACACACACACACATACAAAAAGAAAAAAAAAAAAAAATAATAATAATAATAATAATAAGAGTAAAGATAAAAAAAAAAAAAAAAAAAAAAACCCTCATTCATTATTAGAAATCTGGTGTAGATAATGTTAGTAATGGGGTTGATACCAAAATACAACGTCGAATTGCTGCCTGTAACTTCTCTCCTCTTAATTTCCCTACACTATTAATATTATATTTAAAAGGATCTGCAAGAATTTCCCATAATCGAGGTAATGTGAAAAAAGGCCAGGGTTGTAATCGTAATTGTTCTAAAATATATATATTTTCTTCAAGAAAACGATCCATTTTACTTGGAATTTGAGTATTATTCATATTACCACTTTTTGATATTTGATTTGTTGGTGTAGCGGTATTATTATTATTATTATTATTATTATTATTTGTATCATTGCTATTATTATTAGCTTCATCATAATTATCAGTAGCAAGTTGTAAAACTTTTTCTACCATAGATGATAAAAGAGGTAATTCTGTTTGATTCCAATAGGCAGCATCATCATGTTTTTGTTTTTTTAATTGCGTCTCTAATAATTTTTTTTCTTCTTCTGTGTAAATAGTTACTTTTATTGAATTCGATGTTGATTCCACTACATTACTGGTATTATTATTATTATTATTATTATTATGAGGAATAATATCACTATCGTTATTATTATTATTATTATTATTATTATTATTTTCAGTATTATTATTTACTTCCGTAGTTTTCTTTATTTCTTCATCTGCTTTATCTATAGATTTTCCCCTTGAATTGGGTGAAGTTGAAGATTTTTCTCCTGCCATATATATATATATATAAATATATATATATATATATATATTTTTTTTTTTCCGCTTTCCCTCCTCCTATTCCTTTATTTTCCTTTTAAATCGTTTAAGAAAATTTTTAAATAGAAAGAAAAAAAATAATAAAAATTAATGGGGGGAATTTAAATGAATTAATATTAGAAATAAATATAGATTCAAATTTAAATATAGGGTCAGAGAAAGAATATTTGTTTGTACCAGTCTCAATGTCATAATGGAACGAACGATAATAAAAAAAACAAGAAAAAGAAAATAAATAAACAATAATAATAAAGCAATATAAAATTAAAGAATATATATATATATATATAATATTACATTCCCTGTGCCCGCCTCTTACGCTCTGATAATTCTTCTAATATTTTAACTGTTATTATTAAATCCTCCTCCGTTCGTCGCGCCCAATTTCCCACATCTCCCATTTCTTTTAATCCTACATTTAATTTCTCAAACATTATTGCCCAATTATTCATATGTTTTTGTAATTGAGATGATCGAGTTGCAATTTCTTTTAATTCTCCTTCAATTTGTTTTTCTCTATTAAATGCTGCAGCAATTTCTTTATTAGCATTATATATAATAGATTCACAAGCACCTTGGGCGTGTTGACGTACTTCACCCCATATTTCTTCTTTTGTATTTTGTAATTCTGTTTGACGTTCTTTGTGGGATTTAATAAGTTCTGTTAATGGTGAATTATTATTTATTGTTGTTCTTGTCTTGGGGTTTATATGTGATGTTTTATTATTATTATTATTATTATTATTATTATTATTATTATTTTTATTAATTGTCGCTATACTAGGCCACTGGGGTTGTGTGAATAGAAGAGAATTATTAAAAGTAGTTTCTTCTTTAATAGTTTCTATATTTTCTTCTTTAATAGTTTCTATATTTTCTAAATTTATATTTTCATTATTTTCACTTGTATGATCTTCTTGTAATGATGAGTCTGTGCCTTCTGTAGACATCCTACATCTTAAATTATTATTATTATTTTTTTTAGAAAAGAAATTAAGCAAAAAAAAAAATAATAATAATTTTAAAAAATATATATATATATTTAATATTTATGTAGTAATAGCAAATAATTTGAATAACCCTTTTATTCTCCTCTAATCATTTATCTATTAATAAATCAAACTCCAAAAAAAAAAAAAATTAAACGCATACTTTCAAATCACATTACACACAAACACACACATAAAAAAAAAAAAAAAAAACATCCTTTACTCACAGAATCACAAACATAAATAAATAAATAAATAAATATATATATATAAATCACACTTAATTATCTCTTCCACACACAAACTCACACTCACACCGAAACACTCAATCACACAAATAAACAACAATCATACTTATTCACCAATAAACAAATAAACAAACAAATATATATATATATATCTATATAATATATATAATTATCTTCTATGTGGTGTGGGTGTTTGTATTGGGTGCACCACCGGCATTGTCCCCACCACAGGCACACTGTAAGGGAGTAAGTCCTCTGCCAAGTCAATATGTGAGAGAATCATACGCCGGCAACACATGCGAGTTAGTTGTAAAGTATTTAACGCCTCCGCCTCTGTGTAATCTTCATTTAATAACTGCTGATATGTTTCATAGAGGTGACCTATGACTTTCCCGCAGGAGTAGCAGCGGACTGGGATAAGCATTTACTTATGCTTTTTTTTGTTTGCTTATATTTATATTTATATATATATATATATATATATATATATATTTCTTTTTTTGTTTTTTGTTTTGGGAGTAGGTGTATATATACTGGTTGTGTTTGTGTTTGTGATTTCTTTTTTTTTTTTTTTTTTTTTGACGATGGACGCTCTTGGCGTCTTAGAAATTATTTTACTACATTATGAACATAATAATAATAAACAAAAACAAAAAACATAAAATATAAAAAGAGAAGAAACGGTCAAAAATAGGGTTTAGAGAGAGTAAATCACAAGGAAGAAAGAAAAAAAGCACACACATATATACAAAGAAAGGAAAGCAATGTATTATGCAAGTAAAAAAAAAAAAAAAAAAAATGAAAAAAATGAAGCGTAGACATAAAACACTATATATGAAAAAAGAGTGCAAAAAATAATCATAATCAAAGAAAAAAAAGTAACGAAAAAATTCAACAAATTACTTTCTCATTATTTTGACGCTCGTAGACAAATATATATATATATAACAAATAAAACAATAATCATTTTATTTGTTTTCTTATTTCCCTCTCATTATTGAAAAAGTGCGTTGTTGTTGTTGTTGTTGTTGTTGTTGTTTGTGTTTTTCTCTGTGTTTTCTTTTTTTTTTTTTTTTAAACTAAACGTTTAGTTGTACATTGCATCTCTAAAACATCTCACTTTCTCTTTCTCTACCTCTCTCTCTCTCTTTCTATAAATTTATAAATCTTTTCATTTTGTCAATTCATCTTCACCACACCAAAAGAAGAAAAAAAAAAACATTTCCATCATATTCCTTTTTATTCAGTATTTTAATTCAAAAAAAAAACATTAAAAAACTGTATATATACATATGTATAGTTCATACTTTTTTTTTTTTTGCAATTTTTTTTTTTTTTTTTTTCCCCTTCACTATGCAATTCACTGCTCTACACAAATGTATAAATAGTCTTAATTCATCATCATTCTCATATTCTTACTACATCATTTTAACTTTTATTTTTATTTTTATTTTTTTAGTCCGCCACCTCTCCTTCTCCCTGCCCCTGCCCCCTCTCCAATTCACACAATTTTTATCTTTTTATATCCCTCTCGCACACTATATGATTATTATTATGATTATTAAGATTATTATTATAACTATATTTCCCAATATTATTACAAAAAGTAATCCGGCGTCTTCTTCGACACCTGCGCCTCCCCTCGCCGTGGCGCTGGATCAAATTGAAAAAAGCACTTATTCATATGTTCATCCAACTCCAACAGCCCCGCCAAGTTCCCACACCTGTAGCAATAATTCGGCGCACTAAATATCGTCACCAGTCGATCACTGTGGGCCCAGCTGTAGCCATCGGTGACTAATTGATGGGCGCGGGCTATCGTCTTCAGTCCGTTATTGTGGCAAAACTGCTCGGAGATGTCGGCGCCGAAGGTGAAGCCCGCCCCGCGAGGACTAATGCCCCACCCGTCCCGCTCCTCCGGGTCCGACCACAGCAGGTCACACATCGGCCCCTCATGCGGCACCTCCTGCACCCGCTCTAAACTTCTGATATGCGCTAAGCTGTCCAGCGTCGGGGAGAGCCCACCGTGGAGGCAAAATATCTCACCCTCCACCACAGCCGCTAACGGGAGATAATCAAATACATCCGTTAATATTTTCCACACATTCGCGCTGCCATATTTACGCACACACTCATCATAAAAGCCGTAGACTTGTGTGATTTGACGAGACTCGTGATTGCCACGGAGGATTTGCACTCGCTCAGGGTAGCGGATTTTAAATAATAATAATAACGTTACAGTTTCAACACTGTAATAACCTCGATCCACGTAATCACCCATGAAAAGATAATTTGTATCAGGTGGGAGGCCACCAATTTTTAATAATTCCAATAAATCATGAAATTGTCCATGAATATCCCCACACACAGTCACTGGGGCTCGTACGGTGTGAACATTGCCTTCTTTTTCAAGAACTTCTTTTGCTTTTTGGCATAATTGTGCAACTTGAGGTTCACTTAAGGGTTTGCCTTGCATGACGTATTGAATTAACTCATCCACGTCAAAACTGCTGGGCTCGATCATAGTAGGAGCTGGAGTTATTGTGGAATTTAACATACCAGTGGTGGCAGCAGGCATCTAATAATAATAATAATAAATAACAATAATAATAATAAAGAAAGAAAGAAAATGTACTTTTTTTTTCTTTTTGTTTTATATATATATATATATATATATATATTACTTTATTTGTTTATATAAAATTCACTAAATTCAGAGTTTTGATTACAAACGAAAAAAAAAAAAATAAATAAATAAGAGCAAAAAAAGATGATATATATATATATATATATATATATATCCTCTATTACCTTTCTCTTTAATCTATAAAAAAGAAGAATATATAAATATTTAATGTATATTTATATTAATCACACTAGCACTTTTTTTTTTTTTTTTTTAATTGCGCCAGAATATGACTTTTTTTTATTATTTTATTGGAAAGTATATATGTGTGTTCAAGTGATATTGAAAGAGAGAATAAAATAGGAAAGAAATAATAAATAAATACATAAAATATAAACAGTAACAGGAGTAAAGAAAAAAAAAAAAAAAAAAAAAAGAAAATAACAGAGAGAGAGAGAGAGAGAGAGAAAGGAAAAAATAATAATAATAATAATAATAATAATAAAATGGAAAAAAAAAAGAAAGCAAAAAAAAAAAAAAAAAAAATTAAGCCAAGGAGCGCAAAGGATAAGCAAATAAAAATAAGAAAAAAAAAACCCTTAATTTAAACTTATACTCATAACCTCCATTAAAGCCTGTAGAACCTGAAGAAGACATGTAAAAGGTAAAAGCTCCAATACATTATTATTATTATTACTTTCTCTCATTTCTTCTTTTTGTTTACGAGGATTTACCCAAAGTACCATCGTTACAGCTCCAAAAATTGCCTCCACAACATTTGCCTTTGATTTCATACTCATAAGTCTATATACAATTCTTAAATGTTCTGATATTTCATGAGGTAAATAAGGAGCAAGTTTTATATTCATTGTGTCTTTTGTAATTGGTCCACCTTTCCAATGATTTAATGTTTCTTGAGCAAAAATAAAGTCTACTATAGCATCTCCTAGGTATTCTAAATCTTCATTTTTAATAGGAGTTACAGCAAGTAAAAAGTATTCACGCAAATCATTTAATATTCTCTCTTGCGTTTCTATTGAAAGAGAATTAAGATAAGAATAATTATTATTATTATTAAGTGTATTAAATAAACTACGCTTTATTGGTTCAAGAAAATTTTTATTAAAAAAAGTTTCCATATTTGGAGAATATTCAAGTACCCATTCATTTACTATAATTTCTACTGATCGTAAATTTCCTTCATTATTATGGCATAACTCCTCTTCTTTTTCTTTATTTATCTCAATAGCAATATAACTTCCTAACCCTTTATTATTATTATTATTATTATTATTATTTTCATATGGAATTAATAAAACCGAATAACATTCATTTTTATGTTCAACCTCACCTACCTTCACTTGTATTTCTGAATTCCTAGTTTGAACGGGACGAAAAAGTAGAAAAGGTGTAGAAAGTAATATTTCATTATTATTATTATTATTATTATTTTCTTTATTTTCCTCATATTCTTCTCTGTTACTCATATAAATCTTAAGTGATACCTGACGCTCTAGTGAAGTGTAGACAGGAGCAAAAATATTTTCTTTAAGTTCTGCTCGAATTTTTTTTAATGTTAAGTCCCGTCCAGGAGATGCTGATGTATTTTCCTTTTTTACCCAAGGAAGTATAAGGGAGGGGGGTTTAAATTGAGTTATAAGAGAAAAATCAGGTATCTTTAATTTATGAATAGTATTATTATTATTATTATTATTATTATTATTATTGTTAGTAAGGAGTGTTGGGTTAACTGAGAAAAACCATTCAGAGCAGAGATTTTGAATTGGAGTAAACTCACTTAAGGTATTTACCGATTTATTTTCATAATTTGCAATAAATTTTAAAATACCACGAGCCACATCCATTTTAAAGGGTGTTGAAATAGGTATAACTGTTTTGTTATTTTCTGTATTCTTTGCGAACTCTTTCATGCATACTTTAAGAGGTTGAGGAGTGAGAGTAAAGGGAAAAGATTCATTATCAGAAGTTTTTTTTATAGATTCTTCTTTTATTTCTTCTTTATTTATTTCTTCTTTTTCTTTTTTAGTTTCAACTTGAAGTGCTTCAATTTCATCTGGACAACTCACCCCATCACCATAGAGAAATATTGTATTTATAACCGTTAAATTATTTGATGAATTCTTATCAGAAGAGGAATTCAAGACTTGAGAATTTATTTCACTTAATGGTAATAATATTAACATTTTATTTAAATTTGTTATTATTGCCTTTTCCGTAATTGATGTTGATGATGATAAATTTATTGAATATGTGGTATCTAATTCATTATTTAAAAATGCTTCAATGTGTTGATACACTAAACGTACACAAGCATTTAAGTGTAATTGTATAAAATTCTTTGAAATTGGAATAAATGCGGAATTATTTGTTATTTTGCTCGCATATAAAGCAGAAATCCATTCCATATCATTATTAATATTATTATCTTTTTCAATTAAATTCGCAGGTAAAATTAATAAAAACGGACGAAATGAAGGAATAATACGTCCACCATGTTTTTTCATATCAGAACGCCATGCATTTAAATCCTCTACAAAATCATAAAATATCATTGTATTAGAAAGAAATTGATAAATAATATTTTGTATAGAAGAAGTAGGGTGAATGTTAAATACTTCATCTCTTATATTAAGATTAGTGTGTGCCCATGCCGCACGCACCCATAGACCTCTCCCTGAGTAAATAGTAGAAGAAGATAATAAATTATTATTATTATTATTATTATTAGTTTGAGTGTAAATGCCTTTTCTACAAAATTGTAATCGTCTTAATACGTCAAGTTTCATTAGTAATTCTATTAACTCATCAGGAGTTATTTCTAACTGCATTAGTCTATTATTTGCATCATTATCATTATTATTATTATTACTGTTCTCCTTTCCTTTGTTATTATTATTAAGACTTTTAATCATATTCCGTAAGTTTGTGAGAAGTTCCTCTGCTGGAATCCAACCATTTCCTAATTTACTTTTGCTACTATTTTCACCTCTGGTATATTTAAGAGTTGATTTAAATATTGTTGACATTCGCTTTATCATATTCTTATCTATAGTAGTACTATTATCTTTATTTTCAGAAACAATATTATTAGTAGTACTATTATTATCTTTATTCTCAGGAATAATATTTGAATTCACACTATTATTATTATTATTATTAGCGTTAATTGTTTGAGAACATATATTAAATTGTTTTAATAAATACGGCTCCAACTCCTTCTCACATGCTTCAAATCCTTTTTTTAACCATAAAATTCCAATTTGTTGTTTCCATTTACTCTCTGGAATATGTATATTTTCATTTTCATTAGCATAACCTCTTTCAATAGATTCGTTTGCAATATTTTCATGTTTCCATAATTCACTATGAAATTTTGATAAATTTCCAGGTTTTGATATATTCTGTCGCATGAGAAATAAAGCAACTGCTAATTTAATTATCCATCGCCCACGTCGACTATAAACAATATCTTGATGTTTTTTTTCTGAAGAAATGGTGTTTATTTCTGATGATGAATCCATTGAAAATAATAATTATTATTATTATTTTTTTTTTTTTTTGATTCGATTTGATTTGATTTGATTGATTTATTTATTTTTTTTTTTTTTTTTGATGTTTCTATTATAACTAAATAGTAAAAATAAAAAAATAAAAAAAGGCAAGGGTGGATGGATGGGAAATAAAGAATAATAATAAAACAAACTTTCTCCCCTATCTCCTTTCGAACTCAATAATATATGAATGTATATATAGAGAAAAATCCAATAAAATTTAAAACAAAAATTGCAAAATATAACATAGACAATCCATCATTATCAGCATGAGTATCATCAACACTATAACTACTTATTTTCCAACAAATATAAAAAGAAATCTAAAGCAGAAATATATATATATCAGAAGTTTAACCATTCCTCTGCATCAAACTCTGTTAATTGCAGTACACTATCGCACATTTCACTAAGTGACCTATTGTTAATATTACTAATATTAATATTATTATTATTATTAGTCAACATCCTTTCTTCCTCATTCTTCTCATCACGCCTACTATAACCAACACTATGTTCAGATTCTAATAATAAAGACATAGACCTCTCCTCTAAATTATTATTATTATTATTATTATTATTATTATTATTATTATTATTATTAGAAACGAACTGAAGTGATGTATTATGATGCATAAATAATTCTTTTTCTTCTCTTTCTTCTTTTTCTTTTTCTATTATATTAGTATCCTCACGTGATCGTTTTTGTTGTTGTTTTTGTTTTATTCCTATTCTTCTTCTTCTTTGTAAACGATCTGCTAAACTTGTATTATGAATTCGTTGTAATCTCTCTGAAAGTATATTATTCATTTTCTCTCTTCTTTCTCTTTCTAATTGTCGACGCTCGAGTACGGCTCGTCGCTTTAAATCATGCACTAATGCTCCCCATTGTAATAACTCATCACATAATGGACACTTACATGAATTATGTGGGAGTAATGATAAGTTTGTTAATATTTGTTCTGAATTATTTTCTTCTTTTTGTTGTGAATTTCCAGAAAGAAAATTATTATTATTAATATTATTATTATTATTATTAGGAACTACACTAGAAGTATATTCTTGAGCTAATGAATTACTACTAAGTTGACTCATACTAATATCTCTATTATCTATACATGTAGAATTTATAGGAACAGATATATTAGAATCAACATCCCCACCAATAATAATATCTGAAACTTGAGAATAATTCACCTCACTATTATCTCTTACATTCATTGAATTTATATTTTGTGTTTTCACTTCTTTCATAGTGTTTCCTTGCATTCTCTTATTATTATTATTATTATTATTATTATTATTATTATATGTAAACCACAATGCAAGACAAGTTAAATGGGCTCGCAGCCCACAAAATGGTGTTCGTGAACATCTAACAAAATAAGGTGCAAAAATAGGTAAAGTACATAGCGAACAAGGATAATGATTTGATTCCATTAATGCTTTTTCCTTTGCATGTTGACGAAGAATATCTTCTTCTGATAAAAATCGATAACTTTTATTTGTGAGTGCTATATTTGTATAAGAAGTTATATTTGAAGTTTCTAATATTGTTTGATTTTGATTATTATTATTATTATTATTATAAATTGGGGCAGTTACAAAAAACACACACCCATCCATAGCCCCATTTTCTTTTCCCTCAGATTCTTCTAAATATTTCATTTGAAAATTTTCTCTACTAATTTCCTCAATTCTTAAAAGAGAAGTTTCTTTTAATGGTTGTAATGTTGGAACTAATCGTAATACTTCACTTGTCATTTCTTTAAATCTTTTTGATTCAAATATATGAAGCGTTAATTGTAATCGTGCAAATATATCTGCTCTTAACAATAAATGTAACACCCCAATCGCATACAATATCCGATGAACCCCACGAAATAATGAAGAAGCATTAGAAGATGCATTTAAATGCATTTGTGACTTTAACTTACTAGACTTACTCGGGTGCTGCCAGCACCACTCAAACTTTAATGCAATTCGATCCTCTCCAAATCCTGAAATACAACAAATTAATTCCCACGGCCGCCCTCGTCGCTTTGTGCGCCAGGCCCCACTTACAATTTCTCCATTGTGCTGGCGCAGTCGTCGGATGGGGTGTGTGGTGTAGCCGATGTAGTGCGCCCCCGCCCACTGAGGGTCTAGGCTAGCGAGGAGGTACACACAGTGAAAGCGGGTGTCCATTTAATTTAATTTAATTTATTTATTTTATTTATGTGTTTGTTTATGTGTTTATGTGTTTGTTTGTTTTCTTTTGATTATTAGTTAATTGGTTAGTTAGGTTTTTTTTTTTTTTTTTTTTTTTTTTTTGATGTTATAATCGTTTTAAATCTAGTGAAGGGTTGTTTTTATTTATTTATTTTTATTTTTATTTTTACGCTCAATAAGAATTATATATATATATATATATATATTCTCAAAAGTCTATCTATATCGCTCTAAAAGTTAGGAAGGTGGTGATGGTGGTGGGTGAAATATATATATTTATATATATTATCTAAATATGTTTTAACTTAATTATACTATATAAGTCCCTTAAATTACTTTTTATAAATATTGTGTAAAAAAAATTTATGTATATATGACATGAAATTAATTTTTTTTTAAGAATTTAATATAATCGTCCTTTTCTACCCTTTAATAATAAAGAAATAAGTGATAAAAACAATTTACAAATAGATAAAAAAAATAAGGAACTATTTATCAAAATATAATTATAAAAAAAAGTATTTTAGCAAAAATGAAAAGAGAAAGAGAAAGAAAATATATTGGTAAAATAAAATAATAATAATGATAAACCAAGCTAACCATACAAAAAAAACACACGCACATAGAGAAATATATTTTATATATATATATATATATATATATAAAACAATAAATATATTTGATAATAAACACCTGTAAGCAACAAAAACACAAAAACAAACACACACACACAAATACAAGCTCCCAAACATACAAAAATGCAACACTTCAGTTTTCAACATTTGTTTTTTTAAAACAAAAAGGTTTTTTTTTTTTTTTTTTTTGTTCTTTTTATTATTATTTATTTATTTTTCTTTCTGGTTCCCCCTCACAACTCTTTCTTCTCATCTCTCAACTTTTTTTTTTTTTTATAATAATAATATTTATTTGTTTATGTGTTGTAATTTCTTTTTTTTTTTTTTTCTCAGAAAATTAAAAAAAAAAAAAAACAGCTAAATTTTCTTCATCTCCATGGATTAATTCCTTCTTCTCTTTCCATATATTTATATATAAATATATAAAGACAAAAAGATAGAAATGTAAAGGAAAAAATATTACTAGAGTTACAAACACAAACGCAAACACGCACAGAGCAAAAAATAAAAATAAAAATGTGGAGGGAAATTAAAAAAATAATAAATAATTTTAAAAAATTAAAAATAAAAGAACAAAAAAATTACTTTTTTGTTATTATTCTTCTTCTTGTTGTTGTTGTTGTTGTTGTTGTTGTTTTTACTCTTATAATACCCTTCTTCCGATTTTTTTTTTTTTTTTTGTTCGAATTATACTTTGTGTTGTGTATATTTATTTCCTTCTATCCTTTTCTTCCTCTTTCATGACTACACGGAGTTTCACCAATAAGAAATATAAAACCGAAATTCAAAATAATAATAATAAATATTTTAATAGGAAATTTTCCTCTTTCTTTTCTTTTTTTTTTTTCCGTTTTTCTCTTTGTGTAGACTAGTCCTGTGCAATAATGTAATGTAATACACTATAATACACTATAATTATTATCTATATATATATATATATAAATAAATACATTAATATATATTTATAAATTATGAAACAGCCTTATTCACCTCCCGATGAAGTCGAACAAGAAACTCATCATACCCCATAAATCCTCCCTCATGTTCTTCTTTTAATTGACGGAAAAACGCCTCCTCCGCGCGATCTTTTTCATGTAAAATAACAAGTCGTCGCATTCCATCTTCTTTCATTAAACAGGCACCTAATACATTTTTTATTTTTTCTCCAAAGTTATCAAAGAAAACACTTCGCCCCACTTCATTTGCATTCTCCGTTCCGAATAACTCTAATGCAATTTGTGCATTAACAGAATTTCCAATCCAAAGATATACTAATCGTGCCTGCTCATCACATAATACAAACACCCCATCACTTGTAATACTTTCATAAAATAATTGTCGCCAGCCTGGTAATATACATTTTCCTGTTACATTATCAATAGTTCCACTTATAGGATCTGAAGGTAGGTGATGTAAGGCATATAAACTAGGATATAAATAAGTTAAACATTGATGCATTGGAATTGTCATGAGATGAAATATTTTTTGTATTCGATCATCAATCGGTACTGTCGTCCCTTCCACTAATGCATCCGCTTTTAAAAGTGATAAAACATAAAGTGGAATTAATCGAAGTCGTGAAGGCATTAATAAAGAAGAAGTTGAATTAGAAGTACAAACACGACGATAGGCAATTAACATTTTAAGAACTCTTTCTTCTGCTGCAGCTCGAGCTTGTCGAAGTCCTTTATTTACAGCATTTCCAATAGCTTCATGAATATATCCAATTAACGATGCTTCAAGATCTGCCTCAAATACACTTGTCATTGTTGTAATCACAGGCATTCGAGTTGAGTGCACTCGTACTCTTCTTTGCCCAGCACGTGTTGTATATAATAATGCAGTTTGAAAATACGCATGCGATGTTTTTTCTAACTTCCCCTCATGTGCAAACTCCACATAAAATGTAGAGGAACCTTGAATATTCGCAAGATCCATATCATGTGGGTCTTGTGACATAAAGTGTCCATGATAACTTTGAACTTTAATTCCAGTACTACATCGGACTCGTAGTATTCCAGCGTAGCCAGCTTCTTCTAATAATGTTTGATCTAACGCCGCTTGCACTTTCGTCGCATCTGTTTCACGATCATAGTTTGAAAAAAGATGCACGCGTCCATTTGAAACATGACATAATTGTGAAAGTGTGACTAACTCACAGTATTGATCGGCAAACATGTGTAAATCAAAAGATATTTGCTGTTTTGCACATTGTGTGGCTGTGGTTTTCCAAAACCCTTCCATGGGTCGAAATAATTCTTTTTCTTTATCTGTGCCATATAATAAGTGTTGTTCTCGTAATTTAAAAGATCCAATCCCACACTGAGGGGCTTTATGGGCGCTGAGAATAATATGGCCCCCGTGTTGATTTGAAAGAACTAACATTGCAACTTGCACGGCGGCCCCAATCGCGCTATCATTTTCATGTAAATCCTCTGCAAACTCCATCACTCGCATTAAAAATGCATCCACAAGATCTAACTCACTTCCTAATGTTAACCAACATAAACTTGTAAATGGGAGTGGGACGAATGGGTTATCGACATCGGCTACAATTAATTGTGGGATTCGTGGGTGACGTATATTATAAAAATGTAAAGTAGAAGCATATGTAATAAAGGCAACTCGGCATTGTGGGTATAACTGGGCCATTTCATGTAATGATTTTAATAAAGCATCCACATAATCGGAAAGAAAAGATGACGCAGCTTTTTGTGAAATATCCAATAAAAATAAATAATGTAATGGTCGTACTGGAATTAATGTATCTTTCTCATCTCGTAATGCGTACTCACTGTAATCACCAACATCATACTCCACACTTCCTCTACATAACTCTGGTTTTTCTAAACGATCCAAACGACTATTACGTGCATCCAAGTTACAAAAATAACTTTCTTCTACTGGATTTGACATGGTGCAAAACACACAAATCCAACTTCGCCCCATATCTGTAAACTTTGCGTGGCATGAGATGTAGCCACGGCAGCGGTGGCATCGCACTGGTGGCCGACCTGAAATTATTGGAATTTCTTCCCTAGCATGTAATGGTCGACATAGTGGAGCTAATACAGCACCAAAGCAAACTTTACTTTCTTTAATTAAACGATCTTCTGCTGGAACGGAGCTTGTGGTGGGGCGAAAAAACTTTGGACTTGCATTGCCATCATCAATTGCAATAAATCCACAGGCACTTAAAGGAAGTTGGGAAGAAGTTGTGTGATACTCCTGATCTGGTGATTTTTGTGGAATATCTCTTCTTGGATTAGGGGCACTTTTTAAATCCACACTTCTTTTAGGTGGTGGGCGAGAGTATTTACCTACAGGCGTTAATGATTGTTCTCGAACACTTGCATTATTACTGTTTGTACCTGTAGAAACAAATTTTTGATTTTGATTTTGATTTTGCATTTGTTGTGATTGTTGTTGAATAGGTTTTGTTATTGGTTCCTGCTGTATATTTCCACCTGGTAAAGATATATTTTTAGAAGTTATATTAGAATGAGGAGGTTGTACTGGTCCAGTTCCTGTATAGGGTTGTAGTGAAGAAGTTATAGGTGAAGTATTATAATTTGTTTGTGGTAATTGTTGTTGATATTGTTGTTGTTGTTGTTGTTGTTGTTGTTGTTGAAGTGTTGTTTGTTGTTGTTGATAATAATAATTATTATTATTATCTTGTCCTCCATTTATAGCAGCATTACTATTATTATTATTAGTTGCTAAAGAAGATGTAGGCATCGGTGCATATGGGTCATAGTATGAATTACTCATTACTCCTCCAGTTATATTTGTAGTTGTAGCAGCAGAATTATTATTATATAAAGGAATACCAGAATTAATATTATTATTAGTATTATTATTATTACTAGTATTATTATTATATGATGGCCAGGCTGTGGAAGAAGGAGCCATATATCCTTGTAATTGTTCTTGTGGATATTGTTGAGGCAATTGAGTATTATTCATATTATTATTCATATTATTATTAATATTCTGTTGTTGTTGGGCACCGCCATAGGGGTAGTACATTCTCTAGTTATTTAATATTAAAATTGAGTTTTACAGAAGAAAAAGTAAACGTCAATACTCTATTCTGTATTCTATATTTTTTTTTTCCTCTCTGAGAGATATGTAATAATAATAATAATAATAATAATATTTTGGTAGTAATAGTAATGAAATGTAAATGAGACGAAGTAGATAAGTATTGGATTTCTTTTTTTTTTTTTTTCCTTTTCTTTGTGTCTTATTTCCCTTTTATTTATATATTTATATATAATATTTTTTTTTTTATTTTTTATTTTTTTTTATGATTTCTTGTTGTTGTTGTTTTTGTTCTTTAATTAATATTATTATGACTATTATTAAGAAATAATAATATTGTGAGTAGCGTGGTACTATGATAGTAAATAATTATTATAAATATTATAATAATATTACACACAAACACACACTAAACCAACAGCAATCCTTCAAAAAAAAAAATATTAAAAAAAAAAAAAGGAAAATTCAAAAATAAATAAATAAACAATAAAATATTAATTTATTCATCTGATTAATATTCCCATATAATAATAATAATAATAATAATAATAATAATAGTAATAAAAAAAGTCACGCAATTAAAATAATATTTTTATTTCTCGCTCTAGATCACACAAATATATAATAATATTAAAAATAATAACAATAATAACAATAATAAAATACGCCAAAATAATGAGTTAGGCCAATTTTTATTTAAGTTTTATTCTTTTTTTGTGCGTTTCTTTTTTTTTTTTTTTCTTTTAGTGAGAGAGGAAAACTTAAAAAAATTAATAATAATAATAACAAAAAACCAAATAAAATAAAAAGGGGGCAAATTGATAAATTAATATTACATTACTTTCCACTAACTCTTAAAAAAAAAATAAATAAAATAAAATAAAAACTTTATTTTAAAACTAAAAACAAAACAAAAGGTGAGACAACTAACACTCACTATTTTCCATCTAAAGATAGAATCAATGGAAGGGGAAAACAAATAATAATAATATATTAAGAAAAGAGGAAAAAAAGAGGAGAAGTTGAAGCAAATACAAAAAAAAAAAAGCATCGACAATGATAATGATAATAATAATGATAATAATAATAATAAAAGAAGAAAATAACAAAAAGAGAGGAGAAAAACAACGACTCTTGATTGTTAACTTTGCATATGGTTTCAGGAATAAATGAGAATAATAATAAAAAAAAGCATAGCGAAAATTCAAAAATAAAATAAAAAGAAGAAAATATACTCCTGATTGTACGAAAGAAAAAAAAAAAAATTAATTTAAGATATATATATATATATATATTTTTTTTTTTTTTTTTTTGACAAACATAGGGCATTTGTTGTTTCCTTTTTTTAAGGTATTTATTTTCTTTTTTTTTTTTATTTTATTTTTTTTTTTTTTTTTTTTTTGTATTATATTTTATATTCGTTTTTTTTTTTTTGTTTGTTTGTTTTTTCGCACTAAAATATATATAAACAAGTATATAATTATATAAATATACAGCAAAATGTGTAAATCTCTTTTTCTCCACCTACCCTCGTTCTCTTTTCTTTTACTATTGTTTATTACTATTATTATTAGTTTTGTTTTATTATTATTTATATATATATATATATATATATATATATATAATATTACTATTTTACATACTAGCTAGACGAAGAGCAATAACTTCAAATACATCATATGTAATTCTCTCTAATTCACATTCCATCCATTTATTATTTCTTCTTCTTCTATTCATTAATAATGTTTGTATTGTACAGGACTCATATTCTCTTTCTAATGAATAATTAGTTGTATTTAATTCATTTGTTTGTGTAATATTTTTAGAATTCATATTTCTTCTATTTACTGGGGCCGTTTGACAACGTTGT
Organism: Trypanosoma avium; assembly: GCA_030849755.1. NCBI lineage: Eukaryota > Euglenozoa > Kinetoplastea > Trypanosomatida > Trypanosomatidae > Trypanosoma > Trypanosoma avium. The sequence continues at coordinate 41,065 of JASANY010000887.1, read as the reverse complement.
GGGGGTTCTGAAGTAGAAGAAGAAGAAAATTTATTATTATTATTATTATTATTATTATTATTATTATTATTATTATTATTATTATTATTTCTAGTTCGAGGTAAATATGATTGAAGCCCACGTATAATTGTAAAATCATCTTCCTCACTATCAAATAACGCAACATGTAATCTACAAAAGTGTAGAAGTTGTGCTTGTGAAATATATCCACTTTTATTAATATCATATGCTTCAAATACAATTCTTCGTTGGGTTTCAGTATAACAGGGAATATAATCTTGAATATTATTACTATTATTATTATTTATTAATAATAATAATGAAGAAGGAATCGGGGTGGATGGGGGTCTTGGTAATATAATATCATTTGCACATGTTTGTTGTTGTTCTTCTTCTTCTTCTTCTTCCTCTTCTTCTTTTAATTCTTCTAATTGTTCTTGTTTTATTTCTTCCTGTTGTTGTTTTTCTTCTTGTAATTCTTCTTTTATTTCTTCTTTTAATTCTTCTTTTAATTCTTCTTTTTGTAATTGTTCTTCTTGTTTTATTTCTAATTCTTGTAATTTACAAACACTCGAAGGAATAATATCATCTGTCTGAGTTCCACTATCTTGACGTCTACCATAATAATAATAATAATGTATATCTCTACTCATTAAGCCTTGCGTGGGAGAAGAGAGATCACTTATTGCTATATCTGTACTTTGATATTCCATATTATTATTATTATTATTATTATTATTACTTTTAGTAGTATTATTATTATTATTATTATTAATATCTTCTTTTTCTTCTTGTACTTTTTCTTTTTTTTCTTCTTCTTCTTCTTGTGGTGGTGGTGTTGGTAGACGCCTCAGTACAGGTTTAACAGAAGGTATTGTGCATGGTTCCTCATTCAAAGTAATATCTTTATTATTATTATTATTACTTTTAGTATTATTATTATTATTATTATTATTTAAATATTCTTCTTCTTCTTCTTCTGTTTCATCATCTTTTACATTTATAAATCGCCGATGTGGAAACGCACTTGTGGGTCGCCCATTCCTCCCATCCCGCTGCGGCTCAAAGAAAATTAATTTTACATTTAATTTAATATTTAACTCAGAGCTTGTTAAAGGAATGATATCACATAACATTGGGTTATGCCCTCGTTCTATTTCCCATTCACTTTCCCTCTCTTGTACACTTACTATTATAGGATCCAGGTGAATTTGCATATTTAAATGTGTTTTCATATCCTCTCCACTATTTCCAGTCCAAATAGCTTTTACATTTGTTTGCACTTCCCCTCGCATAAATAGTGGTAAATCAATTGAAAATGTTTCAGTAATATGAATAGCTCCACTTTCATCTACGTTTGATGGGATTTTAATGATTTGTGTATTAGGAGAAAGTTTATTATTAATATTATTATTATTATCATGAATATTATTATTATTATTATGACTAGGAGAAACTTTAATAATATTATTATGATTATGATTGGGCCAAGAAAACTCAAGATGCCAACTTCCATGATGTGAAAGTGGGAGAAATCCACGAACGCAAATGTTAGAAAACACAAGACTTCGAGGTTGACATTCTCGTGTTCTAAAATTAGTAATATTCTCCATAATATTATTATTATTATTATTATTATTTTCATTCATTTCAGATACATCTTGTTCTTTATTATTATTATTATTATTATTATTATTATTATTATTATTATATGAATGATAAGGTAAACTCAATCGGACACGGGAGGGAATATCACTCGTACTAGAGGCAGAGCGTAAGGCATCAGCTAATGTATCTGAAAATCGATGTTTACTTTGTAAAATACTTCGTCCAGGTAAAACTATACTTTCAGAATTATTATTATTTTGATTTATATTATTATTATTATTATTAACAAGAGAAGATCTTTTCTTTTTGCGTCCTCTCATTCCCACTGGTGTTGCCCCAGCTGAGAATACCTGACGCTCCATACTCGCCGCACATAATTTATGATTTATATTATTTTTATTATTTTTTTTATTATTATTATTAGAATTTAAATATTTATCTGCGGCTGATGCCGTAGTAGGCCGTGACCGCCAACTTTTTGTAAACTCTGGTATCGCATTTAGAAATAATTTCCCAGGCATTATAGAATTATTTAATAAAGTACTCTTGTGTGTTTTTTGATAATATATTTTATATTTAATTTGTACTTCACCTCCGCAGGGATTCATAGGAAACCAGGCTGTAGAATTCATACATTTTGCAGTGCCTATTAAAACAGCACCATTTGCAGTACGAAGTCCAACAAAAATAGAAACAGTACTATACACTTGTGTTTCATTATTATCTTTTCTATTATTATTATTATTATTATTATTTAAGAAACAAGGATTACATTGAGAGGAATTTTCACGCGAGATAAATCCACTACTAGGAGAAGTATTATTATTATTATTATTATTATTATTATTATTAGAAACAACAGGAATAACAATACGAAGTGGATCAAGTAATAATGCACGACGTGATGGAGGTCTTCGAGGCAGTGATGGATAAGAAATCCTGTAATTATTATAATTATTATTACTTTTACTATTATTATTATTACTATTATTATTATTACTAATTTTTTGATAACAATGTTTATAATACAAATGTTGACCTTCCTGATATTCACATTTCTCCTCAAGAGTTACTGGGAGTAATGGATCTGTAATACATGTACAATCCCCAACAGTTAATTCTAATATAAGTGGAATATCATACATTGTGTCTGCTAACCCACGTACTGCTATAGAGGAAATAACAAGAGCTGATGAAACTTCTTTTTTTTTTTCTTTTTCTTCTTTTTGTTCTTCATATATTGTGTGTTTTGTTTCATAGTTTATATTATTTTCTTCCATCTTTAGCATTTTTTTGTGTTGTTTTTTTTTTCTTTAATTTTTTTTTTTTTCTAAAACTATATATATATTTATATATTTATATCAAGTTTCTCTTTTCCTTACTTACCCCCACTTATAAAGAAAAGAAGAAAATAAATAAGTAATTAAAAATAGAGAATCGAAAGAAAAAAAAAAATAATAATAATAATATATAGAGTATTTTCCTCTTTTTTTTTTTTTTTTAATCATTTGTTCAAACAGTTTGCAGAGATGTATACAAATAAATAAATATATATATAAAGAACTAAATCTTTTTTAGATTACATTTTTAAAATACTGCCAAGAAAGGAAAAAAAAAAAAAAAACACAAAAAAAAAAAACACAGCGATTTTTTTTTCTTTTTTTTTTGTGGTTTTATTTACATAATAATAATAATAATAATAATAATAATAATAATAATAATAGAAATAAATGTAGGTTTACATTTGAGTGAAAAATAATAATAATAACAACAATAATAATAATAATAATAATAATAATAATAATAAAAGAAACTTCTTTCTTTCTCTCTCTTTTTCTTTCATTTTATTTTTATTCTTCTTATATCTCCGTCTCTCGACTATCACCTCTTAGCAAGAAATTACACGAATCCATAACTCTTCCATTAATTATAACATTATAAGCAGCTTCAAATCTTACATTTGCATGCTCATTAAATGTAATTGCAATTTCAAATATTCCTGGTGCCCCACCTCGTGTTGCTGCAGGAATTATACCTTGCATTGGTGTAATTATAAATCGATTTGCATCTTCTACACTTATAATTTCTTCTTTTTCGTTTTGTTTGTGTTTTAATAAATGACGTGTTTCATTATTATTATTATTATTATTATTATTATTATTATTATTATTATTATTATTATTATTATTATTATTATTATTATTATTTATTGTATTAGAGGAATGAATTGTCATGGTATTTGTAGTATTCGTAGTAGTATCCTCCCAATAACGTGTTAATTCTTTTATTTGACATTCTCGTGAAAGAATTTTTTGGGGGTTTTGTTTCTGTTTATTATTATTATTATTATTATTATTATTATTATTATTACTAGTAGTAGTAATAGATGAAGTTACAGAAGCTCGACGAGTTGGAATAATTACAAAACTCACATCATTAGGATATGAACTTAATAATTGTAATTTTTGTATATAACTTGGCTGTGGGCGCCCATCATGTATTAATTGCCCAGGTTGAAACCAAATAAAAGAAGGATTACACTCCACTGAAGGTGATGAGAAGTTTAATAATATTGGAATTGTTTGAGTTAACTCTAATACAGGTGGAAGAGAAATTGGAATTAAGTTTTCTTCATTATGATGAAGATAATGTTTTGGTTGTTGATTGTGATTATTATTATTATTATTATTATTATTATTATTATTATTATTGTGATTGTTATTTTCTGAAGTTAAACGTTCAGAAGGAAGATACATTATATTAAGTTTCGCCTCTACACTTCCACCAGAACGTATAATAGAATCTATAACTTCTTTTGAAGTTTCACGATACTCAATTACAACATCTAATGCATCATATGGACATAATTGAAATTTTTTAACAGTTGTAAAATGTTTTTCATTATTTTCTTTAACTTGGTTATTATTATTATTATTATTAGGTAATAAATGATTTGCTATTTTAACAATTGTACATTTATTTTCATTTGTATGTCGATGTTTTCCTAAAGAAACTACTTTTTTTGCTTTTCTCTGATCTTCTATACTACTCCATTTAAGAGTTTCCATCACCATTTTAGCTCGAATTGCTTCCTCATCTTCTGGTTCTAATATATCATATTCATCATTTGTTAAAATAAATTCTGTAGATATAATATAAAATGATGGAGAATTAATTTCTAAAAAAAACTCTACTGCTGCACAATTGGTGTTATTTAATCTAATCGTTTGTTTACATAATTTTCCTTCTATAAATGATGGGAATCTAATAATATCATTAGAAGGTTCAATATTTAATTTTGCAATACCACAACGAGCTCGTAGTTCAAGTTCTATTGGAATAAAAAGACGACGATTATGTTCTAATAATTCAATTTTTCGTTTTTCTATAAATGTAGATAAAGCTTGACGTTCTTCTTCTTCTGCAATAATAGTATTTAATGATTTAGAAGAAATATTACTTTTATTATTGTAATCTTGTAATTCTTCAGTCGTATTAGATTCATTTTCTTTAAATTCATTTTCACTACTATTACTACTATTAGTACTATTACTTCTACTATAATTATTATTATTAATATTATTAGTACTAGTATGGCTGCTAGTATTTGTTTTACTTTTAGAATTAACAGTTTCACTACTGTTAAATTCTTTATTTTTAATTTTTAAAGTCAATATACCAGAAATATGACTATAATGACTATCATTTGCAAAACTATTATTATAACAATGATGACTTTTACTTAAATTAAAAACATTTTTTAATGCCATAATTTCATCCAGTGTAGGTTTTATTATTTTATTTTCTTTCATAACACCAGGACGTGATAGGAATGGTTGTTGAACTTTTAGCATTGCAATAGGTCGAACTGTACTTTGCATCCAAGCCGGCTCAACTTCTTTTAATCTTTTAGTTTTAAAAAAACGTTGGGCTGGGTATTCTTTTGCATGTAAACGATAAAATTCACTAATAAGAAATGCTTCATTAAAACTTGTTTCTGCTAATTCTGCGGTTACAATTACCCCACCTCGCCATTCTTTTTCAAATTCTTGTATTGATAAATAATTAACACTTGGGGCAAATTCAATAGTAATTTCTCTTGAACCCATAGCAGGTAAAAAGAAACGCTCGGGTAAAGCTGCAACTTTTCCAATTCCTAAAGAATTATTATTATTATTATTATTATTATTATTATTATTTTCTTCTTGTATAATAGGTTGTAATTGTAATGTTGCTAGTCCAGCCTCCACCTCCTCATCTACCGCCACAACAGAAAAAGTCGCGGAGGATAAAAATATTTTTACACAAACATTTAAATCACGAGGAATTCTATTCACTAAATTCATACTTCTTCGCGAGCGTCCAACCCCAGCAATTACTGAAGGCATGAGAAGTATTTCTTTTCCTTCAATTATTGTAAATCCTGCTGTTGTATTATCTAATAATAATGGTTTCCCACTTAATTCAAGTGTGACGGGAATTTGAGTTATTGGTAATCCAGTACAGGAAACTTGTATGATTTCCTCATAATAACCAGGTAAATTTGCGAATATTGAAATTGGAATTTGTTGAGTTGAATATGGGGATAAATTATTATTATTATTATTATTATTATTATTATTATTATTATTAAAAGATTCACCAAATATAGTAGCCCCACCACGACCATCTAATAATATATTTTGTGCACTTGTAAGTGCAGCTCGCCGCTCGCGTTCTTTCTTTTCTTCACCATTTACACTTTTACACCAAAAAGCATGTTGATTAGATTTTAATAATGTTGAAAGAGATTTTGGGTTTGTTTTTGTTATTGGAACTAAAGAAGAATTAGTATTATAAGAAGAAACATTAGAATAAGAGGAATTCTTTAATTTCTTCCATTTTTCACTATTATTATTATTATTATTATTATTATTATTATTATTATTATTATTACGACTAAATTGTCCAACTAAAATTCCCTTATTTGTATCAGTTATAGTTTGAGTTTTAGTGGTTCTTATTGTAGAAGTAATAGCTCCAATATTATCATTACTTGTTCCATTTATTAGATCATTTAATGCATAATGTAAAGCTTCTACATTAAAAGAAGTATAACAACCTGTAATATTACTTAAACGTAATCCAATTAATTCTGACCAAACAGGTTCTCCATCAGGCAATTGTGCTTTTAATAAAAGAGGTGCACAGTATGGTCGTAAAATTACTGAAGAAGGAGAAGAAGTTCTTACTTCTTCTTCTTCTTCAATTATTTTAATATTTTCATTTTCTTTATTATTTTTATTATTACTGTATAACACTTCTCCATTAAATACTTTTAATTCTACAATATTCCATAAAAGAGCTTTCATATATTCACTTTCTTCCATTATAGGAGGGGGTGGGAGAGTTAAGGGTAAAATAGGAGGAGCATACGCCATGGCACTGGCTCCTTTCTCTCCTTTAGGAACTGAAATAATATCAACTTCTACTATTAATGGTTGAACCATTTCACAACATAATTCTACAAATATTTCCTGGGTTGTTCGAGAATTTTTAATACATAATATTACCTCATATCCATTTTTATTATTATTATTATTATTATTATTATTATTATTATTAGAAATTCCACTATGAAGGGTAAAACTACAACGCACAGGAATATTAATTTCACGCTTTCCTGCTCGAATTACACCAGGAGGTGGAGTACAAACTTTAATATACGACGGTAAAGAAATAACTTCCACAGTATAAGGAATATCAAAAGCCGAGTTATTTGAAATAATAAAACTCTTTTCCACCCATGCCCCCTCTGGTACAATTCCAAAATTCACAATCGATTGTTTTAACTCTAATAATGCTTCTTGAATGGTAGCACGGGTTTCAATCGCAAGAGTCCCACCTTCGCGAATTATAATTTCAAAAAATGTTTGCGCCTCACTAACTTCTATAGCTTGTCTATATACAGTTATTTCAACAGACTCCCCAGCGCCTAGTCTAAAGGATGGGGGTAAAAATACAAATCGTGACGGCTCCCGCATCATTGGGTCTTGTAATTCAAATACAACAGGAATAGGATTATCATTTGTTAATGTAAAAGACGCCTCCGCCTCCCCACCTTTTTCAATTAATCCAAAATCTAAACAATCGGTGCTAGCACGAAGAGAGGGGCCAACACCGGTGACAGTTAATTGTATTTGATGAGAGCAGCGTTGGGATATATTTGTGGTTGTTGTTGTTATCATCATTGTATTATTATTGTTATTTATTCCTACTTCTTCTGTTATTACTATTTCTTTTAATTGTTCTTCTTCTCTTTCTTCTTTTATTATTATTTGTTCTTCTTGATTCTTTTTCCGTGTTTCTGATATTGTTGATGTTGATATTGTTGGCATTAATAATTCCATTAATTCAGGAATATAACAATCAATTGATATAAAGTGAAATCCAATAGCGCGTAATGTAAATCGTAACGTTACAGTCACACTACTATGCGGTGGAATACATCCTTTTCGTGGTTCAAATTTTATTTCAATTCCCTCACGATCACGAGTTGTTGAAAGTAATATTTCTGCTGGACACTCCTCACATGTTGGATCAAAGTAAAAATGAAGAGGACGTGGGGAGTTATTTTGTAAAATAATACGTCGAACATTATCACAATGTATTAAACATTCCAAAGCTTCATCTATGTGATCTGGAATAATAATAAGAGAAGGAATGACAGGATCTGTAAAGAGATAAAATCCAGTAGCAAATACACCATTAGAACATTCATTTGGTTGTAATTGTTTACAATGTTGAAATACACAATAAGGATCGGATACTTGATCCACCTCATCATGATTAGGAATTGCAGGAATCATTTTATTTCGAGAATAAGGGGCCCATAATTCTTCTTTATTAATAGATGATGATTTTAATAATAATGATAATGATGAATCTTTTATTATATTATTTGAAGGTTTAGGAAGTCCTTCAAGAAAAAGATTCATAACGGCAGCTAAAGGTTGTGCTATAAAAGGTTGTAAATAAACTAAAAATTTAACTTCTTTATTTGGAGGAAATATACCTGTATTAGGATTTACATATATTTTTACACCTTTTTGACCACCACCAATAGTATTTATATACCAAAAGAATGGAATTGCAATAGGAGTATTATTATAAATTATAACTTCTATTTGTGTCTCTACACCAGGAGTAGTACCTGGAACAATATATTGTGGAATACCAAAGTAATTTTCATAATTATTATTATTATTATTTTCTTCTTCTTGTTCTTGTTTTTGTAAAAGTAATAATGGTTGTAAATCTTCTGTAAACTCTAATGAACCAATACGAAGAATATTAATATGTGGTAAAACTCCTTCTCCACGTAAACCAAAACGTTGTTCAGATATAATAGGTCCTTCTTCAGTTTCTAATATTGTAATAATAAATTCCTCCGAATCATAACGTTCTTCTTTAATTGGAATAAAAGTTATAGAAATATCTACACGATCACCACCTGGAATTAAAATAGAATTTTCTGTAGGAGGATCAATTGTAAAATATGGAGAAGTACTTCTTAATATTACTATTGCATCAGATCCATTATTTTCAAGATAAAATCTTTTTATACAAGAATCCATAATAAAAGTATATGGAAAATCACATATTGTAATAGATTGTTCTAATTTTTTACTCTTATTACGTTTTTTTACAATATTTTTTTTATTATTAGATGATAATGATGATGATAATAATAATAATCTTTTTTCTTTTTCTTCTTCTTCTTCTTCTTCTTTTACTGAATTTTTTGATGTTACTATTGGTGATGTAATAGGAATAAGTCTAAATTGTGGTAGTATTGTTTCACATTCAATATTAACTTCATAAAAATGCCATTTAGCTCCCTCACCCTTACGAGAATTTATTTCTCTACAAAATCCAAGTTGTAATATTTCTTTAAAAGAAAGTTCTACTAAAGTTTGTGGTTCAAATGTAATTTGTATTTCAATAAAACCACCACAAGTAATAGGTTCATTTAATTTTGTACAAATATTAGAAGATGAATATGATGATGTTGATGATTTTAAAGGTATACCTATAGAAGAATTTATTATTGAAAATGTAACCCAAGCATGATTAGATGGTCGAATTCGAAATCTAAGTAAATTTGGATCACGATTAATAAATCTAATATTTTTTTTAGTTTCTACACCAATAGTTGTTTGAAGTTTTATATAATTATTTATTACAGAACATTCAATATTTGGAATAACATTATAATCTCTTTTATATTTAGAAAGTAAAATATCACTATTATCTGTTGATTTTATTTCTAATATTCCTTTTGAAGATGTTAAATTTTCTTTAGAAATTTTTTTATTTTTATTTCGAACAGGTGGTAATGATAATATTTCACTTTCTTTATCATTATTATTTATTACATTATATTGATTATTATTATTATTATTATTATTATTATTATTATTATTATTAATAATAATTTTATTTTTTTTAATAATTTCATCAACTGTTGGAACTACAGATGGTAATGTAGAGTTATATAATTCTCCAATACTCATATTTCCTGGTATATGTGTAAGAAGTTTTTCTTTTAATACATTTATTGGATTTAAAGAAGGAGGAGAAGAAACAAGAGTACTTTTATTTCCACTTGATGTATCATTTAATATTGGTCGAAATCCATATTCCTTTTCTAATGAAGCATTAAGATCACTTGCAAAAGTTTTTGCATCAATAATAAATTCACATTTTTTTTCCTCATTTTTTATATAATTACTAGGAAATGTTGGAGATGATACTATTTCATTTTTTATTGGATTAGATACAGATATAAGATTAACTTGTTCTTCATTTAATTTTCCATCTTTACTAGAAATATCATTATTACTATTATTATTAGTATCTAGAATAGTAGAAATATGTTTTAATCTTGATGAATTCTCTGGAGCCCCTTGTAATATATCATTCATTGAAAATTCTTCAATATTTTTAGCATTAAAAAAACGTTGCTGTCGACGAGCATTAGATCTTCTAGCCTCTGTCTCATCCTTTATTTTTTGTATTTGTTTTTTAATAGCATTTAAATTTCGTTTCCAAATTTCCTGTTCACGTGATTGTATCATTTCATTTTCCTTTTCTTTTATCATTCGTGCATTATTCGCAGCAACAGACGTCGGTGTTGTATTTTTATTTCCAAAACTAAAAGATCCATCGGCTTGCATTTTTTCAGTTGCACCCCCACGTTTTCCTGCAGAAGGAATTCCTTTTTTTGATTTTAGTGAAATACTTCTCTTTTCTAAACTATTATTATTATTACTATTATTATTATTATTATTATTATTATTATTATTACTAGTATTATTATTATGTGGCTCCCCGCTTGGTGGGCGAGTGATGGCAGTCTCAGGGGCCCCCTCACGTATTCGTGTCAACTCTGCTTGAAATAATTTTTCCTCTTCTTCTTCTAATATTTCTATATCTTTTAATTCATCATTAAATAGTTCTGTGGCCTGGGCGGCCCAAGTGGAGTCTAGCAAGGCATCTGCTAAACGATCTGATGCCTCCATTTAGTTCTATTTCTTTTTTTTTTTTTTTTTTGTTGTTGTTGTTGTTGTTGTTGGTGTTATTATTATTGTTTAACAGCTGTAACAATTATTTAAAAAAAAAAAAAAATAAAAAAAAAAATAAAAAAATAAAAAAAAATGAATTTAAAAAAATTTACAGGTTTAAATAATAGATAATTTCAGAGCAAAAAATAAAATAATAATAATAATTTTTTTTTTTTTTTTTTTAAGGTGGGGAAATATATATATAAATATATATAAAGAATAGAAGGATAATTAATAAAATGTTACTTCGTCCATTCTGAACGAAACTATTTATATTCTATGGTAAATATGTAAGGAGTGAAGATACGTGTAACGGGGTTCACATTTAAGGTTACCGCACACGCAAAATATATATATATATATACATACATATATATATGCTTCTTCTTACATTAGGTATTCTCAAAATAATAAGAATTAATTGGGGGACAAAAAAAGGGGATAATTCTTTTTTTTTTTTTGTGTGTAAATTATATTAAGTTCTTATCAATAGGAAGAAAAAGGAAAAAAAAAAAAAAGGAGGGGAAAGAATTATTTAATGAAACCATTACTAAAATAGATAAATAGACCTTATTGTACAGTTTATCATTCGCTATTTCTTTTTTTTTTTTCTTTTTTTTTCCCCCCCACTTATCCCATTTCACTCTATTCTTCCCTCTCTATTTTTTTTTTGTCTCTCACACAGAGACACAAAAAAAAAAAAAAAACTCCACAAATAAATAATTAATTATTCATATAGTCATTAAACTAAACCATTAGAAAATACTCTTCCTGAGCATCAATCAATTCGGCAACAGCAACCTGAAATTTTTCAACACTTTCTTGTAAATTTTCTAACATAATTTGTACTTTTTGTTCTTCTGTTAAAAAATCAGACACCTGCTCCTCTTCTTCTTTTTCTACTTTTGATTTAGATGAATTTACGTTTTCATTACTTTCATCATTACTAGAGGTAGGAGTATTAAGAAGATCATTCAAAAAACATGCATCTGGTATAAAATCTAAATTATTATCTACTTTTTCAGAAGATATTTCAACTGTTTCTTCTTTATTTATTTTTTTTTCTTCTTGTTGTTGTTGTTCTTCTTCTTCTTCTTCTGAAATAGTTTCCAGTTGTTCTGATATTCCTTGCCAAGGAATATACAAAAAAAGAGAATCTATATCATTTTGAACACGTGATCGAACAAGAGCCTCACAGCAAATAAAACGACTACCTAATCCATCACTTTCTGAATCTATAAATGTTTCATTTATTTTAGGTATAAATTTCATCATTGAAGAAGAATAAGTTTCAGAAGAAGAAGAAGAAGAAGAAGAAGAAGAAGAAGAAGTTGGAGAATTTGTACTCATCTCTTGTGCTTGCTTTACTGGAGTTGGTAAATTCTTTGCAATAGATGTACATTGTGTTATCATCATAGCTCCCCAGTCAAGAGCATCACACGCACGTTGAATATGTTTTGCAGCAAGTACAGAGCGAGCTAACACAATAGCTAATGCTGACTCTCTCTGAGTATTATTATTATTATTATTATTATTATTATTATTATTATTATTATGGGTTGATCGGGGTGAGTTAACACCTAATGGTAATGGAATATGACGATAAATTTGAGGAAAAGCCTCAAAAGGAATTACACGTAATCGCAATTTTCTTGGTTGTCGTCGACCAATACTTTGATATACACGATGTCGTCTTGGTAATATATTTATAGGTTCAAGATAAGGTAAAAGATCTGTGCCTGCTTTAAGTCCTTGTAAATTAGATACACCTTGGGCTGCAGATATTTCATATTCTTTTGCTAATTGTACATGACGACGCATAGAAGTTTCAACGTGTCGTAAAATATCACCAAGAGCTTCTGCAGTGAGACGAACAAAAAGTGAAACACATAGCCAAACTATTAAAGGTTTTACACATGATTCATCTTCATTTTCTTCATTTATTATTGTTGTTGTTGTTCTGTTAGTAATCTTTGATGTTACATTTTCTTCTTCTAGTTTTTTTTCATTTTTTTCTAGAATTTTAGATGATATTATTACTTTTTCAGTATTATTCATATTAGTAATATTTGAAGGTTGATGATTAGAAGAAGGATAACTTGTTGCTTCATTCATACTTTTAACATATTCTATCATTAAATCATTATCAATTTCAAGAGTATAACGAAGAAAAAAATATTTAGAAGCGTAAGTTGCTGAACTAACAGTATTAGGTAAATTACGTGGTAATTGTCCTCCATTTATCTCTAATGCTAAAGATAAAAGATCTGTAAAATCAATAAAAAGTTTTCGTTTTGTTAGTCTTTGTACATGCTCTGGAAGTCGTGACCAAACTCTATTAACTAAAAAAGGTGCAGCATCATGAATATAATTAGAAAAAAACATTTGATATCGTGTAGAATCACGATATAATGAAAATAATTCTTCTGAATTATCTGGAATATGTGTTATGCCTTTTACAAAGGCGACACGTCTAAGACAGCGTAATAATTCTAAACATTCTGTATAATTATATTCATGATAATGTTCTGCTGCTGCAATTGCGAGGGCTACACCCAGCGCTGGGTACTCCACCTCCGCTGTGGCGTGCGCTTTTAACAATAACAGCAGTGAACGTGTAGGAATTCCAATAACACTTACTCTACCAACACTTTGTTGTAATCGTAACATTTCACTTACACTTGTTGCCTCTCTATTAGTTGCCTTCCATCGTAACGTTAGAGTTAATTCTGTTGGGGATGAGACTAAAGGACCACGGGTTGCATCTAGTACAATTGTAGGTATTGTGTCAACTCCACTAAAACCAAAATTTCCTTTTATAATTGGTGGACCTTTGCGTCTTCCACGTAAACGAAAAAGAGGAATTGGAATACGTTCACCATCTAATTCTATAAATCCACTTGAATTTTCCTGTTGTTGTTCTCCTTCTTTTCCTTCTTGTTGTTGAGAATAATAATAATTATTATTATTAGATTGAATGCTAATTGTAAATGGTAAACAATGCTCCGTCATCCCACGAAAACTAGCCGGCACAAGACTCGTCGCCAGAATATCATCCCCACGATCCCACTGAAAACGAATTTCTAACAATCTTTCAATCACACGATCTAAATTATCCTCGCCAAACTGTGGGACTGGTGGTTCTAAAATATCTTTTCTTTTACGACGTGTTCGAACTCCACTTGTGGCGGGCCCCCAAAAAGGTGCCCAACTCCGACGTGGGTCTGTCATCATTTTCACAGCATCAAAAGAAGAAATCCCACCATCGCTTCTTATAATAGATTTATTCATGGAAGGAGAATTTGGGTATTCCATGCGAAAATAATTTTTAAAAGGTTGTTTGGATTTTTTAAGATTTTTACGATCCGCCTGGTGACGGGCGGCGATGCCGGCGTCGAGTTGTTGATGTGAGGCTAAAGCAGGAGCAAACCATGAAGTACGTTTACGCCATGGGATTACTTGTGCACGCTTTGAAACTCGTGGGGCGAGAAGTTTTAATGTGCATTGACAACTCATATCCCCCCCCCCCTTTTTTTTTTTTTTTTCTTTTTTTTGTTTTTCTTTTTTTTTTTTTTTTATTCTTTTCTTCTTGCAGAAGAGGAGCAGTAAGTGTGTGGTAGGTTATAGACTTCTTCTTTTTTTTTTCTTTTTGATATGGATATAGGTATCTATGTTATTATTATTATTATTATTATTATTAATTATTATTATTATTCTATTAGTTATTATTTTTATTTTTTTTTTTTCTTTTTTTTTTTTTTTTTTTTTTTTTAGTGTGGAAAATAGAAAGGGAATGACAAGGAAAAAAATTTAAAGAAGTTTAAATAAAAATAAATTTGGTAAATTTAAATTAAAATTCTCTTATTATTACCAGTATATTTTTCAATCAAAAGATAAAAAAATATATATATATAAATAAATATAGGGGTATTATGAAGCAAAAATAAATAATAATAATAATAAATAAACTAAAATATACCAAATAGATCTCTCACTAGAGTATAGAATAATAAATAATAATAATACCAAAAATAAAAATTCATGCATAATTCCCTTTTGCAGTAATTCCATTAGGTGGATGATCATCTTTCCAATCAGCTAATCGTATATCACGTTGACGTTTTCTTTCCTCTACACCTTCTGGACCAATTTTTTCATCTTCTTCTTGCTGTCGTTGTTGTGCTTCAGCATCAGCTTCCATGCGACGTTGAACATCAGCCATTTCCATATCAGCAAATTCCTGTAATGTCATAGTAGGAGTATTACGTTCAATCATAAGTTCATCTACAATTTGTTGTCTAAAAGCTTGTTGATTAGCAATTGCACTTAAAGCGAGACTGTTAAGTTGTGTAGAGGGAATTGGACCACCAGGTGAAATTAATCCTCCAGGTAAAATAGTATATGTATTACGCCCAAGAGACATTTCACCTCTACGAACAGCTTCAATAGTATTTTGATGTTTTATAGCTATAGATTCACGTTTTTCAGGAGATAATGATTGTAACATTTCTAATTCTCTTAAAGATAATTGTAATTGATGACAACTTTCATAAATAGACCATTGTAATCTTATTAATGCACGTTGACGAAGTGCTTCTTCTTCATCTCCACCTGCATCTTCCATATCTTCACCATCTTCATTCATTAATTCATGCATACGTTTCCGTTTTGCAGCAAGGTATTGAACTTTATTTTCACATTTTTGTTTTTCTTCTTCAAGTTCACGAAGTTTACGAGAAAGTTCAACCCTTTGTGTACGTTGGTCTGCTCGGTAATTCCGATATTTTTCCAATGTACGTTCATCCACAATACCATAATCTAATACCCATTGAAAAAATATATCAAACCAGCGATGAGATCTACTAAGAGCTTCTTCTCTTGTTAATTCAGTTGTATTAATAGAAGATTGTGAATTTGTTCTTGTTGTTGTTGTTGTTGTTGTTGTTGTTTTCATGCCAGGTGTTGGTAAAGATCCTTGTATACGTTGATAAAGATCTGCAATAATATATGGAGTCCACAAAAGCTCTAATGAACTTGTAGAAAGATCATCTAATTCTTCATTTCTAGAGAAAACACCTAATACTGCCATTTGCTGCCATAACATCTCAAATTGTGGAATAAGAGAACGAGCGGCGTTATCTTGCTCTCTAGAATTATCACCTTGTAGTACTTCATCATTATATTTGCGAAGGAGTTCACCAAAATGTCCTTTAACTGTAGTATTAGAGCTATTTGCGTTTTCATTAGGCATCGTCATTTTCTTTTTTTTTTTCTTTTTCTTGTTTGTTTGTTTTCCTTTTTTTTTTTTTTTTTTCGTTGTTGTTATTTAAATTTCTAAAAAAAAAAAGAAAAAAAATCAGCAAAAGAAATAAGGAGATAAGGTTGGTGAAAAAAAAAAACAAATATATATCTATATAAACATAATATATATATATATATAAACTTTTCTCTCACTCTCTATTTCATCTTATTCACATGTTCAAATGTTTGCTTCTATTTATAACTAATCTCCAGTATAGCGAGGTCCTGGATTGTGAACACCCCGCTTAAAGGCTTGCTGCATCATAGGATGATCTAAAAATACGTCATGTCGAAACTGTTGCAGTGGATTTTGTTCTCTTTGTTGTCGAGATCTCTTTCTTATATCTGCCTGAGCTCTTTTTTCTTCTTCTTCTTTTTCTTCCTCCTCCTTCTCCTGTGCATCTGCTTCAATATCTTCTTCTTCAATCCCAGTTCCTGGTATAGCCTGTGGTCTCCTTGCCTGCTGCCAGCCCAGTACTTCCCCTGGTGTGTGATGTGGGCCTGTTGTTAAGTCCTCTGGGCGAATATTATTGTGTCATTGTGTAAATCTTTCAGTCCACACCTCTGCAATCTCTCGCCGCCCCGCACGTAACGCACACCGCCGCATTACTGGAGACAAAGTCAGTCGCATAGCTGTTAGTGAAGTGCGTGGGAGTGGGGAGTTGACTTCACTTAACTCCTCCCACAGGGCCTCGCCTCGGGTGAGGGCCTCCACCTGCTCCTCTAATGCATCACTCCTCGCAAGCATTAATGTGAGGCGGGCGGATGTGTCTATAGATTGCACGCAGGGGACATTATTCTTTTTCTTGTGCGTGTAGCCGCCGGCGTAACTCTGCGAGGGGAATTAATGAGTCTGCACTAAAGTAACGATAAGTATTAGAATTAGAATTAGAATAGCAACAAGGTCCAGCCCAAAGAGAGGAGAGAAGGAAAGGAAGAGGATGGGGGGAGGAGGAGGCTTTCACTATAGAACTATATACTCGAAGCATTATTACTAATATTTATTATTTTCACTTTGTACTATCACTATAAATAATAAGCTATCTCTGTTTTGTTCTGTCAGTATTACCTCTCTTTACGTAGTAAGGAGGGGAGGAGGGGGTGTAAAATTAAACAAGAAAGAGTAACAGTCCTATAATAAATAAGAAGAAAGGGGGTGAAAAAGTGGGAAAGAAAATTCAAGTTAAGAATAGCAAAAGAAAAAAAAAAAAAATTGAAATGCTAATTTAACGTAACTCACCTCAATAATAGAGAAAATATGTGTTTGCTTTTTTTTGTTTTTTTTGTGAAGAAGAAAAAATAAATTTAGAGAGTTTGAAGTATATATATTTTCTCCTGAGAATATATGACGAACTAATAAAAATAAAAAGAAGAATAAGAAGGAGAAAGAAAAAGGTTGTTCTTTTTATTATCTTTTACTCATATTTTTTTTTTTTGGTTTTTTGCTATTGTTTTCTTTTTTTTTTTTTTTTTTCTTTTCTTTTTTTTTCTCCCTAATTTATTATTTTCTATGCATTTCCTACGATAGCGAAAGAAAAAACAAATAAAGGAAATAATAATAATAATAATAATAATATTAAATTATTATAACAATGTATATAAAAAAAAAAAAAAAAAATTCTACAATGAATACTTACTCGTTTTAATCATTAATATTATTCCTTATTCATCTTTTTCTTATTCTCTATTTTTCTTTTATTTTTATATATTCTTCCTTTTCTTTTTTTTTTTTTTTTATTGGTGATTTGAATAAAGTTTATTAATAGTGTTTCCAATCCATATTATACTCAGACTCACCCTCTGTTTCAGCATCATCTGGAAAATCTCTATCATTTACCTCAGCTTCATCTATAACTTGTAAAACTTCATCCATTAATAAACAAAGATTTTCAATATATGCTACATCTGTAATATCCATAGGACGAAATGTAACAAGATTAAAATCAGATATAACAGAAGAAATTGTACAAACCATTTCACGCCATCTTTTTGGTAATGGTTTTGTATCAAGATAATCAAAATCACAATTACAATAATGTTCTAATTTATCTTCTTTAAAATCAGGTGGAATAAGATCACATTTAGTAAGAACATTCATAAATGGACATTCAAAACATACCATACTAGAAAGTGCAAATGTACAACCAGAAATAAATTTTCCAGCATCTGCAGTTGCTGCTAAAGCATCCAAAAGAAACATAACTACTACATTAAATCCAGATCTTTGTAAAACTCTTACAAAACCTGGTACTCCTGAAACATGTGAAAGTACTTCTACTTGTCCAGGCATATCAACAATTATAAAATCTTCTGCATGATCACCAAGTTGTTCACTTAACCAAACTTGTCCATGACTAAGTAAATATTCCATACAAAATACTAATCCACCATTTGGACCAAGTCCTTTTCCTTCCATTGCATCTTCTAATGAAATAAGTTCACGAATATCAATAGAAGGTTGATATGGTAAATCCTCTGCTGCAGGATCAAAATTACAAATATGTGTAGAACGTCCTTTGGTTGCGTAATGTTCTGATATAACTGTACATAATGTACTCTTACCACTTCCTGCTGGTCCAATTACAACAACAGCGTATTTGCCCATATTGAACAAATATCTAAAATTAAACCTTTATTAAGATTTTTTTTTTTTTTTTAACAAAGAAAAGAATGAAAAGAGATTTAAAAATATTTTAAGTAAAAAAGCAAATTATAATTACGTATAGAATAAATTTATTGTCAAAGATTATCTTTTTTTTTTTTTCTTCTTTCTTTTCCTCACCACCTCCTCTTTTTCCTTCTTCCATTACCTGAAAATTAGTTTGAATTTTCTCTCTCTCTCTCTCTCTTTTTTTTTTTTCTCTTTCTCTCCCCTCCTCTCTCACATTCACACCCACATATATATTTTTTAAACTGAATTCATCATTCTTCTTACTTTTCTTCTTTTCTTTCTAGTCTCGGCCTCTGATTTTTTTCATATTCATTATCTGTTGATTGTATATTATTATCATTACCTTCCATACGACCATGTTTTCCAAAATCAAAACTTCCACCTCCACCACCACCTTCTCCTCCTCCTCTTATTCCTTCTGATTCTTCGTTTCGTTGAATAAAGCCATTTCCTCTTTCATACTGTACATGTTGTGGATTCACAAAATCATTATTCATACCACGATGCATAGAATTATTATTACCTTGCATAGAGTATCCTCTATCTGATTCATTACCTTTTTTTCTCTCATGACTAAGGGGTGCTGTAGGATCTATTGAAGTAACAAGATGACTACTTATAAAAGTAGGTGTAAACATTGGAGGTGCCATTCCACTATCAGGAGGACCTAACATTCGTGGAATATTAGTATAAGTATCTATTTCAGATTTAGATGAAACTACATTATTATCATTCGTATTATTTCTGTTTTCATTATTCTGATTATCATTATTATTAATATTAGTAGTATTAATAGTATTAGTAGTAGAATTAATATTAGATTTACTATTATTACTATCTAAATGAGCACGACGACGAGCTGCAGCAGCTTCTGGCATTGGCCCATCAAGACCTAAATCACTAAGTGAAAATTGTTGTACAACAGTAAAAACATTCCACTCAAGTTTATCACGTAATGCTTCATCTGTTAGTAATGCAGCTTTACGTCTAGCAATTGCAGCTTTAATATATTTAGCTTTTTCCTCACATATTATATCAAGAATATTTTGTGCAGATTGGTATCGTTCTAGACGATCTTCAACTTCTTCAGGATCATGATGTAAAATATTACGGTATGATTCAACAAGTTTCATCATTACTTCATGTCGAACATCTTCACTATTAAGAAATCGAAATTCTGGATTATTACGATATCTAGACATAATTCCTTTTAAAAAAGGTTCCCCATACTTTGCCACATACTGGGCTGTACACGTCATATAATTCATCGTTAATGCTGGCATATCAAGTGTCCCATGTAAAAGATCTAATGAATATTTATTAGGAAAAGGATCTTCTAAATATCTTTGTGCCTCTACTTCTGCTTGTCGAAGTGCATCCTCACGTTTTGGATCATTTCGTGTCGCCGTCCCTCCCTCGCGTCGTACAATTCCTCCAGCTTTATTTATAGTTGTTATATTATTATTATTATTATTATTTCCCTCACCTCCTCCTCCTGCTGTTGATGATAGGACTTTACCAGAGGAATCTCTCTTTTCCTCAGATGGAATTAACTCTGGGTGGGCGCGAAATTCATTCATTTTTTGAAGAAAAAAAGGGTAAAAGACGTGGGTCATCTCAAAAAAGAGAAATTCCTCTCGTTTCTGTGAGGCAAGTACTTTGGCAATCATTTCCTCCGCCTTTCGCTTATCCCGCTTGGCAAGACTTGCGGCAGATTTTTCAATCTTTGCTCGAAGTTCAGGGCCTGGGATAATAATACCAGTCGTAGTATCATCTTCACTAGCCATTCTATCTATTTTATTTTTTATTTTTTATTTTTTTTCTGTCTTTTTTTTTTATTATTATTATTATTATTATTATTTTTTTTTTTTTTCAAGTAAAAAGAAATTTTTAAAAGAAATAATAATAGAATTATCCAGCACAATTGTACCCCTTCAGATACCAAATTACCGTGTTTTTTTTTTTTTTTTTTTTCTTTCTTTCGTTTTTAATATGACGAAAACAACAAAAAAATCAAGAAAAAAAGAGAAGGAAGAAAAAAAATAGTTTGATAAGGAATTATAAAAAATTAATATATTCAAAATAAATTTAAAAAAAAAAAAAATTTCGAAATCTTGAGAATCTACTTCATTATGATCTTGGATGTTTCACAGATTTTTAAGTTTCTATAGACAGAAAATATGAATTTCTAACACTGGGTGTTTGTTTTCATTCATTCTTTTTTTTGATTATTATTATTTTTTCTTATTCAAATTTATTATTATTATTATTCAAATTTATTATTACTATTACTATTATTATTATTATTTCGTTATGAATCTATGCATGATGATGGCATAAAGTTTACTTCAATTGTTTCTAATTTCGGTGAATTCACATTGATTAAAATTAACTTACCACTTTGTGCAAAAGGTGGTACACAGACAAGTCGTATCCCTACACTATCTTCACTCTTGTCCACTATTTCTTCCTCATTCTCTTTTATTATTTTTATTTCCCCTGTAGGATTAAAAGATTCTAGTGGTTCCCATCGTGTGAGTATCTCTGGCTGATCACAGCAAATAAAACAATGTGGAGCCTGTGGAAATATAAATGGATCAGAATCTTTATATGGATAACTAAATAAAGTATTAGGGGCTGTGGGGCAGGCGCACCCACAACGAAGTAACATTGACATAGCATCAAGTCGTGTAGGGAAACGAGTCTCACGACAGACATCATTTAAATTATTTCCAGAACTTATAAAAAAAGTTGTACGAGAATTTATTTTTTTTTCATTCACATTACTATTCTTTTTTGTTATTATTTCAGTATTTATATTCTCTTGACCTGGAAAAACAGAAAATTCATATGGATTTGTTACAAGTTTTAGTGAAGAGCGTCGTGCTGCTTCTGGTAAGAGTAATGGGTGAAGAGGTTGTTGTGGAAGAAAAGCATTTGTTAAATCTTGATCTCCTGGCATTAATTCAACCTCAATTGTATCAGATATTTTAGCTAATAAAGTATCAAACTCTTTCATAAGCATTGCTGATGTCACTACTCCACTCGCCTGACGTTCATCCCCAAGTCGTACATGATCTGAAGGTTCTAATTTTACTTTTTTTTTAAGTTTTAATTCATCTGTTGGGGCAATACTATTTCCAGCAATTACAAGACGAGCTATTCTTGATGCTTGTGTCATCATAGCATCATCACCAAGATTTCCACTTAAATAATCTACTAAAAGTTCAATCATATTACGAGTAGAAGAAACTTCTGCTTCTTGCATCTGAGAAGATCCTAATCCAAGTCCACATACAATAGCCACATAACAAGGTTCAATATTAGAAATATTTGTTAATATTCTAGGTACATAAATTTCTCTTAAATCCGGCATTGCAAAACTATGTACATTAAGACGTCCATTTTCACGAAGTGTAGCATCAACTCCTAATATTATACCTGTACAAAGAAGATCTACAGGAACTCCTTCTAATAATACTCTTCCACTAGAATCTTCAATAAATATTTCATCATTTCCTGTACAAACTGAGATTTCTTGTTGTTGTTGTTGTTGTTGATTCTTAGAATCACTATTACCGTTTACATTGATTTCATCTTCTTCTGCATTATTATTGTTATTATTTTTTAAATTTGAAAGTTCATTACCTGAAGATGGTAAAGCATCATATCCTGCACTTGTACCTTCATCATCATCATCATCATCTTCTTCTCCTGCATCAATTCGAACTAATTCTTTTTGATATTCATCAAGAAAACGTGGAAGAAGAGGCATTTGTTTATATACTACTCCAACAGAAAAAGCACGTTGTCCTGGAACAAGATCTAATACACGAATAGCATGAGGAGTAATAGAATCTTTATTTATTAAATTAGAATTATTAGAACTACTTTTCATATATATACTACGTAATGTACGTTCATGTAAGGTTTCTATTCTCCTTCGATACATGGCAGCATATTGCTGTGAAAATTGTAATTGACGAAGGAAAAAACGATGATGACTACGTTTTATAGGTAATGCTGCACGATGTTGTGGTGCTTTATTATTTTCCTTCTCTTCATCTTTGAAAATTTCTGACATTTCTTATTTTCTTCACCTTTATTTTTTTTTTTTTTTTAATTGGGCTTTTTAAAGAATGAAAAGAAAAGAAAAAAAACAAAAAGTGGGAAAAAGGAAAAAAAAAAGTAGCATAAATGCAGCGTAGATGAAACTCACCTTGAGGTAAAGAGAATAATAGGCAGCACGGGGAGGAAAAAAAAATAAGATAATAATAGTAATATATGGTTTTATTCTCATAAACACCGGAGACAATTTCTTTTTCTTTTTTTTTTCTTCTTTTTCTCTTGCATTGTTTTGCTTGTCTCAATTTTTTTTTCTTTTTTTTTTTTTTTCTTTTTCTCTTGAGAGAGGAAAAATTCGGCAAAGAAGGGGAAAGGAAAGAAAGAGTGAGAGATTAAAAGAGAAATGGAAATGGCATATATGAATTTCCATCTTTATTTTATTATTGTTTTTGGTTTAAAATATATATATGTATATATATATATATATATATATATTTTTTTTTTCTTCTTCTTTATTATTTTTTTTTTTCTGTTTTTTTTTTTTTTTTCTTTAAAGATTCAGTTAAATTCATTTTCCTACTTCTTTTTCTCTTCTTTCCTTTCACTCCCACTTATCACCTCCTGTTTTTGAAGGCATCATATTGTTACTCTTGATGTGTACGAGTGGGTTTGTGTTTTTCCTTTCTTTTTTTTTTTTTTTTTTAACTTTCGCATCTCCTCCTCATTTTTTTCATTTCTTTCTTTTTTAAAAATATTATGCGTGAGAATAAGAAATAAAACTCTGAGGGACTGATAAAAAAAAAAGCCTAGCATGCATGTTTGTCAGTGTAAGTGAGTCTTATTCCCTCTCTTCATGTCTGCTATTGGTATTTATTTATTTATTTTTTTTTTTGTCTCTGGTCCGCGTGTGAAAATTCCACTGTAAATAAAAGCAGGTTGTGAGGTTGAAGTGAAGCAAAGGAGTAAACAAACACAGAGAATAATAATAATAATATATAGAAAAATATAAAAAAAGAAAAATAATGACAAAGAAAAAAAGCATTTTATTAATTCTTTTCTCTATCACATACACTCATAGACAGATAGATTCAAGCATATATATATATATATATTTTTTCCCCGCTTTTTTTCTTTTATATTTTAATTATTTTCTTTTCTTTCTCTTTTTCCCCTTCTTACTCTCTTGTATTTTTACTCTTTCTTTTCCTCTTTACCCTTTAGTGCTTATATTTTTTTTTTTTTTTCCCTTCATCCTCCTCCTCCTTCTTCTTTTTTTCAGAAATTCCCACCAGAGCATTAATTAAATTTGGCTTCTATTTCCGTACGAACGAAAAGACAAAAAAAAAAAAGAAGGGAAAAACTACACCATAAACAGACCATCGCAACTACAAAGGTTTTCTTTAAATATAAATATCTGTTTTTTTTTTTTTTCTTTTTTTTTTTTTTTTTTTTTTTTATCTCTATCCCCACATCTTCTTCTTCATCATCACCATCCTCCTCCTCCTCCTCCTCCTCATGAAGACTCTCTCTATTATTCTGCCTATTCTTTTTTAACCCCCCCCCCCCGCCTTTTTCTTTTTCAACCTCATCTCGTGGTGTTTACTTTGAATATCCCTATGTGTCTCTCTCTCTCTCTCTTTTTCTCTGATTTTTTTTTCTCTTTTTTTCGGCTTCTCAGTAAATTTATTCATAGTACACCTATTTTATAAGTTATAATTATAGTTATTATTATTATTATTATTCGTCGTCTCCCATAGGTAATGGGGCATTCTCCACAGCACGAGCCTCATCCTGCAGGGCCTGTAATTGCTCTGCTGAAAGTGGTTGCACATTAGGATCAAGCATTGGTGCCTCCACGAGAGTTAAATTGGGATCATTCGCGAGTTTCTTCGCAAGCCACAAGAATGGCTTCTCAAAGTTGTAATTAGACTTTGCGGAAATATCATAGTATTGTAAACCCTTCTTGCGATGGAATGTAATCATCTTCGCCTTTACCTGCCGGTCAGCGCAGTCTACTTTATTGCCTACCAGCACAATAGGAATATTATCACAAACACGTGTGATATCGCGGTGCCAGTTGGGCACATTCTTGTATGTATTACGGCTTGTGACATCAAACATAATGATAGCACACTGTCCCTCAATATAATAACCATCACGAAGGCCACCGAACTTCTCTTGTCCTGCAGTATCCCAGCAGTTAAAGCAAATTTTACCACGATTAGTGTGAAAAGTTAATGGGTGAACATCAACACCAACTGTTGCCACATAACGCTTCTCAAACTCGCCGGTTAAGTGACGCTTTACAAATGTTGTCTTACCTGTACCACCGTCACCAACGAGGATGAGCTTGAAGGTGGCAACGCAGTCTGATGTTGATGGAGCCTGCATTATTTATTAATTAATAGAGGGCTTTAGTTTAGATTGCTTTTTTTTTTTTTTTTTTTCCCTTTGAATGTTAAGAAAAAAAAAAATATACTAGCGCTGTTAGCTTTGAAAAAAGAAAAAATAAAAAGTAAGAAAACAAAATAAAAAGAAAAAAACAATTAATTTTTATCCATATTTTTTTTTTTTCTTGTTACACACTCACAAAACAAAACCTCCCCAAAGAAAAAAAAAGAAAAAGCATTGTTATTCATCATATAAACTCTTGCCCAAAATTATCTTTTTTTTTTTCTTTTCAAAGACCGTATGTGAGAAGAAAAAAGACATCAAATTGTATTTTTCTTTTCTTCCCCACCCCTTCTTTCTTGCTAGTATTACCTTTCCCTCCCTCCTTTTCTCACAGTTCTAGTAATGCTCATTCTAAATGACAATACAGCTCTAATTACTTTCCTTTCGATTACCCTTTTTTTCGTTGTTATTTTCCTTTTTTTTTTTTTTTCATTTCGTTACCACTAAAAATCAAACATTCAAGTTATAAAAGAAAGTGAAGTAAAGACAGTTAGAACGAAAGAGAGAGAAAAGAGGGGGAAAAAAACAAGCATGAGATACAAAGAAGAAAAGGTTGAAAAAAAAAAAAATAATAATAATAATAATAAGGCATAAAATATTTGTAAGAAAGTTAAGTGAAAAGAAAAGAGTTTCATCTATCTGCATCTGAGAGGAAAGAAAAAAAAAAAATTTATAAACTGTGGGAATAAAACAAGAAAATAATTTTCTTTACAAATTACATAATATTTTCCCCTTATCTATATCATCTTTCTATTCCTCCTCTCTAAATCGCTCTCTTTCACTCTCTCATTTTCGCTATCACACTTATAAACATAAATATACTCCTCCCTCTTCTTCTTCTTCTTCTTCTTCTTCTAACACTACAACATTTTACATACCATACACAAAGAAAAGAACCCCCCCCCCCTCTTTTCTTAAATACTACTAGCACTACTACTACTATCATCATCATCATCTGAGTCATCATCACTATCCGTGCTAATATCAGATGTATTAATATCTGAATCGGAGTCGCTATCCACATCGAGTTCACTCTCATCTTCATCACTTACACCATCCCCACCACCACCACCCCCACCACGACCCACCGCATGTCCAGTGTATCCTGAGGAGGAGCTTGAGGCCCCTACCCGTGACCGCCGCATATCCGCCACCCGCGTGGAGGTCTCCTCCTCCTCAGAGCCCGAGTCCTCCTCCCTCCCGCGGCCCCCATTAGAGAGGCCTTCCATCGCCCGCCTTAGCGCAACATCGGCGGAGGTCCTCGGGGAGGCGCGGGGGCGACCAAAGGCGGCCTGTGGACGAGGGGCCTCCATCGCGTGTGCCCCCTCCCCACTGCTCTCACTGACACTGCTGCCCTCCTCCATCGCATTCCGCTCCCGCCCCTGCCCCTGCCCTCGGCGTGCTACGAGGGGGGTATCATCATTATTGTTATGACGACGGTTATGATGGGAATCATCCTCATCCTCATCATCATCCTCATCCTCATCTGTGTGGGGATTTCTTGCGATATCATGGGATCTACCACGGCTACGACCTCCACGCTTACGATTGGCTTCACCTCGAAGTGCATTTAATTCTTCTTTACGTAGACGTTCACGCATAACACGTAATCTCGTTTCATGTTCTTCAAGTACGGCATCTTCAGCAGCGTTAAATTTTGCCAATTCATGCTCTAGATACTCTAGATTACGATATTGTTCAAGATAAACAACAAATTGAGATTGTAAATCATTTTCATGTTTTTCATATTCTTCCATAAATGCAGGTCGTACAGCCATTAAAGATTTTAGACGTTTTTGAGCCCTTTCTAATTGAGTTTTTTTACTCTCAATTTTTTGTTCCAATGTAGTTTCATCAGCACCAAGATTAGCAATAGTAATTTGTAATTGTTCAATTTGTTTTCCAACATTATTTAAAACATCACGAAGACGACGTTCAAATTCTCCAACTTCTGTTGCCCGAGATAAAACACGTTGTCTTTCTGCACGTTGTGAAATTTCTTCTTCAATAAGAAAAAAAAGGGAACTACCATCACTTGTTAAATCACTGCATAATTGTTGTACACGTTTAGCATCTTGTATATTTTTTTGAGCAACCATTTGTTGTAAACTAGCATGATCAAGTTCATCCTCTTCTGTAGCATTCATTGCTTTCTTAAGAATATTTGCCAATATTAACATTTCCTGTACAGCATTTCCATCACATTGATAAAGTTTTTTAATATTTAATTTAATACGTCCTTTTGTTAGGGCTACTTCACATATTTGTTTAAAGAAAAAAACACGATCAGCTTCCCTTTCAATTTCATAAACAATTTCAGCAGATGGTTCATATCTTTTAATAAGCCAAAATAAGCAATCTGCTACTAACTCTACATTAGGATTACGAAATGATTCCATACTGATAAGATTTGGGTATCCCAGCAGACGCATGGTTTCTGCGAAGGAACGTAATTCTCGAAATGACATATTTTAATGTAATATATATTGTATTGTGCCTTTTTTTGCTTTCACTTTCTATGTTGTTGGTTTATTTTCTTTTTTTTTTTTGGATTTGCTGCTTATTATCTAAAGCGTCTTAACTCTGGGAACTATTCCTTTCCCTGTATTAAGTTCCCCCCTATAGATTTAAACTTGAAAAAAAAAAAAAAAAAAAAACAGAAAAAAAAAAAAGATTTATAACAAATATAAAGTGTAATATATATATATACTGATCAATTCATTTTTTTTTTTTTTTTGCTCTTGTTGTTGTTTTTTTGTTTTGTATAATGTGAAAAAAATAAAAGTTTTTCTTCTTCTCATCTCTCTCTCTCTCTCTCTCTCTCTCTGTGTGTGTGTGCGTGTGCATATGTTCGTATTATTGTTCTTGTTGCTATTTTATTATTTTTATTCTTTGATATCAACTCATCTTTTCTCTTTCTATCTCTCTCCCTCAGAATCCAAAAGAGTTAGTAAGTAGAGAGATATTAAAAAATAAAAATAAAAAACAAAAAAAAAGAATTAACTACAAATTGATAAATCAAATTACAAACTCATTCACAGTAGCATGTTGTGAAACTCCTCGAGCACGAACTCTGTCACTCCTTTCAGTCTCATTTAATTCTTCCTTATGATTTCCTTCATACCCTACAGAAGAAACTGTAGTATTAATTGGTTTCTTTCTTCCATCTGCAGTAAAAATTTCATCAAAATCTAAATCCAAAGATGCACTCATAGAAGCCTCCACCTTATCATTCTCAGTAGCTAAAGTTCCATCTGGGTCTATAGAATGTTTCCTATCCCCTTGACTCATTACTTGTTTTGCCTCAATATCAAAAAATCGTGAGACGAGTTGCTCTCGTGGGCTAAGATCCTCATCTCCGTAACGTTCTAATGTATGATACAATGCATCCCATGTCATTTTAGCATCATTCCCAGCTCTGTGGGCGGGAAGTGTTGGGGGTATCTTTAGCCACTGCACCAGGTCTGCTAGTCCCCAGGATGGGGGGTGTTTGTCTAGCGTTACTGGGCGCCGGCGGTGGGCCTCACGGATGAGGTGAAAGGTGTCGCCGAAGACAATCATAGGTGGCAGCTCCATCCCATGCGCCTCGAGGGTCCATTTAATAAGAGAGACATCGGCAAGTTTTCCGCCGTGACTCAAGGCGAGGAGACGTGTCTCGGCCCCTGGAAGCTCCTGGGGCTCTGGAGTCATGAGAAATTTCATGACTTTCTTCCATGCCTCTGTAAAGGGTAATCCTTCCTTATCTAGCATTGCTTGGGAAATATTAGTTAAGTTAGATACCTCTGGTGAAATACGACGTCCACTTGTAGGTTTAACTAGGCATGAAAATAATTTATCATGTTCTGGTGAATAAAATCCAAATTCAATAATATCCTCTGTAGGACCGTCTGGTCCAAATACAGGTGGACCTGTAAATTCTAAATCAAATGTAAAAAGTCTAAATGGAACTGAAAGATAACGTTCAAATAGAAGTTGACGAAGAAGACGTGTACAAAGTCGTCCGTCCATTGCTAATAATTTCGCCTCTGTGATTCCACGACGTTCCATCTCTTCTTCAAAATGTTGTTGAATAAAATATCGTTGTGTACTTAATGGTGGATGAATACCTAATTGAAGTTGTGTGAATATCTCCAAATGTGTTAGATTCTGAACTCCCTTAACTGTTCGAGCTAAAGAAAGAAATGAACGTCGCATATGGTGTATTGTACAAATCCTCATCTTTCAAAGAAAAAAGAAAAGAAAGACGAGAAGTCACCAACACTGTTACTACTAATGTGAGAGTTATTGATTTATTTACTTTCTTCTTTTTTTTTTTTTTTTTTGTTAAAGATAAGGTCTGGGAATCTGGGTGTCTATTCTTTTCTTCCACCAGCCCCGACCCCCCTTTTCAGCTACTCAATACAACTCACACTATTTTAAAGTACAAAAATAACCACAAGAAGAAAAGCAAAAGAAAAAAAAAGAGAGAGAGAAGTTTAAATAGCCATATATATATATATATATATATATTGCTTTTTATTCATAGTTTTTTAATTCACCAAAAAAAAACGAAAATTTAACATGAAAGTAGATACTTTAATTTTTTTTTTTTTTTTTAAGAGAAAAAAGTAAACTTTCTTCAATTAAGCAGCTTGACACCAAGAGAAATATACAAAGAAAACAAATATACTTTCTTCACCTTTCATTTAATATAATTTTATGTAGAAAGAAATAAAATAAGAAGTAATACCAAATAAAAACAAAACAAAAAATATATTTATTTTCCATTTATTTTCGAACTTTCTGGAGTGGTGGAGCATCACTATCTTCTTCTTTCGCTTGTGCAGCCATGGTATCACGTCGCTGCCATGATTCCCATTCTTTAAAAGCTTTTTCCACTAATTCATCTGCCCACTCAGGTGTAGGTTTGGGTGTCAATGCTGCAGTATCTGTACGAACTTCTCCTGTTCGCCAGTTTACAAATATTACACGACCAGTTTCTTTATCAAGTCCCTCAATAAAGTCAGAACCACCAAATACTGCAGGTGTACATGGTGTCAAAAGTAATGCTCTTATATTTAAATAAAGTACAGTTTCATCTTCTTCTTCTTCTTCTTCTTCTTCTTCTTCATGTTTTTTTTCTTTACTTTCTTTATTACTAGAAATACGGTGAGTGCGACGACGGCGAAACTTTCGACGTACCTCTTCTAATGTAGGAAATACCTTACGAGGATCTATTTGAGATATCGATTGATTACTTTCATTCAATAATCCTTTTATAGGGGACGTTTTCCCTATATTACCCTCATCAAGAAATGGATAAATTGGTTGAATATTATTTTCCACAGATATTTGAATAAGTGGATCTATAAGAGCCTTACGACGGTGTGGAGTAACTAAAACCCACTCCCCTATTTGAGGATCACGTGTAGCATCAAAGTTAGGTAAATACTTTTCAAGTTCTTTCCGTACAATAGGGTGATAAATCATACGTCAATCTAATAATAAATACTGGATAGGTCAAAAACAAAACGAAAAAAATAAAAAGAGCAAACAAAAAATATAATATAATTAGAGTAAAGAAGAAAATAATATGTATATTTCAACAGTAAACGAAGCTTATAATAAAAATCGGAGAAAATATAAATTGGTCTGTGCGTTTCTATCTCCGTATTTATTTATATAAATGATTAAGTCAGGGAGAGATAGCGAGAGAAAGGATTACTCTCAAACTACTTACACACTAAATATTAATGAAAACCAAATACTATACCTTTCCTCTTATTTTTTTACTTTTTGGGGGAGGGGTTTTTTTTTTACCTCTTTTAAAATATACAAGTGTTTACCTAATAAAATCCTAATATTTAGAAATAAATTTCAAAAAAAAGTTAATTAAGATAAACAATTAAGTATCAGAAACAAATTAATAGAGATTTTGTTTTAAATGAAGTCATTTTTGTTTTTATTTTTCAGTTTTTTATAGTAAAAAAAAAAAAAAAAAAAAAAAGTATATATATTGTTGACATATGTTTAATCTCTTTCTCTCTACAAAATATATATTACACACTATAATATAGTTATTTTTCAAATATTACTATTAACTATATTTCATACCTATGAAATATTTTAGATAAAAAAGCGGTAAAGCTGTAAGAAAATGTAAAATGGAACACCACAAACAATAACTAGAAGAAGAGCATAGATAATTACAGCAAATACTTTCTCCATTGGTTCCATCATATTTAATCCAAATTCAATTTGTAAATTTGACCAAATACGTCCGATTAAACCTTTAGGTGGAATATGACGTCGGGGAACTTCAGAGTATGATTTTGATGAATCTGGAGGTGGATACTTCTTTCCAGCATGTTTCCCTGCTGAAGCAGTAGATGATGAACTCATCATAATAACTTATAAACCCTTTACTAAATAAATGCTCTACGTTAGTGATATCTTCGTAATAGTAATTAACTAAAAAAAAAAAGAATGAGTGAAAAAGAAAATAAAAACAATAAATTGTGAGAGGGGTGAAAAAAAAAGGAAGAGTCAACTAAGGGGTAAATACATGAAAGAAAAAAAATTATCTATTTAGAAAAGAAAAAAAAAAAATGCTCAGAAGCAATGATTTTTTTTTTTCCCCCTCTTTTAGTGATAAATACAATCATCTCTATCCCAATAGAACCCGAAAAAAAAAAAGGAAAAAACAAAAATAAAAAGAATGACGATCCAATAAAAAAAAAAAGTATAAAGGGGAACAATTTAAGGAAGAACAAAGAGGAAAAGAATAGAAAAAAAAAAAAACGAGGGGATGAAAATCACATTCCAAGAAAATTTTTTTTTTTTTTCCCCCTTTTCTTTCTCTCTTTTTACTTGGAGTTTGTCCCACTCTTTTCTTTTTGAATAAATATGCGTGGCCAGAGGAAGGAAGAACGCTTTGTATAAGCTTTCCATCCCTTGTGACGACTCATACTTGCCTCTTTTCGTAGCATAAAAGGAATAAAAAGTCCAACCCAAACCCACGCCAATACCCCAATTGAACGTACATCTTTTGATACATATGCAAAAGTACCATAAATCATCATTTCTCCAAGGTAATTAGGATGCCGTATACGGGAAAAAAAACCATTTGTAATAAGACCTTTTTCTTTTTGTAATACAAAATATTTTTGACAATCACTTCCCATCATTAAAGAAAGACCAATAAGAAATATAATAATAGCTCCTCCAAGTGATGTATTAGTATGTTCCGCTTTTTTCATAATAGCATTATATGCTATATACCAGTATGGACCCAAAACTGTAATAAATAAAGAAATAGCACTTCCAAAAGTGATAGATTTTTGCCATTTAGGATCTGGAAATATAAATTCTTTAAGTATCCAGCATAATCCATATCCACCGTGAAGAGCTGTATAAGTCGTTGCAGTTGCTGAATAATTATTTGATTCTTTCATCATAAGCATACAAATTAGAATTGTTGAACATTTTTGAAAATTAATTACATGTGCAGTCTTTAAAATACGAGGTCCACCCAAAACATCTTCACCTACATAGTCAATAAAAGCAAGCCATTTCTTAAGTAGAAATGGAACTTCCCTTTTTTCTCCTTCTGCTGTCACTTGTGACATTTTTAATTCTTTTTAATATTTTTTTTTTTTTTTTGTTCTGAAGTATATCACTACTAATATGAAAAATAAAAAAATATCCAATTATCAAAGATAAATTCTAAGAAAGATAAAACGGAAAAAAAATTATTATTAAAGACCATGCGCAAGAAAATATATTTCTTTTTAGTTTAAGTCGAAATTCACAATATACAAAAATAATAATAATACAAATTCCCAAAAAAAATTAATGTCATAAAAATGAAAATTCCAAACCTGTTTTTTTTTTTTTTTTTTTTTCTTGATTAGACCTTACTTCCAAATTCTCCTTCTATATGTCTTAGTAATACTGTGATCAGTTGTTGTCTATCATCTATGGCATTCAATTCATCATGAAGTTCCTTTAATCCATTTCCACTCTCCATAAAATTACGTAAAGGAAAATCCTTTCCAAGACGATGTTCTGTTACACGATTTTGTGGATAATTATATGTTCTCATTTTATCTGATCTTTCACCACTACTCCATTGATTCCTCCATGCATCATGAAGAGATAAATTTTGATCTTTTACACGTTTTGCTAATAATTGTTGTGCTACCATTTGTAGAGCAATTTCTTTATTTCCGAGAGCAGATCTTGACTGATGACATTTTACAGATATACCTGATGGTTTATGTGTAAGACAAACAGCATTAGAACTACTTTGCATACCTTGTCCTCCAGGTCCAGAACCTCTTACAAATTCAATTTTACAATCACTTTCATGAACATCTACAGAAACAGGATCAAGAATTGGCATCATAGTCATTACTGCTGTAGAAGTTTGCATTTTACCATCTTGATCTGTTACAGGAACTCTTTGTACTTTATGAACACCAATTTCATGACGTAAATTACGATAGACACCATCTCCTGTTGCTTGAAATTTTACTCCAGAACTAGATAATGTAGGAGTAGTAGAATTATTAGTTTCATTTTCATTTCCATTTTCAACAAATTCAACTCGCCAGCCCCTTATTTGTAAAGCGTAAGATTTGTACATTTCTGCTAATTCCATAGCAAATAACGAAGCTTCTTCTCCACCAGCTTTACCAGTAACTTCTATTACCCATGTTCTAGTAGAAGATCCAAGTTCATCGCCAGATTCTAGACGATTTGACATTACAGTATTTATTCTATCATCCATTTCTATTATTTTTTTTATTAAATCTTTTATATCTTCTTCTATCATTGATAAAAGATCTTTATCTTCTAATGTAGAATTTTTTTGTGAAAAAATTTGATTTTTCAAAGTTAGATTATCATTAATCTTTAACAAATATCCCGAAATTTCTTCAGCAACATCAAGTTCATCCCTATATTGAATATTCCACTGAATCTGATCAAAAGGTTTTCCATCAACCTTATTTTTTAATAAACGTAAAGCATCTGATTTCCCTTTCTCTTGTAATTTTTCAAGATCTATTCGTTTTTGATTTAATCGAAAAAAATATTCTGTGACAAGAGGATGGTGAATTGGAGCCAAGAGAGTTCGAGTTGCTTCATTAAGAGCCCATTTTTGATATGGAATTGAAACTCCATGTGTTAATTTCTTTACCCCACCTTGTGTTCCACCTGCACCAAAAAGGAGTTTAGGAACATTTCTCATTTATTTGCTTCCTTCTTTTTTGTCTAGTCGAAAAAAAAAAAATAAAAAAAACAATAAAAAATAAAAAAAAAAAAAAAAGGGGGGGGGGGGGAAGAAAGAAAAAGAGAAGAATAAAAAAAAGAATAAAAACAATGAGATATATGAAAATCCAGACTCACCCTCATATTTTTTATTTTATTTTTTTTTTTGTCCGAGAAAAATATTGTCTCTTATTTATACATCTAATGAAAGAACAATTTTGTGGAGGGGAGGAGGGCAAAAAAAAAAAAAAAAAAAAAAAAATTTTTGTTTTTTTTTTTTATTTTTTTTTTTTTTTTTTTTCGTCTTCTTTACATCGCTCTAAAGAATACCTTCTTCGTATTATCTACAAAGAGTCATCATGATCTGTAAATTCTTGAAATTGTTTATAAGTAATATCACCATTTTCATCTTCACGTCCATCAAATAATATAGAAACCAGCATATCTTCATCTGTTTTTGAAACATTAAAGTGCATAATTTCATTCAGTGATCTCCGAAAAACTTCACGATTTAATCGTGATGTAGCACTATGACAACCTAAAAGACGAAATTGCTGTTGAGTAGTTCCACGTCTTTGAATTAATTTTTGACGTAATTCAATAGTAAGTTGTTTTTTTCTTTGTAAATTTTCAGTTTTTGAAGCAACAATCTTAAGTGAATCATCTTTTGACATATTAACATTTTTTACTGAACGTGTTGTAAGTGAAGCTTCATCCATATGTCCTGAAGAAGTAATATTGGCAACTTCCAAAAATTGTTCAAAAGAAATAACACCTTTACTAGTTGGAGCAATATTCTGTACAAGTAAAATAGCTTCTTCATCTGTTATAGTACAACTACATGAACGTAAAAATTCTCGAATTTGGCGATAACCCAAAACACCTTCAGGAGCAATAGCACAATAAGCTTCATGAACGCGAAGAAATTTTAATTGTATTTGTTGTTTAAATAAAAGAAGTAATTCTTTTAATCGAGTCTCTGTTGTTGAACTTTCTTTTTCTTCCAAAATACGTTTTGTTTCTTCATCCATTGCAATAAGTTTAAAAGGTCGTTCTAAAATAGTGATTTCTTTTCCAATTTTAAAATCTTCTGGAGTAAAAGAGACATTTGATCCATCAGAAAGTTGTTTCTTATAAATTCCTTTAGAAAGAAAACGACCAGCAATAAAACCTGAATTACGTTCTGGTTTTTCAAAAATTTCTATTTCATCTGTTGCTCGATGAAAAGAAATAACAAATTCTCTTTTATTATCTCCAGGAACTAATGGATTAGAAAGTACTGCCAAAAATCTCATTACACGACCTTTTTCTTTTTCCCATTTAGAAAAATCTGGTCGTTGTGGTCTTGATGTTAAAGTTATCCAACTTGAACGATTCTCACGTTCACTACCAAATCCATTTGGTGGAGGTGGATAAAATTTTTCAGGTTTTTTAATATCTGAGTTAACAAAAGGATCAATATCAATTTTAGGTTTAAGTTCAATAGAAAGTTCATTTTTCATATACTCACGTGTAATATTATTTGCATCATAAATATAATAAGGTCTTCCATGAATAATATAAGTTTCACCAATTTGAATATCTTCTGGAACAAGAAAATCACGTTTCATAATTACACCAAAAGTATGTTCTTGAAAATGAGATTTTTGAATATCAACATCAGGACGAGGAACTCTTTGACGACTTAAAAGTGTTGTACCACCATCTCGACCAGAATTTTCAGGCCTTCTTTCAACAATTTCTATTGTATCATTTTCCAAATAAATTCGAATTGCACAAAAACGTAAATCACCACTTATGTTTTCACGATCATCCCATAATGCAAAAAATGTTAAATGTTCATTAATATTATGTTTTAAAAATTTTTGGGCAGCAAGAATATCTTCTGTAGGATGTTTTGTATAAATTCCTGTCATTTGTTGTTCAATAGCTCTTTTTCTATCCATATCATCAGATGTTGCCAAACGATGAGTACTTTTTAAAAGTCGAGATTGCATAGCAGTTGTAAATTTATCTATTTCATTTGGCCATGGTAAAGCTTCAGGAACTTTTTGTCCAAGTATTTTTTCATAATAAATTCGACTTCTTGGATCCATATCAAGAATAAAATATTCTCTATTAAAAATTTTAATTGAATTACCAATATTAAAATCTTCAAGCATAATAAGTTCATTTATATTATCCATTCGTTTGGGTACTTGTCGACGCGAAAGAATCATAGATTGTACAATACCACTATTATCTTGTTTACCTTCAATAATTGAAATACTATTATCTTGATTATAATAACGAATACAAACTTTTCTTACTATAATATTTTCATTTGGACTTTCAGGAATATTTTCAATAAAATATGCAAGAAATCGAACTACATGATCTTTTATACCATTTGGAGTATCAAAATCTGCTGTTAGCCATCCATTAAATACATTTTCTTCTTCACTTTCATCATCTTCAATTTTAGATTGAGATTTTAATTGTTGACTTTTAGAAAATTCACCTCCATTATAAGTATACTCTGTATGAGGAGCGTAAATTATTTTTCTTGGTAAAAGTAAAGTATGACTCTTTCGGTTAGTATCACGACAAATTGGATCATCATGAAAATTAGCTCCTATAGCTAAAGGTAAATTATTTTCCAAAGTAAAATTATCATACTTTCGGATTGGTTGAGTACGTGCGACGCTATTTTTCATTACTTATGTAGCACCTTTTATTATTAATTTTATTAAATATATATATATATATATATTTTTCCCCCTACTTCTGCTTTTTTTTTTTTTTTAGAAAATTATAAAAAGATGAAGAAAATAATAAAAACAAATCAATAAATATATATCATTAAAAACCATATTTTACATCTTATTATCTTATTTATTCTCTATTTCACTTCAATAATTCTGACGGAGAAAATAAATTCAGTTATTCAAACGTGAATAATAATTTAAAAAAAAAAAAATCTAAAGAAAAAAAAAGAAAAAAGTTTCTTGAGTTAATATTAATTTTTTTTTTGTTTTGTTTTGTTTTGTTGCCGTTTTTGTCGATCTCTTTCTAAGTGAAGGGTAATAAATAAGCGGGGGGGGGGGGGGATGGAAGGGGAACTTAAATAATAAAAAAAAAAAATTTCAAAGTATAAACATCTCTTTTTTTTTTCTTTTTTTTTTTTTATTATATAGAAGGGTGGGGGGAAATAAGCGTGAGTCTAGTGAAATTAAAGAAATATAAATTGAACCTTCGTCTAAGAAGAAACTAAGGTAAAAAGTGTAGGCATCTCTAACGAAGCCACACTATTGTATTTCTGGGAAATATACTTACGTCGAGCAGCTTGAAGTTTTGATGATGCTCCAGATAAAGTTTTGGTAAAAATCAAAAGCTTATCAGCTATAGAAAAAACTTCTTCATATGTTATTCCTCGACTAACATAGATCATCTCTCGATCCCATAATTTAGTTGATAATATTTTTGAACGTTCAATACAACTGTTCCATTCAATAAGTAAACGACCAAGAAAAAATGAAGCAGCTGCTACACGAGAAGGTAAATATTGTAGCATTTCATAACTGTGAGAAGCACATTCTAAAAAGAAAAAAGTTGCATCACGAATAACAGAATCAGTATTACCCCATTCTAAAAAACGGCAAGCAAGAGGATATATTGTTGGAACTGTTAATTTAAATCGCAAAGTTATTGCGATATCTCGTT
The DNA here is from genome assembly GCA_030849755.1 of Trypanosoma avium. Classification (NCBI taxonomy): domain Eukaryota; phylum Euglenozoa; class Kinetoplastea; order Trypanosomatida; family Trypanosomatidae; genus Trypanosoma; species Trypanosoma avium. Next base: position 2,407 of record JASANY010000887.1, on the reverse strand, counting down.
CCATTTCAAAAACCTCTTGTGCAGAATATGTATTCGCACATATAAATACACAATCTTTTATTCCAGGAGGCCATATTTCTTCATGTTTTGCTGCAAGAAGAATAGCAGTAATACCAACCAATTGAAGTTTTGATCTACTAACTCCCTTTGTACCCAAATAACGATCAACAATGTCAATTGCCAAATAATAAGATTCTGAATGAAGTTTAAATTTTATTACCACATCAATAAGCCAATCAACAAGAATCATTCTCATTTTTTCAGTTATTTCAGTTTGATTAACCATATAATTCGGATCTCGATAATGGCTTCTCTCTGCAACTAAGAAATAATCACCAATTTCATCACTGTATTCAGGTACATAAATAGGACTAACGTTTACATCACATAAAGAATTATTAGTGTTACTGTCAATTCCTTTTGAATTACATCCTACCTTTACATTATTTCCATCATGTGGAGGAGACACTAAAGGAGGTAACGTCTTTCGCGTAATGACAAGACGATTAGTCTGATCAGCGAATGCACGACGCTCTTCCATACTCCTTATAAAACCTGCTATTCCTATAATAATAATAAAAATAAAATAATAATAATATGGTAGGAAAAAAAAAAAAAAAAAATATAGTACAAAAAAATTCCAACACAAAAAAGAAAAAAAAAACATTTTGCAGTACATTATTATGGTAAACATACATTAATAATAACAAAAATTATATATTAAAAGAATTATTTCAGAAAATAACACAAAAATAATATTATAATCAATAACTCTTCAAAAAAAAAAAAAAAATTATAAAATATAAACTTGTACACTGATATTCATCTCATTTCTTATCACTTAATTCCATGCAATATACCAATTCAAAAATTTCAAAGAAATAAAAACAAAAAAATAGCAATGAAAATAAAAAAAAAAGAAGAAACATATATACAGTAAGAAAATATATATATATTATAAAGATTCCCCAAGTATCATGGGTGAATAATAAAAATAATAAAAATTATCACCTCTCTATCATCCTTTTTTTCTTTTTTTTTTTTTTTTCTGTCTTTCTCCAGAAGAATAAAAAATTTATATAATCCCATACGAATAGAAATCAAAACAAATATACATGTACCGATTATGAACCAAAAAACACAGACATCCTTAAAAAAATATATTTATTATAGGATCCATAATAAGGAAAAAAAAAAAAAAAAAAAAATAGAAACCGAAATGCTCCAAAGAACAAATACTGAAACGGCAGCAGAAACCAATTAGAAGTTTAAGAAAAAAAAAAAAAAAAACAGCACATAAATCAACCAGCAAGCCAAATCCTGAGATAAAGGGGGAAAAAATAACAATAAAACTGCGAAAATTACAAAAAAAAAAAAAAAGTTAGTGCGATCACACCAAATCCACCACCATCATAGGGGCAAAATCCAAAAATCAATCCCAACGGAGATCCCAGGACAAAGATCACGGCCCCCCAGACCCCCCAACCACAAAAATATAAAGAACCAAGAGCGAAGGGACGAAAACACGCCAACACACACGTTCCCGGAAATAAAGACGGGGCGGGGGCCGCCACGCACAAACAACCGACCGGAAAATGGACTGAAAAAAAGTGGGGGTGGCTGCCCGCCGCCGTCTTTTTCGGGTGCCGGCGCCATCCCCCACCCCAAAAACAAAGGCAAAAGAACGCGCACGCTCGGAAAGGCCGCGCCCGCCAGGACCCACACATCACGAAGCAACATCCCCCGGAATTCGGCAAAGAAAAAAACACACACAACAACAACAATAACAACAACCATGGCAATAAAATAGAATATGCCCCGGCGGGGCTTCGGTTGCCACCCCGGGAATCCCTATCTTATATAAAGGAAGAAGGAAATATTAACGAGAAGAAAAACACACTTCACATTTACACCAAGAGAAACAAAGTAGATTTATAACCAACCCCATTGGAAGAAAATAAAGAGGGGGGTATAACAAATCAAAGAAACAAATTCCACCCTATAAACAAGAGTCAACTTACAAAAAGGGGATTTCTTTTTAGGGTCTTTCCCTCTCCCCCTCCAGACCCCAACAATCCTCCTTCACCAAGTTAGACGCTGAAAAGGCCATTTCCCCGAGACAAAACCATCAGCCAAATTATGAAGAAATTGCATATAATTAAAAAAGTGGCTTGGACACTTTTACAGTCCAATGATGATAAATAAATACTGAAATTCCTAGGCTAATACATGTGATTTCGTGGATCCTTTTAAAGTTGCTCCTTTTAAAGAAGTGTCATTCACCCAAATTCCAATTATTGATGGCAACAACTGTTGAAAAGGCTAGAAGAGCGAAGCGTAACGCACGAGCTTCCACTTGCAAAATAAGAAACGAGTCCCCTTCCACCATCGACCCTCTCGGGATTTT
>JASANY010000886.1:2934-112921 GCA_030849755.1 Trypanosoma avium | reverse complement strand
GAAGAGGTATTGACATGGCATGTTGATTTTTTAACAGCCGCCAAACGCCTATACTGGAAGGCGGTCCGTGAGGAAGATGATGATGCACACATCCCATGAAAGAAGCTGATGGGGACTGAAAGGACTCCATTCACTACAAATAAATGAAATCACAGGAATGGAGTCGCGGCTCTGCGCTCAGGCACGGTGTGATATGTGCCCCTTATTTGGGAGACTAGCTCGTGCGCTGGGAATAACGCACAACCCCAACTACAGATGGTGTTGTCCTGTAGTAAATCGGGACCAGGAACCTTCTTCCTCCACCGGAACCACCTCCCAATATGACAGCAACGCGGCTGACAAATCGTTTCACTTCAGAATATCTAGTTTACAAATAAAGTATGCAGTTCTGTGACAAATATGAAACAAAACACCTTGTCAAGTCTCATAAAGGCCATCCGCTGGGAGAAGATAATTTGGTATGTTTGGCGAATCCCAAAGCCCTGCCATTTTCAGCAGCGCTCGATCGCGGGCAGAACATTATCACAAGTGTTCTGAATATCAAAGGGCAGCACACCTGCTAGCTGCTAAAATGCCGTTAACCAACTCGGGAACCCCATGGAGATCTTCAGGCAACAATGGCACTGAGTAAATACCGTACCGCATGCTGTGGAAGTGTCCGCGTCTCCGAATGCTGAGTGAATAGACTTATGGGGCTACAACTTCCAGAAGAGCACGCTCCATTCGAGAATGGAAAAGTTATCAGGTTTTTTGAGGGCCGCTATATCAATCTTATCAACTGGTGACCGTGACTTATAAGGAAAAAAAAAAAAAAAAACTTTTTCTTTTATCCCTTTTGAGCATATTTCCCCCATTAAAATTCGAAGATGATCTCTAAGAAAGCAATTTTTAGTTTCACATTACAAAAATATGCGTTATTCCCATGTAACGGGCAAATTTGACACCATGAGGATTTTTTTTTTTTTCTGCGTCATTCTTCANAACTGTGCCCCCTTTCTTTTTTTCTATCAGTTTCACAAAGTGATTTCCATAATCTTGTATAAACGTGGGTGGTGCAGGGTGGCCCTCTGAATACCCTCGGGTATTTTTTTATTCTTTTTTTTGAAGGGTCTGCTTCGCTCTGCGTTCATGGGGTGCGGGTGGCCTTGCGACCCTTTTTTTTTTTTTTTGAGTATATTTCCCCCATTAAAATTTAAAGGCGATCTCTAAGAAAGCAATTTTTAGTTTCACATTACAAAAATATGCGTTATTCCCATGTAACGGGCAAATTGGACACCATGAGGATTTTTTTTTTTTTCTGCGTCATTCTTCATAAAGGGCTCCGCCGCCTTTAGGTGAATGTGTCGGTCCAGTGGATGGCTTTATGGAGGCGATATCGGGACCCCAAATCATGAAAATTAAACCGTGTTAAGGATAAAAGGGGAAAGGGAGAAAAAATTAAAAAGCGAGAGGTCACCCAAATAAAATTCTCCGCTTTTATGGGGTAGGTTTTGCGCCAATTGCTGCAAACCATTTTTTCATACAAGTAAAATGATTCTTTCGCCTGAGTAGAAGATTGGGGTCCAATAATCGTACCCAATCTGGAGGTTCAACTTTGGTCTGGAAATACCGCTGTTCTTCAGAAGCTGGATCCATTTAGTAAGATCAAAAATACGAAATTTCTCAAACTCCTTTTCTTCGTCAAAAGAACTTGAGAACACCCCCGTTTCGGCCAAAAGAGTGTCCCAAATAAAATGGTAGAAAAAATATTGGAAAGAAAAAGCCATGAAATAAGATGACGGTATGCGTGGGCCTTCTCTCCCTTATTGTTTTCGCCGGCCAAACAAACACCCCCCCCCCCTTCCCCTCTCGCAGACAAAAAAGAAAAAAAAGAAGCTGCAATTCGAAACCCTTATGGAAATATAGGAAATTTGTTTCCAGGCGTTCCGGCGCCTTTGGGGTGGTGGTGCGCGTGTTCATTTGCCCATGCCGGGGTGGCGGTGGTAATGGTGGAAAGGCTGGGGCGGCCGGCCCGCTTCCGGGACGGCGTCGTTCCGGGCCCCTGCCCCCGGCGTTCGTGTGGGCGGGGCGGGGCGGGGCTTCCTTCTCTCCTTTTTTTTTTTTCTTTCCTCGTTTGTCTCCTTCTGGTTCGGGTTCTGTGGGGCGTTTTTTTTTTTTTTTTTTCTTCCTTTTTCTGTTTCCTCTGGGCGTTGGTGGGTATTTTTTGTGCGAAGGATGCTTCTCTTCTTCCTCGGTTCTTCTTTGTTGGTTTCGTCCGGGGGGGTGGGGCTTTTCCTTCTTCTTGTGGCTTGATTTTGGTCGCGATGCTTGGAATTCCCCACCCCGACATTTCATATTGTTTTATTTATGAAAGGGGAGGGGAAATAAGACGTGGGAAATGGACAAGGTTATTTTTTTTTTTTAATTTCTATTGACGCTCTGTTTTGATTTACTTTTACTTATCTGGCTCTTGTAATAAAAATCTAGAGGAGGTTTCCTTGAATCTGATCTTTGTATTTTTTTCTTTTTTTTGATTTTTTTGTTGTATTGGATAAGTAAGCCTTTCATCGGAGGTTTTTTTATTTTATTTATTTATTTGGCGGAGTTTGAGTAATTCAAAAAAAAAAAAAAAAGCCAATATAAGGAAAAGTTTAATGGTATCTTTTTTTTTTTATTTATTCTGTTTTTTTTCTTTTTTTTTTTTTCTCTTTATTTTCTATGTTTTGCTGGAGTTATTGAATTTATAGTGTAATTTTTTAGATATATATTTTCGCAGAAAAAAGCGAAAAAAAAAAAAAAGAAGAAGTAAGGGAAAATGAATATTAAAGCCTTCTTTATTGTTATAGAGGTAATCATAATTCTTTTTGCTGCTATGGGAGCAGATGGAATAAAGGTTAGTGTTATCCCATTTCCTGAAATTGGACGATTTAAAAAAATGTCAGCTATTGTTAATGAGTTACGTATTCGCAGTCATGAGGTAATTATTTACATTCCAGAATCATTTATAGAAGAATGTCGTAAAGAACTAGAATATGGTTGTGTATCAATTGGTACATATAATGGTTCATTTAAAAAAATAGAAGAAATTGAAGGATCATCTAATTTATTGATTAAGTTTTATTCTTTTTTTTCTAGTGAACGATGTAGTGAAAATTTTAATGCCTTTGTGGCATCTTCAATTAAAGGAATATTTAAAAAAGATAAATCATTACCTGAAGTTATGATTGTGGATATTGATACATGGGGAGCCGATAGTATCGCCATTGAATTTAAAATCCCTATTATATTTCTCTGGTCTTTAACATATTGGCCAGTACAAATGAATCCATCAATACCTACTCTTTGGGGTTATCAAAATATTCATATGAATTTAGTAGAAAGGGCAAAAAATTATGTTTTTCAACGTTTAAACTACTGGATTTTAAGAATTCAAAATATAAGGTTTGATGGATCTTATGAACCTTTTGAAAGAATTTTATATGAGAGGCAAATAATTGCACCTTTTATTTTTGGTTTTGATGTAGCGCAACCTTTTTGTCCTAATGTACACCCTGTTGGTTTTTTATTTTCACCAATGAAAAATAATGAGATTTTTAACTCTGATTTGTTATCTTGGGCAAATAACTGCAAAAATGGTATTATCTACGTAAATTTAAGATCTACTACTATTTTACCTAATAAATGGATAAATACTATTGCAAGATCTGTTGAAGCAATAATAGATTATTCTAATATGTGTATATTGTTAAATCTAAATAAAGGTCAAAATTTACTATTTAAGGAACAAGACAAAGAAAAACGTCTAAAACTAACTGATTCTATATCATTTTCATCTAGTTTACTATTTAATCATAGTAATACTAAAGTTTTTGTTACTCAATGCACTGATAATTCTGTATATGAGAGTATAAATAGAAAGGTTCCTATATTAGGATTAAATATAGTTGGTGATCAAAAAGATATTTGTACAAAGATACGAAATGCTGGTGTGGGAATTGTTTTGGAAAGTCATAATGTAAACCATAATCAGATTTTAAAATCTATTTTAAGTATGAAAGATAATTTAAAATTTAAAGAAAAAATTTCAAGTATTAAAAGAATGGGAGATGTTTTGGGAGGTTCCAAAAGGGCAGTAGATATTGTAGAAAATATTTTATTACTTGGTACAAGTAATAATGCTATGTTTTGCCGTTTGACACGATTATCATTTATTGAACGCCACGACTTAGACGTAACTTTAATTATCAGTGCACTAATTGCTATTATTTTTATGATTATTTTTAAAAAATGTTTTCGTGCTAGGTCAAAAAAAGAAATTCGCAAAAAACAAGATTAGCAAATTTAGGCAGTTTCTTGGTATATATATATATATATATATTTTAAATTAAAAGATTTATATTATATTGATTAATTATTTATTTATATGTTTTTCTATTTGTTTTTTTTTGTTTTTTATTTATTTATTTATTTATTTATTTTTTTTTTTTTTTGGGGGGGGGGGCGGCTGTGAGTGTGTCTGTGTGTATGTATATATTTTTAATAGTAATTGATTCTATCACTGTTTATTATTATTTTTTTTCTCTTATATTATGGTGTATTATGGTGTATTTGTATATTTTTTATATGTATATATTTTTCTATTTCTATATTAATTATCTTTCTTTTTTTTTTTTTCTTAACTAATTGTTCTATAAAATGAATTTAATTCATTAATAAATTTTTTTGGGGGCAAAAAAAAAAAAAAAAAAAAAAGAAAAAAAAAGGTGAAGGGGGGAAAATAGATAGGGACTATAAAATCTTAACTTTTTTCAAGATGTCTGAGATTGAGGAGACTTTTCAACGTATTAGCCAGCGACCAAATGTAACGGGTATAATCGTTGTAAATAATGAAGGTACTCCAATACGAAGCACTATTGAAGATACTGCAACTCAAAATCAGTATGCACATTTAATTACAGCATTAGCTGCAAAAGCTCGCCATTGTGTGAGAGACTTGGATCCAACAAATGATTTGTCATTTTTACGTATAAGAAGTAAAAAAAATGAGATTATGGTTGCACCTGATAAAGACTTTATCCTAATTGTTATTCAACGCTTCTCAGATATGTAGTCTGAAAAAAAAAAAAAAAAAAAGAATTATTACTACTAGAGAATATTTATTGCTTGATGAAAAGATGTAGAAGGTATATATATATATATGTTATATATAATTTTTCTGTATTTATGTATAACAATAACACTAGAACTACTAGTCAATATAGTATGTGTAAGTATGTGTTATTATTATTATTACTTTTTAAATATTACTTAAATTCCTTGAAATTTTTTCCTTTCCTCCTCTCCAACTTTTTTTTGCTAATAATAATTATAGATATATATATATATATTAATTTTTATAGAAGCGAAATAAAACAAGAAATTCAAGAATGTTAAATGTACTAGAAGTTGTTAGACATGTTTTTTGGAATGATTCCATGTACGATCGGGATTTGTTACCACCAGAAGCTACGTTAGAAAAATGTCAGACAACATTAGCGGATTTGGCAACTATGACAGGTGCTGAACGTATTGCAGTTTTTGAGGATTGCGGTATCCATAGTTCTCTTCATCCTGTTTTTCTACGAGCATTACAACGTTTAACTGCCTTATATGGCATAGGAGGAGTAGATGATAATTATATGATTCATCGCCATTTAAGTGCACAACAATGGAGTCCTTTTATATCTACTGTACCTCTTTTAGGTTATTCTATTGTTAATAGTAATCCTTTTAAAACTGAAGACACTGATTTACATATTCCTCGTCCTAAAGGTCAGATAAATTTTAATAATGAAGTAAATAAAAATAGAACACCATATAATGGTTTATTAAATCAAGGGGCTACTTGTTATTTAAATTCACTTTTGCAAGCATTATTTCATATTTCAGAATTTCGATTAATAATTTATCAAATGCCAACTTTAGAAGAAGCAGATGAAAATAGTGATGTTAATATTAAAAAAACTAAATCAATTCCTTATGCTCTTCAGAGGTTATTTTGTCTTTTACAAAGAGGACAACAAGCTGTAGATACTACAGAACTTACTGAATCATTTGGATGGAGTGCAACAGATAGTTTTATTCAACATGATGTTCATGAATTAACATGTGAATTATTAGATAACTTAGAAAATAAATTAAATATTGCTCAACATCCTGAAAGAGGAATTTCTACATCACAAAGCAAAGATAATGCTATTAATAAATTATTTGTAGGAGTTTTAGAAAATTTTGTACGTGTAGATGAGGTTGGATATTATGGAGCAAAAGAAGAATTATTTTATGACCTTCAACTTGTTGTTAAAAATACAACAAATATTTATTCAAGTTTTGAGTGTTTTTTTCAAATTGAAGTTCTTGACGGAAAAAATAAATATTGCTTAGAAAATAATGGAAAAAAATCTTATCATCGAGCAGAAAAAGGTGTACGACTAAAAGTTACACCACCTATTATGCTTTTACATTTAACAAGATTTGATTACGATATAGAAAGAGGTGAGACTAAAGTTTTAAGTCGTTGGGATTATTATAGTACTTTAGATTTATCAATGTATATGCCTCATGCATCTAAGGATGATACCCATTATACTCTTTGTAGTGTATTAGTTCATTCAGGTTCAAACACTGGATTTGGACATTATTTCTGTTTTTTACGATGTTCAGATGCATGGTATAGATTTAATGATGAAGTTGTATCACCAGCTTCTTTACGAGAAGTTTTTGGAGCAAATTTTGGAGGATTTAAAGTAAATTATTGGGGGTCTGAAGTACCAAATACAACTAATGCTTATATGTTAGTTTATATAAGAACTTCTGAAATGAGTCATTTACTAAGACCTGTAACTTCAGAAGATGTTCCTTCACATGTTGTACAACAATTAGAAAGAGAACAAAAAGAGTATGAAAGACTTTTAGAAGAACAAGCTGAAGATCACTTATACGGAAAAGTTTACTTTATACAACCACAAGATATTATGGAACAACATGATCTACTTGCTTGTCGTAAACCGCGTGGTAAACAATTTCCATCACAAATAACTTATAGAGTTTTATTAAATTCACAAGCCCTTTCTGAATTTCAAAATTTTATTGAAAAACAACTTGGAATACCTGGTTCTGAACAACTACTTTGGTATGCTTCTGCAAGAAATGGAAATGATCGAGTTCGTTTACATGATAAAGTTACTAGTCAATTAACTGTTTCGGATGTTTTATGTGGAGAAAAAGAATGTTGTATTCTAGTGACTAACTCTTCTAATGCAAATTATATTCAAGTTGATGGAGATGAAAATTTAGAATATGATTTATTTCATCATAAATTATATATTCCATTACAATTAAAAGTAGTATTTTTAGGATGTACAGTTATTTCTCGTAAAAAAACTATTTCTTCAAATGAAGCTCTTGAATTAATGATGCCTTTCATTAAGAAATCTATTATGGAGCTTCCAAATGATACAGAATTAAAACATAATCATCATTTAGTGAGAATAGGTTCAAAATCTGCAGAGGATTTTGAAGCACCACTGATGGTTACCTCTATTAGTTCACCATTAGATCTAAATTCAATTTCTAGTAAGTATCCTAAAGAAGTAGAAGAGAGGAAATTATCAGTTTTATGTGAAGATGAATATAATACTTTTTCTGAATGTCCAGAAAATTTAAAATCTGGAGATATTCTAATTTGGCAAGAAAAGATATTAGAGGAAGAAAAATGTAATGTTTTTTATCCTGATATTGTGAGTTTTCAAAATTTTCTTCGCCATCGAATTCCTGTAGAGATAAAATTAAATTTACCACATACCTATCCTACACTTATCGATACCCAATTAGCAGAAGATATGACTTATGAACAACTTCAGCGTTATGTCGCTCGACTTATTGGTGATCCACAAAATTATGATCGTATTCGTTTTACAATGCATAGTCCAGAGACGAAACTACCTTATTTTATGAAGGGAAGAAAAAAAGATCGTCCAACACTTTCAAAATTGTTATCACCACCTATTCAACGTAACGTTGCTCTTTCTCGTTATCTTTATTATGAATATTGTAAATATACTGTTACAGAAATTGAAGCAGCACATTCACTTCAGTTTAAATTATTTAATGAACGTGTTAAACCTATCAGTGAACATTGGATATTAATGCCACGTGAAATTCCTATTACAGCAAAAGAACTTTTTAGTATATGTGTAAAAGAAGTTCAAAATGAAAAATTTTCAGGTATTGTTTCTTTTCCTACAACTCCACATGTTATTAAAAATGAGAAAGATAAAGAAAGACAACAAAGTGATATTTTTGAATCTGAGTTACATTTTTTTACTGAACTACTTCCAGAAGAAGCTTGGCGAGTACTAAGACTTGTGGATGTTTGGCGTGGTAGAATTTATAACGTTTTTGATAAGGATCATCCACAAACTTTTGAAAGGTCTACATTTGAGGAAAGTGCAGAGTATAGGATAGAACATATTCCACAACCTATAGAAAATTTACCTTTACAATTTCAAACACTTATTCAAGTACATCATTTTACAATGGTTCGTCAAAGACCAAATCCTGTTGAAACTCATGGTGACCCTTTTAGTATTTATGTTGGATATGAAGAATTAGCATCTTCTCTTCTTCAACGTATTGCATATAAATTAGGTCTTAGTGAAGCAGCTGTAGTAGATTGGAAAATGGCTTTAGTAAAAGAAAATATTGTTGTAGAGGTTTTACCTAATATGCCTATGGGGAAACAAATATATCAATTTTGTGATGCACATCATTATCAGCCAAATCAACCACATCCTCTTAAGATGGCATTCTTAGGTCTAGAGCATGCTCCTTTGTCGAAGCGTACAATAAAAAAAGAGGACAAAGTAGTTATCCTCAATTAGCGGTATGAATCTAATATTATTACTAGGATTAAATTAATTTTTCCATAGTATGCATTAATTTTCTTTCTCCTCCCATCCCATTCCATCCCTTCTTCTTGTTGTTGCTATCTAATTCTGCTTTCTAGTTATTGCTATATATATATATATATATATATATATGAATTATTATTATTATTTTTGTTTATTGAATACGAAAGGTATATTACTAACTTTATTTATGTATATATTAAAACCAATTTATTATTTATTATTATTTATTATTATTATTTTCTTATTATTATCTCTTCCCATATATGTTTTTTTTTTTTTTGATGTGAAGCGTCAACCGACGAAGATGTCTGGGCCATCACAGGCTAATACTGAAGGTGTTCACCGGTACGCGCAAGTTAACGTTGATAAACCACGAGAGTACTGGGATTATGAGTCTGTTCGAATACAATGGAGCTCACCTGAACGTTATGAAATAGTTGAAAAAATTGGTCGAGGTAAATACAGTGATGTTTTTCTAGGTTGGGATACCAAGACCCGTAGTCAGGTGGTAATAAAAGTATTAAAACCAGTAAAGAAAAAGAAGATATTAAGAGAATATACGGTACTAGTAAATCTTCGAGGTGGACCAAATATTGTTGAACTTTTTGATGTTGTACGTGATCCAAGCAGTAAAACACCATCTTTTATTTTTGAATATGTACAAGCATCTGATTTTCGAACTATTTTTCCTACTTTAACAGATCATGATGTACGTTACTATATATTTGAAGTTCTTAAAGCTTTGGAATATGCTCACTCAATGGGTATTATGCATCGAGATGTAAAACCAAATAATATTGCAATTGATCATAAAAGGCGTAAACTTGTTCTTCTTGATTGGGGATTGGCAGAATTTTTTCATCCTGCTACAACATACAATGCTCGAGTAGCTTCTCGTTATTTTAAAGGTCCAGAACTTTTAGTTGAGCTCCCAATGTATGATTACCGACTTGATATGTGGTCTCTTGGATGTATGTTAGCAGGTATAATATTTAAAAAAGAACCATTTTTCCATGGAAAAGATAATAATGATCAATTGGTTCGTATTGCCAAAGTTCTAGGAACTGATGAATTATTTGAGTATTTACAAAAATATAATTTAACATTATCTCCTCTTTTAGAGGCAGCAGTAGGACGCCACAGTAAAAAACCTTGGAATGTCTTTATTACCTCAGAAAATCAACACTTGTGTCCACCAGAGGCGCTGGATTTCTTAGATCAACTCCTCCAGTACGATCACGTGAGGCGGGTCCAGGCGTTAGAGGCGATGCAGCACCCATACTTTGACCCAGTCAGAGAAGAGTGTATGGCTAATGTTAAAGAGAAAAAAGAGATTGCTCCTTAGATCAAAAAAAAAAAAAAAAAGAAAAAGAAAAAAAATAAAAAAATAAAAAAAAAAAATAAAAAAAAAAAAAAATATATATATATATATATAAAAACAAAAAAAAAAGAAAAAACTGGTAGTTGGGGAAAGAAAGAAATTAATAAAAAGAACAATGACAAATACAAGGGCAGAAAAAGCAATAATGATAATTTGAGGGATACACCTGTCTCTCTCTAACTCGAAGGGGTAAATGCTCTTTCTTTTACTTTTTTTTTTTTTTTTGGAGCTAGTAGAGGATGTGTATGTTGTTCTTAATACATTAAGATCTATTCCAAGGTATTATATAATTCCCAAAAAGTTTTATATTTTAGGGGATCAGTACAAGACTAAGAGAGCAATGCAATATTATTATTATTACTCTTATATTGTCGTTTATACATGCTTCTCTCTTAAATTATAAAGAAGGATCTAGTTCGTACAGATTTAAATCCTCTTTTTATTTTATTTGTTTATTCTCTGCATCGCCTATTCAAGAGATAAATATATACAATATAATACAATTTTCAGAAGTGTGTATAAGAAATATACATAAAGATGATTTGGGTTCACCTTTTCTTATTTCCTATATATTATTATTATTATTATTATTATTATTATTATTTTATTTTTTTAACACATAAAGTATTTCTCTTTGTTCCTCTTTCTATTATTATTATTATTTTTTTTTTGCTTTTCCCCAACTCCTTTGTATTATTTTTTCCCTCCACATAAAGGGGAGGAAAGTAATTAATTTAGTGAGTCTGTGTGTGTGTGTGCCCGTGGGTTTTTGAAGGGGAAAAAAAAAAAAAAGCAATATAAATCATTTTTTTTTTTTTAGTGATATATTTTATCAAATACTAGTTTAAAGTAATAGAAAATATAAAATGCTTGCATTTGGTAGGGTATTTGGAAATTCCCGAATTATTAGAACTACCCATAATACTTTTGTTGTGGGTTTTAAAGTAGTAATTGGTCCCCTTCATCAACAACGTTCTATATTTTGTAGTTCTCCTAAACTTCTTTTTTCTGATGATATTAATAATGATAAAGGTAACAACAATACTTCAAATAGTTCTATAACTACTCGGGATGATAAAGGAAATGCATTAGTACGAGTTAAAAGACTTCCACTTACATTAATAGAAGAAGTTCCTCTTCCTCAGCGTGTTTTGACAGATCTTGAATTGGTAATGATGGCATGGTGTGAAGAACATGCGAGACAATATGCTATCATTATGACAGCAATAAGATTAGGAATTTTTCTCCTATTACTTATTATACTTTACGTATTTTATAGGACCCAACTTTCTAGTGAACGAATGATAAGAGGTGTGGCTCATATGCCAGCAGATTTACGTATAGGTAGTGTAGTTTATTTTGATATAACAGAAAATGGTGTCGATATTGGTAGAGTAGTTATAGGATTACTTAATGATAATTGTCCACTTTACTGTGAATATTTTCATAGACGGTGTACTGGTAGTGGTGGAACAGGTGAATCTTTTCGTGGAATGCATCTAAGTGCTATAGTTCCACGTCATTGTTTAATATTTGGTGATGGAAGAGAAATGACACATGAAGTAACAGGATTTAATCCTCATTATTTACCTACAGAACATTTAGCTACAGGATCATGGAGAGGGGCATTGTCCTCTATTGCTTATGGAAATAATAAAGAAAGTCCTAATTTTGCTATTCACGTTTCAGCAGGTGATTACGGTCCACAAATTTTTGGACTTGTTATTGGTGGATTTGATGTAATTGAGAGAATTAATTCAGCAGGTTCAAAACATGGAAATACTCCAAAGAAAGAATATATTATTCAAGAGTGTGGTGAATTATGTACTCTTGCTAAGTCACATATTGTTCCAATGCCTTGGAAACTTTATGAAACTGTTTCTAAAGGTTATGATGAAGAAAAATTTGGAGAAAGACTTAACTATGATTTCCTTGAAATGTCAGACAAACGCTCTGCAGAAAAAGAAATGAATAAAATAACTAATGAAAAAACCCCAGAAAAATCGGTTCCATGGTGGAAGATTTTCTGGTAAATATCTCCTTAGATTTTTCTTTTTTTTCTTTGATTGCAGTTTTTTTTTTTTTTTTTTTTTGGATTATTTATTTTTTGTCATTCATGTAACTTTTGGTATTACTTAATTGAATTGAATTAGGGGGCCAGGGCCGGGGCCAGGGACAGGGGCAGGGGCAGGGGAAAAACATAGAACGTACTTCTACTATCCAAATCTCAATTAGTTTGTGGTAGAACTTTTTCATTATTATTATTTTCTATTCGTTATGTGTGTTTTTGTATCGGTGTGTTTGTGTATGGGGTGCAAGTGTAGTTGTTTGTTGGTTACATACTATTATTATTATTATTATTTTGTTATGTTGATATTTATATTTTTAATTGGTGATAACACATTAATTTTATCCCCTATTCACAGAAAAAAAAAAAAAAAAATATAAGCAAATCTTATCTATTTATTTCTTTTTTTTTTCCTGTAAATTAAATTAGACCTGAAAAGAGAAGAGAAGAGTAACAGCATACAATAAGAAGAGCAAAAAGAGAAAAAAAAAAAAAGCAAGATGCTTGCGTTTGAGGGTAGTAGCCTCTTTCGACACCATATTGTGTGTAGCTTACTTACAAATAAACCGGTTCGTATTTCAGGTATTCATGACGAGGAAGAACCACAGGGAATTCAAGTGGTTGAAGCTAACTTTCTTAAATTTATTGATCGCGTAACTAGTGGATCTAAATTTGAATGTACTGATAATAACACCACACTAACATTTTACCCTGGTATGATTTTAGGTGGAAGTTTTGCACATGAAGTTCCCAATTCTCGTTGTGTAAGTTACATAGCTGAAGTCGCTTTTCTTCTTCTTCCCTTCGCCAAGTTAGATTCCAGATTAACTTTATTGGGCTCAACTCAGAGTGAAATGGATCTTTCCGTTGATACCCTCCGAACTGTTACGACACGTTGGTTACAATTATTTGGTGTGGATTGCAGTGTACGAATTATTCGACGTGGGGTACAACCAGGTGGGGGTGGGGCTATTGATTTACAGTGTAAAGCAGTACGAAAATTAACTTCAGTGGAGGCCACAACAAGAGGAAGAGTTCGCCGTATTCGTGGAATTTCTTTTGGCTGTCGTGTTGCGGCGGATCTTTCTCAAAGAGCAGCCACTGCTGCTAAAGGTGTTTTATTAAATCTTCTGCCGGATATCTATGTTGTGACGGATTTAGATAATTCACGAAGGCAAAGTAATAATGGAGAGGCCTCCAGTGGTTATGGGGTTCTGCTGGTGGCGGAGACAACGAGTAAGCACTGCGCTATTTCGCAGGAGTCCCATGCCCTTCCACAGGAGTTGCCGGAGGATGTTGGCAGGCGGGCGGCGGAGCTGCTGCTGGATGAGATATTTAGTGGTGGGTGTGTGGATGGGCATCATCAGATGTTGGTGCTACTTCTCATGGCCCTCAGCCCAGATGAGGTCTCCACCGTGCGTTTTGGTAAACTCACCACAGGGGCAGTCTCAGCTGTGATGTTGCTAGAAGCCTATTTTGGTGTTTCATGTGCTACAAAGGAGGAGCCATCACTGTCAGGGGGGGAGCTGCCTCCCACAACACTTATTACGTGTATTGGTAGTAATACTATTAACGTATGGAAGAAAAGCGGGTAACATATGTGTGTGTGTATAGTGTGTGTGTGTGTGTGTATTCAGTGGAAATTCTAATAAATCCCCTGACACGTTATTAACAAAGTAAAAAAAGAAAAAAAAAGAACAACGGTTAAGAAATCAACAAAAAGAACAATTTTTTTTTTTTTTTTTTTTTTTTCCGTATTTAATGGTTAAAAAAAAAAATTCTTATCATATAAAAGTTTTATAGATTAAATGTTTTTTAATTTTATTTTTATTTTTTTATCGTAATCTTTTTTTTTTTTTTTTTCACCCCCTCTAAACTCTTTGAATTACATAGAAATACTATTAAAAAAAAAAAAAAAAAAATTATAAATAAATATAGAATATTAGTTTAAAAACAAAAAACAAAAACATATGAACCTTAGTTTGAGTCGTAGAGGTCTACAAAGTTTTGATGCATCAACATTACTACTAGAGGTACCCGAAAAATCTCAGAAAGGGAATAATAAAATTACACAGGAGAGTTATATAGCAGTAAAAAGTTTAGATTTATCTCATAATAACATTACATTTTTTACAGGTGGACAAGCTTTATTAGGATTAACTATATTAGATCTTTCTAATAATTCACTTGAACAACTTGATTCAAGTAATCTTCCTGGAGGATTAATTCGTTTAAAAGTATCACACAATAGTATACAAAGCTTACAAGGTTTAGCAACTGCTGTTCCAAAATTACAAGAATTAGATATAGGTTTTAACAGGTTATCTAGTTCAAATATAGGTGATCTTCCAAAAGGATTAACTACAGTTATTTGTCAAAATAATTTAATAGATTCTGTTAAACCTTTTATAATGCTTCAACATTTATCTAATTTTGATTTGAGTTCAAATCAATTAGTAGACATATCAGAACTTCGTAGATTAGGAGAATTACGATCATTAAGATATCTTGAATTAAAAGGAAATCCTATTATGGCTGATCCTGGAGCTATTTCATTATTAGTTGAAATAATACCAAAATTAATTCGTCTTGATCGAACTCCTTTATCACAAGCTACAGAGAATCAAATGTTTAAGGTAAATCGATCTAGAAGTGAAAAGACAAAATCAAAAAATGATTCTGTTTTAAATCGTACTAATGTTAGACGTCCAAATATTAAGAATGAATGTGATATGGAAATAAAATTATTAGAAACAAGAGTAAAAGAACTTAAAAGATTAGTAGATTCTGCTGAAAAAACAGAGCAAAAATTACGTTATCAAAAAAAGATTCTTCAAGAACAGGTTACAGCCTGTGCAGGTGTTATAGATTCACAGGCGATGGAGCTAGAAAGGTTAGAAGAGAAAGTTTCTGAATTAAAAAATGAAGAAGCTTCATTAAAGGAACCTGCTGCTGAATTAGAACAAACATTTGAACAAACTCATGCATCCCTTATGGCACATAGATTAAATCATTCTATTGGTCCCACATAAAAAAAGGAAGAAAAAAAAAAATATATATATATATATATCTTGTGAAAGATATTATGATGATAGTTTAAAGTGAATTAAAGGAAAATGTTTTCTTTATACTTATTTGATTATTTGCATTATTATTTTTATTTATTATTATTGCGTTTTTTTTTTTTTTTGTTTTCCTAGCATTATTTTTACTATTGTTATTATTATTATTATTATTTGATGTCTAAATTAGAAGTTTTCTATATTTATTTATATTTATTTATTTCTTTCTATTTTAATTTATTTAAATAAGCGTGTGTTATAGGAAGTACATATATATATATATATATATTAAAAAAAAAAAAAATAAATAAATAAATATAGGGGTTTTTTTTTTTTTTTTTTGTTGACATTACTTTATTTTTAACTATCGAATCAAAGAAGAAAAAAAAAAAAAAAAAAAAAGAAAAAAAAATATAACAATAACACAAACTGATACTAAGTATGTGCGGTGGTAGTATAGTAGAATGGATGGGAGGAACAAGTCGCTTCATAACATTTTTAACCTTTTTTATTCATTTTATTCATCCTTTATTTTGTATTATAAATTACTGTGTTTGGGTGCGTTATCAGGATTCAGTATTAGGAAATTCACTTGTTAGTGCATATCTTGCTTTGACTATTATAGGTACTGTATTTTATTTATTTCTTGCCTCTATATTTTATATGTGGGCATGGCGATTTCCTGAACCAGAAGAAGTATCTAAAAGGAGAAGAATATATGGTGTTCTTATAAATTTAATATTTTCTGATATTCCTATTTTTGCTATTGAGGTGAGAATTTGCTGGATAGTGCAATTTGCATCTGGAATACAAGGTGTAACATTTATTATTACTTGTCTTTCTTTCTTTTATTCTGCTGTTCGTGTATGGGTTTTTTTTATGATTAAACTTATTAAAGTTCGTGCACCTGTATTAGGAGCACAACCACACTATGCAGGATCTATGAATTATTCTAATAATCAACGACAACAAGGACCATCACAAAGTTATTCATACCCTGGTAATAGTATACCTTATGATAAATCGTACAATAATGGTAGTAGACCTGATTATCAAAATGGATCAGGTGGATACTCTGGAGATCGCTATGCAAGTAATGATTCCTACCGAAGAGATGGTCAATATAATGATGAACGATACAACGGCGATCAATATAGTACACCTGGTCGTTTTTCTCGACCTGGATATTAGAGATAATTATTTATTTTATTTTTATTTTTATTTTATTTACTATTAGAAAAATACCGAGATTTGATAGAACCCTTATAAAGTAATTATATTTTGTATTTTGTTTTCTTTTTCCCTTCTCATCGGTCCTATCGTACTATTTACTCGAATACAGAATATTTCCATAGCTTTTAAATCTAATTTACCTAACAAATACATATTTGTTTATATATGGGTTTATTATTATTATTATTATTATTATTATTATTATTTATTTGTTATTTATTTATTATTATTTCCTTCTCTTCCATAATTTTCTTTTAACTACATATCACTTACACACACACACACTGTATATATATATATATATATATATCAATAGTGTTTCTAGGTGGAGATATACAATGGCCAGCATTAAGTGTGGAAGCCGCCGTAAGGCTCGTCGTGCCCACTTCCAGGCCCCAAGTCACGTGCGCCGCATCCTCATGAGTGCCCCACTCTCTAAAGAGCTCCGGGCTAAATATAACGTGCGGGCGATGCCTGTACGCAAGGATGACGAGGTCCGAGTAAAGCGGGGGGCCTTCAAGGGACGTGAGGGGAAGGTCACCGCCTGCTACCGCCTCAAGTGGGTGATTCACATTGACAAAGTAAACCGAGAGAAGGCGAATGGCACCACCGTCCCAGTCGGCGTGCATCCATCGAATGTGGAAATTACAAAACTGAAGTTAAACCACAACCGCAAGGCAATCCTGGAGCGTAAGGACCGCAGCACAAAGAGTGATAAAGGGAAGGGGAAGGTCACCGCCGCTGAGAAGGCCATGCAGCAGATGGACTAGAGAGCTCACCTACACACCTACACACACACACACACACACACTGTGAAACAGAGAGAGGAAAGAAAAGAAAAAAAGAAATCTTTCTAATCCAAAAGGTGTGATCTAGCCAAGAAACACTTCACTAGTTCGTTCTCTTTTTTTTTTTTTCTCATTCTTTTTATTTAATTGCGTGTTTTTTTTTTTTTTTTTTTGTGCCTCATAGTCATAACTTGGTGTTTTATGTTTTGTTATTTTTAATTTGATTTTTTTTTTTTTTTATGCTACTCTTTGCATTTTGTTTTTTTTTTCCTTTTTTTTTTTCTGTAGTAATGTTTGTATGCTCTTTCCAGCTTACTTTTCATGAAGGGTAAAAAAAAAAATAAAAAAAATAAAAAGAATATTCGCATAGAATCTTTATACTTAAAAAAAATTTTTTTTTTATTAATTCTTAAAAAAAATATATAATATATATATATATTTCCAGGGGGTGATGATAACTCGATTAGATGCAGCTAGCGCAAGAAAGTTAAGCTCTGGACAAGTTATTACTGATCTTTGTAGTGTTTTAAAAGAATTATTAGAAAATAGTTTAGATGCTGGAGCCCATACAGTAATGATACATATAGAAAATTATGGTCTTAATAAAATTATTGTTGAAGATGATGGTAGTGGTATTTCAGTGAATAATATTTTAGAAAATGATGGAACTGTTAAAAATGATGCTTCTATACCATTACTTGCATATAGAGCTACTACAAAATATCAACAAAGTGATGAAGCATCTGTAGCACATATACGAGGATCTTTAGGATTTAGAGGTGAAGCATTACATTGTCTTGCTAATTTAAGTGAAGTAACTATTCATACAATGACGAATGAAAGTAATCCTATAACTGTAACTATAAATTACGATAGTAAAATACATCATACAAGTGTAAAAACTACGAATGAACGTAGAAATTCAGGTACAACAGTAATTATTGAAAAACTTTTCGGTAATCTTCCTGTACGTCATGCAGAATTTAATAAAAATAAAAAGAAACAACTTATTAATGCTACATCTATGATAAAACAATATGCACTTTCTCATCCTCAAGTTCGTTTATTAATGACACATCAAATTAATTTACAAAGTTCACCTTTAACTTTAGTTTCTTTAACTGGTACTAATGATATTCAACGTTCTTTAGCAGAGGCCTATGGTGGACGTTATCTTACTGATATGATAAGAGTAGAATGGAATATTTCTTTTGGTTCTATAAATGGTTTTATATCAAAAATAAGTGGAGGACGTTTATCATCTGATATGCAAATTTTTGCACTTGATGGAAGATTAGTAGATCTTCCTATAATATCAAAATCTATTAGTGATGCATATGCAGAATGTCAACCAAATGCATCTCAAAGAGTTTATCCAGTTTTTTTCTTACAATTAATTTGTAGTGATAATATTTTATATGATATAAATTTAGCACCAAATAAAAGAAAAGTTCTTTTTACAGAAGAAGAAAAACATGCAGATGAAGTACGCTCAAAAGCATTACAAACATTTCAAGCTTCAACTGATGGTATTGAAGTAGATAGACGTATGCGTATTGAGAAAACACAATTAGCTGAAATAAAAGCTTCACAAAGTACAAAACTTATTAGAACTCCTATTTCTGCTACCTCTCTTACACAATATTCATACCGACGTACACAATCTGAAACTTCACAAATTCTATCTCAACAAGTTTCTTCTTCACCTGATGATTGTACTTCAAATTCTATTGAAATGTCTAAAATGTATTCTTCACTTTATCAAAGTTATACTGATGTAACACATTCATTAAGATCATCATCATCATCATCATCATCATCAACAACATCAACAACAACAAAAACAAAAAATAAAAGTATTAATAGGTCTCTTATACCTTCAAATAATACAAGTACTACTTCTTCTCGATGTCCTTCAATAAATGGTGAGTTCGAAAAAAATAATGAATCTTTAAAAAGTATTAGAAAATGTGAATGTATAGAAGAAATATCAAATTCTATCATTGATACAATGAAAGATATTGAAACTACATTACCAATTACCTTAACAGATGAAACTAATAAACAGAGACCTGCTGGTCCTCGTACAAGTATGCGATTTCCTTCATTATCAGAATTATCATTACAACCATTAAAAAATATTACTAGTAAATATTTAAATCCTTCTTCTTCTTTACCTACAAGAAAAAGGAAACGAACATTTACTGGACTTATAGAACAAAATGAGAAAGAACTTGCAATGTATCTTGATAAAAGTTCTTTTAAAGATATGATAATACATGGACAATTTAATCATGGTTTTATTTTAGCTTCACTTGGTGATGATATGTTTGTAATTGATCAACATGCTGCTGATGAAAAATATAATTATGAATCTTTAATGAAAAATTATATAGCGAAACCACAACCTCTTGTAAATGCTGTATCAGTTCCTATGGATTCACAAGATGTGGATTTAGCTGTACAACATTGTGAAGAATTAAGGAAACATGGATTTATCGTTAAACGTAGTGAAGAAGCCAATAAATTACTTGTATTATCAGTACCTGTACTTCAATATGAAGTTGTAGGTCCACATGATATTATGGAGTTAGTTCAACAATTAGTACTTTATGGAACTATTACAAAACCTATGCGGTGTGTTTGGCATTCTATGGCTACCAAAGCATGTCGATCTAGTATTATGATAGGTACAGTATTAACTGAAAAAACTATGAAATCTGTTGTTAGTCGATTAAGTGAATTAGAACAACCATGGAATTGCCCTCATGGACGACCAACATTACGTCATGTTGTGAATATATCAGCTTTAATGTCTTTAAGGGATATGGAGTCTGAGGGTTAAAGTGTTTTTTTTTTTATTTGAGAGGAGTTTCTCAATTTAAAAGCGAAAAAAAAAAAAGAAAAACAAAAAAAAACCTATATTCATAAAGGAAAAAAATAAGGATATAAACTGCTGATATTAATTATTTAATTATATTTAATTATATTATATTATATATTTGTTTTATTATTATTTTTTTTTTAAACTCTTCCTTCTGTTACTTATTACTACTAGTTCCGAATAAAACGGAACAAGTTACCAAAAAATAAAAAATAGGGGTGTTTAGACTAAATAAGTAATTTCATAGAAATAGATTAAAAAAATCTTGTATCTCTGTTGTGGCCACAACAGAAAAATAATAATAAAACAACGTGTGTGCCCTCTGTGTGTGCTTGGGTTACATATATAGTTAAAAAAAAATATATATATATATATATATCTATAAATATAAAATATAGAAATGCATGTGAATATACGAGGTGGGGCTGGTAGTAGTGCCTGCTCAGATCTCCGTGAACTTAATGAGGCGAAAGTAGCGAATATTTTATCATACCTTGACGGTGCTGTTGCAGCTCGCCCACAATTTATTTCATCTCCATTTCCTTTACATTCTAATTCAGGTTTACATGAAGAATTATTACCAGATTCACTTATGTCAGATGGAATTCCATTAACTTCATCTACAATACCAAATTTAATATCACAAGGAAAACCACCTCCTGCACCTCTCCCACAACATTCAAATGCTTCTGCTTCATGTTTAACATCGTATGTAATAGGTGGATGTCTTGATCCAAATATTGATGTTTATCATGGTATAAAGGCAAAGATTACAGCATTACGTTTAAGTAATGATGAACTTCGATTAGAAAATGAAGATCTTAAATCAAGATTATCTAATGCAAGACAAAAGGAAAAAGAAAGTGTAGAAAAAGTACAATCTGTAGCAGAAAATGAATTAGAGTCATTGCGAAAAGCATTTAAAGAATCAGAGCATAAATATAATAAATCTATTCAAGAAATGAAACGTGAAAAAGAGCAACTTACAAAAGCAGTAGAATCATTAACAACTCAATTAAGACAAGAAATATCAAAAAGAGAAGAAGAAATTGCAAAATTAGAATCTGCTAATACTGCAGCTATTGCTCAATTAAAGACTAGATGGCAAAGTCAAGAGAAAGCAAATAGAGAAAAGTGGAAGATGACAGAGGCAAAACGTATTAAAGAAAGTACACTTCAATCATTAGAACCAGATATCGTTTTATTACTTAACAGACATAAAGCAGAAAAGGCAAGAATGCGTGAGGAGTTTGAAAATGAACTTCGACAACGAGATGAAGTTATTGCCGCAAAAGAGGCAACAGTGGAAGAAGTAAAAGCTAAATTAACTCGTGATGCTGAAGCAATGATAACACGTGAGCAGAGAGAGTTTCATAATCGCCTCCAGGAGGAAACAGAACGCGTTAATAAACAATTAGAGGAGGAGCGTCGAATAACAAAACAAAAGTGTCAAGATATGGAAGTTTTCTTTGAAGAACAAAAGAATACCATGCAGCGTGAAAACGCACGTTTGCAAAAAGAATTATTTACACTTAGAGAAAATGCCGCCACTGAGAAGGCAAAGTTTCACGACGCGGTGGCACGTGAGGTGTCGGGTATTACAACGAATTCAAATCAAATTGTAGAGGACTTAAAAGAAAAACTCATGTGGGAGTTTACCAAACGAGAAAAAGAAACACAAATTCGTAACGCGGAATATTTAACAAAAAAAGAAGAAGAAATACGTCGCCGGTGTGAGGCGGAGCGGGACACCGCCCTCTCAGAGGCAACACAAAAAATTGAAGAAAATCACCGACGAATATTAAACGAGGCTCACGGAAATGATAATTTACTTCGCGATCGATATATGCAACTCACACGCGAGAATGATAGACTGCGGGTGGAGGCGGCGTTAGCGCAGGAGCAATTAAAAAGTGCGCTTGAGGCTATTAATAAAAAAGAAGAAGAAATGATACGACTTCGCGCGGCAGGCGAGATAACAGAGCAGCGAGTGAAGGCAATTGAAGATAAAGTACGAAATGAGTGTGAAACACGATTACACATGTTAGATGCAGAGTGGCAACGTAAACTTCGACAGTTTGAAATAAAACATGTGGAGGAAGTTGGGGCGATGCAACATGAGTTAGAGAAGGCAACCATAGAAATAGATAATGCAAAGAATGTCGCCGCTTTAGAGCAGAAGAGTATAGAACAGAAACATAACGCAGAGTTAACAAGTATTAATGAAAGAGTATTAGTAGCACTTGCTACGAAGGATAATACTCTTAAAGCACAAAAAGAACAAATAAGTCTTCTTCAAGAAGCACTCCGACTGCGTGATGAGCAAATCGCTCGACATCGAGAATTATTATAAGTATTTGCTGGTAAATATTAAACAGCTACAGTTTTTATATTTTATATTTTTAAAATACTATTTAATGTAATTATTCTTCTTGTTATTCCTCTTTCCTCCCTATATCTAATAGTTATATTCTGTCTTTTTATGATATCAAGTTTGAGAGGAAAAGAAAAAAAAAAAAAGAAAAAAAAACTTTTATGCATTAAATAAATATGTTCTGAAGTAGATGGAAAAAAAAAAAAGGTATATTTATAGATGGAAGCTTTGATTTTTTTTTTTTTTATATTGTCTTCTCTCCTTATTTTTAATTTAATTTTTTTAATTTATTTTCTTCCCTTCATTTGAAGAGGTAAGTTTCCTTAACAGGGAAAAAAAAAATATATATATATATTTTTCCTCTTGGTATAAAGGAAAAAAAAAGAAAAAAAAAATTTCTTTAATCAAATGCAACCACAAAGCTGTTCTACTTTCTATACAAGAATGCGTCAGACGTATGCTCCAGTGGGGCCGCAGCGAAATTCTGCTTTAATGCATACACCACAACAATTAACAGTAGAAGCAGCAAAGATATCCTTCACAACACCTACATATAATTATAGTACGAATAATATGGAATCTTCTATTAGACCTAGTCAAGAAATGAAAATAGATTCACAACAAGCAGCATTTAATACAAATTCAAAAGAAGAAAAATATGAGTCTGGGACAATAGCTGAAATTCAAAAGAAATTGGCTGCGTTACAGGGGCAAAGTAATACATTTTCATACCAACAACAACAACAAGAAGAACAACAAAAAATACAAAGAGAAGAAACTCAGAATTTACCTTATACTTCAACAAAATCAATAAGAGGTTTAAAACCTACAAATGGATATAATAATATGATACATTGTGAGTCATCACCATTTACTCCTGTTATATCTTCTCCATCCTCACGTTCTTCAAATCCGAATGAAGCTAATCAAAATCATAGTACAAAGGTTGAAACTCCTATAACTAAACTAAATAATAATAATAATAATGAAAACGAAGAAGATAATGAAATTTTAAATTCAAAAGAAATGGCTTTTTTACGTGTTGTGGAGTTTGCCGTTCTTTTTAATGTTTATGCACAAATTGAAAATGAATCTAATCTTGTTTCTGTATGTGAGGAGGCAATCGCGAAACTTTTTCCACGACATTTAGTACTTATAAGACCAGATGGAGTTGCAGCAGTTGAACTTGTTATTGAGGAATTATGTGAGTTAAATGAAGATGAAACAGTTTCTGCTCTTGATTTCATTATACAAGCAAAAGGGACTAGTCATCGTCAACTTATACGACTTATTTGCAAAAATTCAATTGCTCGAGGTGCGTTATTTAAATTAGTTTGTGCGAGACGAACTCAATTAGAGGATATTAAACAACAACAACAACAACAACAACAACAACAACAACAACAACAACAACAACAACAACAACAACAAAGAAATGGAAGCAGTATTTAGAAAAAAGAGAGGGAGAGGAAACAAGTAATTAAATGAAACATATTTATTTCATCTTGTCGCTTTCGTGTTTTATTTTTTATTTTATTGTTCTTCTCCTTTCATTCAGTGTTTATCGGTTTATAAATCAAAAAAAAAAAAAAAAAAAGAAACTCTTTTATTTGTATTCGAAGATTATATATTAAACACTTTATATTTATTCTGACACTGACACACTCAAAGAGATTCAGAAACTATAATAATTTTAAAACTTCAACTAATCAAACTGTTTTTTTTTAATTCTTTTCATTAATAACACACCAATAAATAAACACACACACATATATATATACCCCAAAATAAAAAAAAAAGATTTATAAATAAAGTAAGGAAAAAAGAAACATATGAATATAACGACAAGTAAAAATTAAATAATAATAATTAAAAAAAAAAAAAAGAACATCAACAACTACAACAACTAAAAAAAGACCATTATTAAGGAAGTAGGAGAAATTATAAAAAAAAAAAAAAAAAAAAAGAAATAAAGAAAGAGAGCGAGAAAAGTATTTATTTAATTAATTATTTATTTATTGTTTATTGATAAAGTAAATGGCTCATCGACTCACATCACAAAATGTAGTAGATTTTTGGAGCGAAGCCTGGGCAAATAATAACACGGGATGGAAAATAGGAGAAACTGGGGCCCCATTCACACGTATTTTATTCGCCTATTTAAAAGAAACTGGTATTATAACTACAAATGAAACTCGAAAAGAAAATGCAGAAAATGCATATCATTGTGTTTGTCACTTTCTTAAAGGTAAAACCGTTTTTGTGCCTCTTTGTGGGGATTCTGCAGTATTATCATATATGATAAAATGTGGGGTTAAACATATAATTGGAGCTGATTTAAGTGAACACGCACTTTATTTACAGAAGAAGTGTAATTTTCCTGAAATTAAATTTAATTCTAAATCACTTAAATATATAGAAGGGTCTGTAGAAGGAGAAATTATTTTACATGAAGCTATCATTGGTGAAAGTTGTGTTTATTTATTTCAAGGAGATATAATAGAATTACCAAATTATAAAGTTTATAATGATTTAAAAGTAGATTTTATGTATGATCGTGCTGCTATGATGGCAATACCACCAGATCTTCGTGAATTATATATAAAATCGGTAACAAAAAATCTTCTTCCAACTGCAGGAATTGCATATGAAAGAATGGTTCGATTACGACCAGAAAATAAACATCTTGGGCCACCATTTATGATTGATATAGAGGAAGTAAAGAAAATGTATTATAAATACACAGGTCGTGAATATGAGGCGAAGTTGATATTAACAGAAGAAGAGTATGACGCACGTCGTGCAGAGTGGTATGCTCTTTTACCAAAGGTGAGTTAGACATTATTTATTATTTATTTTAGTTTAAATATCCTTTCTAATAACATATTTGATCGTCAAGAGGGTTACATTAGGTAGGTGAAATTTTTTTTTTTTTGAGTTTAAAAATGTTTTTTGTACTATAATCCAAGAAGTAATGTAAGTAGTAAGAGAATAAAAATAAAATAATCTTATTATCTCTTCTTATATATATATATATATATATATATATATGCATATACATATATTTTATTTATTTATTTTGATTTTTTTTTTTCTTTTTTTCATTATTTATCAGCAATTCATTAAGTAAAAGGTATAATGACCCACAAAGTCACTATTTCTGATGATTGCGTGTATGAAGGATATGGTGAAGTTTACTGTGGTGAAAATGAGTCATCACCACCTTTACCCTATGACGGTATAAATAATAATAATAATAATAATAGCGATATTATCTATTGTAGTTTAGACAATAAAGAGGCATTACGACAACTTCGTACAGCTCTTAAAATTGATGTCCCCCCACAGTTAATTTCACTTAATTTATTTGAAAAAAAATCAAATGAATATATATTATCAAACTCTGTATGGCCTCGTAGATTAGTATATCCTTTAAATGTACCTTCTTTAAAACCTTTACCTTCCTTATCATATGGAACACAATATGAAATTGAAAGAATGAAATTACAATGTCGTATGTTGCGTGAATCTTTTATGTTAAATGAGATTCCTGAAGAAGAAAAAAAGACAAAAGAACTTTTATATACTTTAGAAAAATTATTTTCTGAAGAAGTAGTGGAAGAACTTTTGAATCGAACAAAAGGTATTCTCCAAGAGTTAGAAAATTGGCCTCAAGTAGTAAATGCTGTACGTTCTCAAATAAATGATTGGAATGAAGTTACTACATTATTAGAATTGCAAAAATTTTCAAAAGAAATTTTACAAACAGAAGAATATTGCAAACAATTATCGAATTTAACAGGTAGATTTTATCTTATCGCCCCTTTAGTAGAAGAAGCAGCCCTTCGATCAGCAGCATTTGAAGAAATTGAACAATGGTCATCAGAAAATATTTTATCTTCTTTGAGAACACTAAATGAAACTATTAATAATTGGGAATTAAAGATGATAGAAGATCAGCAAAATATGTTGGATAGTACTCAGATGTTAATGAATAGGATTGATGCTCTTAATAAGAAAAAAGAAGAAAAAAATACCCAATAGTTTGTACGCAATTTTTTTTTTTTTTTTTTTTGCACATATATATGTATATATATATATATATATATATATATATATTTTAGTTTAATAAAAGTTATTGTTTTGGGTTATGAGTTTGGAGGTTTTTTTTTTAAAAAAAATATTTTTTATTTTGCTCTTAATTAATAATTTTAAATTTCTCTATTATTATTATTATTATTATTATTATTATTATTACTATTTCTTTTTTTAAAATTAATTTAGCTACCTAGATGAGTATTGCAGCACTAAATGGTATAAATGGAAATGCAGCGGGGGATGTATTTGAAACATTTCGTGTAATAGCGCCTGATAATATATCATATATTCCTTCTTGTTTTATTATGACGGCGGTACGAGAAATGAGTTATTATCCAACAGTGCAACAATTACAAAATACTTTATTAGATATTACTGGAAGAAGAGGACGTTTAACATTTCAATTATTTCTTCAATTATGTTCAATTTTAGAATCTACAAGAGCATTAGAAACGGATGTGATTCAGCGTTATCGGTGTGCGTTTGATATTCATAATTCAGGAATATTAACAAGAGGTGAGTTTCGAACTATTTTAGCAACATCCGCTGCAGCTGATATAACTTCTAGTGAGTTGGAGGCAATAGTGGAATTACTTGACCCAACATATACTGATACTATTCAACTACATGGATTACAAGCAGTATTAATGAGATATTTATCTAAAGATAATAATATTAATAATATTAATAATAATAATAATAATATTGAGCCTCCTTTTTATACCCCACGAAGTGCTCGTAAAGGAATGGAAGTTATAATTCCCAATACAACAGTACGAACGATACCACCAGCGAATACAGGAATATTAAATATATATAATAATATTAATGAATATTCACACCTGCAGCCCCGGCCTCTAAACTTTACTGTCCCAGAAGAAACAATACACAATAGTAAGAGTAAGAATAATAATTTTAATAATAATAATAATAATAATAATAAAGACAGTTGGAGTAAATTGAAACAAAAAGAAAAACAAAAAGAAAAAGAAAGTGTCAGGGTGGCCTCCCCTGAAGCAGTATTTCTCGTCCCCACTGCTCCCTCTCCTTTTACGAGTGGAACTGTAACTCGAGCTACAAGTTTACAACCGAATATATCATCACGAGAACCAATACAAACAATACCCGAGTTATCAGTAACAAGAGGAGAGCCAGTGAATGAGGAAATAACAAATAATAATAATAATAATAATAATAATAATAATAATATTGCTATAATAGATAGAGTAGAGAAACCATCACGGCGTGGGTCAGAGAATTTATCACGACATTCACTTCCTCCACCTCCATCACATATTTCCCACACTGTAATTCCAATTCATAATAATAATAATAATAATAATAATAATAATAATACAAAAGAGGAGGAGGTAATTATAGAAGAAACAAAATGCAATGAAAGTGTTTTTGCAAATACCCATACTAGTAGAATGCGTCTCACTAGTACCAAGAGAGAACCAATTGAACCATCATTTAATGAATTAAAAGATATTATGATAGAGGATTCATCTAGCGCGAGTGCGATGGGGGATAGTATTTCTCCCTCACATGAAGGTAATATTACTGTAAAAAGTTCTAAACATCATCCTAGTACGCGTGTATCAATAACAGCTACTACTGAGGATGAGGTGCGTACAACAGAGTCTAAGAAGGCAAAGAAAATGAGATGTGATAATTGTTGTCAAATGTTTTAGAGAAAAAGAAAAAAAAAAAAAAAGAAACAAATTGTATTAATTGGTTGCTTTTGTTATTATTATTTTATTTTCATAGATTACTCTCTTTATTATTAGTATTGTTATTTTTTTTATTTTTTTCATTTTACCCACTCAATGTACTTCTTTGTAATGTACAGTCCGAAGAGTGAACTAGATTTAGAGAAAGGAGTGTAGATTCAAAAAGAAAAAAAAAAGGAAAAAGAAAATGACTTTTTCCTCACTATTTGTCCTGTGAAATTTATTGTTTTTTTATTTTGTTGTATTTTTTTGTTTTTTTTTTTATTGACTTCATTGAAGTGAAAGTGATAGATTCGGATATCTTTTAAGAAAAAAAAAAAATCTTTTTTTCTTTTTTTCTTTTTTTTTTTTTGATTCTTTTTTTCTTCAGGTTTGGAAAGTAAAAAAAAAAAAAAAAAAAAACAACAAGAGAAAGAGAGAAAGATACAAAGAAAAAAAAAAAAGGGGAAAAATATTAACAACCAAATAATAGTAATAGAAGATAATTCTTGTTCCACTCCCTCCCTTTCTCCTCCTGGATTGAGGAGAAATAATCATTTATAATAATATATATTTATATATATTAAATTATTTTTACTATAAATATTAGTAAATATGCAGCGTACACTCTCTAAGGAGCAACTTGCAGATTTAGCTCAGCAGGCGGTAAGTAGTTTAAGACGTTTTATGTCTTCTAGTCAAGATATTATGACGTTAACTCAACAAGATCTTATTTCAACATCTAAAACAATTGAAGAATCTTGGCAAAAAAGACGATCTGCTGTAGATATAAGTGTGGTAGAGCTATGGACAACAAGTTTTCAGGAGGAATTAATTGCTCAATTAGAACGTAATAATAATAATAATAATAATAACTCTAATTCATCTCAAAATGGTAATGAAATTCATTCTTCTTCAGGAGATATTTCAACAGGGAAGAAAAGTACACCAAGAAAATTTATTGGAGAGTCATCAATGTTAACATGTGTAGAAGTATTAAGAATTCTTATTCGAACTAATGGTGAAAAATCAGCAGATATTTTTAATCGTTGTCATTTAGCTAAACATATGACAAATTATATAATGTTTGTTCCATTATCTAAAAAATTAAGAGATGCTTTCTCTGGAGTTATTTTAGATATAATAAGTTATAATGCTTTACTACTTGAAGATTGTTTATCTGTAAGTCAGAAACATTTAATTATTCCTTTTAAAGAAGAAGATTCTATCATAGTAAATCCTCAACAAATACACTTGGCTTGGTTAATTGCAGAAGGTTTTCGTCGTGTTGATGTTAATAATGTTAATGTAGAATTTATTAGAATTCAATATGGTCGAGATGGGTTTCTTTCAGGTTTAATTCATACGTGTTCTATTCTTGCTGAAAAAAATAATGAAGGAATTCAATTTACAGGATGTTTAGCATATTTTGGTTTAGTGAATGCTATGGTTCGTGGATGTTCTGCTAATAAATTATTATGTCGTAGTCAACATCGAAAAGAAATAACAAAACTTTGGGTAAATGCCGCCTCAAATGTTGCAAAAGTTCAATTAACATTAACAATGCCTATAAATACACCTGGAAAAGATGCTGAATTTGGAGTTGAGGGGGCTCAATTT
The DNA here is from genome assembly GCA_030849755.1 of Trypanosoma avium. Taxonomy (NCBI): domain Eukaryota; phylum Euglenozoa; class Kinetoplastea; order Trypanosomatida; family Trypanosomatidae; genus Trypanosoma; species Trypanosoma avium. The sequence continues at coordinate 82,771 of JASANY010000886.1, read as the reverse complement.
TGGGCCTCAGAATTAATAGATTTTTTATTAGAAGTTTCTGCTAGTGATAGTTTTTCTCTTCGACGTCAGGCGTTATATGAGGGTTCTATGAATAATATTTCAGATACTAGTGTATTAAATTCAAATAGTTCACCTCCATTAACACCTTCACCATTATCCTCCTCTGCTATTATTCGCACGAGTAGACGTTATGAAATATTACCAGCACATTGGGATACATTATTAACAGGAGGATCTGCTCATATATGGAATTTAGCTTCACTTTTATTTAATTGTGTGTTATTTGAAGATGGGTGTGATTTTATTACAGAATCTCTGCTTTGTATGGATACACAAAGTGCAACTTCAGAATTTATTTATAGAAGTATTATGTCTACATTAATGTTATTATGTGTTGCAACACCTCGAAATGCCGAAGTATTAGCAAAAAGTTCTATTATTGAAGCTTTAATAGCACTTATAACATACCCGCAAGAGAGTGTATTTTCTCATGAAGTTATTTTATTTGGAAAACCTTGTACTCCAAATTGTGTATTAAATGCCTATCCAGTACAACTTACAGTAGGTTTTATTAGTTTACTATCATCATTATATTTTTCAGAAGGTTTATTACCTAAACTTCAACGTGGTGTAACTGAAATGTGCCTTCGACAAACATCTCAAACAGATGCAGATATTATTGAATCTTTTTTACATGTTGTAAGTTGTACAGGATTTCCACAAAAAGTAATATTTTTTCCAGGTAGTGGAAGTGTAATTTGTAAAGTAGATAGATTTTCTGTTATTCGTTTTTACGGATATGGTTTCGCGGCATGGATTTATCCAAAGTGTGTTTGGCTTGAAGGAAGTCATTTATTTTCATATACAGATGCCGCATCCGGTAATTCTGTTGTTTTAATGGTGGTCGCAAATGGTAGATCGTGTAGACTTTTATTAAGAATTCGTAATTCAACGGAGGTGACATTATCTCTTATTCCGGATTCATTATTTCCAGCGGATGAATGGGCCCATATTTCTTTTAATCATAATATATCAGGATTTACACTTTATATTAATGGTAGAAGAACTGAAAATAGTTTATCGGTGCCATTTCCAAAGTCTCCACCAAAGAAGGAACGATTACAATTTGCGTTTGGTGGTTGCCGGGAGGATCCTTCATTTTTTGGGTTTATTGCTAGTATTGAACTCTTTGATAATAGTTTATCTGAAAAAGATATTCAACGCATGTATCAAGCAGGGCCACGATCCACGCGAGAGCTTTCAATATCATGTCATCCTTTATTAAGTGTAGAAAGTGAAATTGTAACAGGTACAAATCTTTTAAGTGTTGGGGTAACTGGTGGATTAGCAGGAAGGAATGAGGGAGTTTCTGTGCAAAGTGTTGTAGCTTTTAATCCTCCTAAAGCACAAGAAATATTTAAACATGAAAATGTCGTCAATTGGGCATTAAATACATTAGTTGAAGCGAAGAAAAATCCTTTCTCTTTTCCTGTAGTAGCAAAATTATGTATTCAATTTATTTGTGCCACTATGAAGTTAACAAGAACAGATGAGGAACTTAATAATATGGTAGATGAAAATTTTATTTTTAAATTAAGAGAAGAAATTCTTTCATGGGATAATATGCCGGTTGAAGTTCCTGCTTTATTAATAGCTTCTACAATTTCTCGAGGAAGTGGTAAAGTAATGCGTACACATCCTACAACACAAACTATTTTAACACTTTTACTTGATGTTGTCAGAGAACAAAATGCTACTCCTAATGCTATTTCTTGTATTTTACGTGAATTAAGTGATGTTTTAATTATTCCAGAAAATCTTACCTTGTTTCGAGTACAACCAGGTCGTTTTGAACTTATATTACGATTAAGTGTAAAAATCCCTTTAGAGTGTGTTGAAAATCTTATTATTCTTATAGAACGATTATGCAAAGAACCACGAGAGATGGAGCAAACATTACAATTTCTTCTCTCAGAGCCTTCTTCAAAAACATCTGATTTTGCGAAAGCTGATATATTACGAATGTTATATTATGTAGCTCGTACGAATACCTCCATGTGTGATCTCATTGGTGGTGCATTTAATGGAAATGGAGTTTCATTTTTAATTCAACTCGTGGGTGGGCGTAATCACACGAGTGAAGCAATTCGAGTTTTCTCACTTCGTATTATTTCACTTATGCAACACACAAGTAAAAAGTTTCGTGAAATTTTTCTCAAATCCCACGGCTATGAAGTGCTTGCTGCCGTCATGACGAGTCCATTATCATTCGTGCCTATTCGTTTACCAACATTTGATTGTTTATTTCAAATGGCATTTGATGCATTTCAACCAGCAGCAGAAGGAGATACGTTATTATTAAATCTTCAACAAGGAAATAGTTCTAAAACGAAGAGACGTTCTGGAAAAAATATAGAGCAACATAATAGTAGTAATATTAATAATAATAGTAATAATAATAATAATAATAATAATAATAATAATAATACGTTACTTAAAGGTGGAGTTGGACAAACCCTTGGTTTACAAGGGTATTTACCTGGTTTATTATCACAAAAGTTACGTGTCACTCGACGTGAGTATAGCTTTGATCATTCCTTTGATTTTGCCAACACAAATGATACAAAATTTTTATTAGATGATATGCATCGATTTTCTCGAACACGCGAGGGATATAATCATAATGTGCTTCAAGAACCCAGAGCTATTCAAACTGTATTATGTTTATTAGAACGTTTATTAAATACTTTAAGTGCAACGAATACAAGTTCTATAATTAACTCACGTGATGCTATTATTTCTCGCGTCAATAGCACGGATGCGAGTACTGGGGCGCAGGAAGATAAAGGAATCACAAATGTTGCAGATAATATAAGTACAACTTCAGCTGTTTCTCCTGTGCAAGAGGACGCACCAGAGACAGTTTCATTAAGAGTTTTAGCACATTTAGAAAAAATTGTTGATAGACCTGAGAATGGGGTAACACTTTTACCATTTCCTTGGTTAACATGGTTATGGGATGCTGTGGGTCAAGTAATTGGAGCTGTACATAGTACTAATAATAATAATAATAATAATAATAATAATAATAATAATAATAATATTAATAGTATGGAAGTTCAACCAAAATTTTCAAAGAGACATACAAATAGTATTCAACAACGAATGCGAAATATTGTACGTACTTTAGCTATTTTAGATTTAAGTAGAAATTCTAAAGCAGGAATTGTACGTACAATACGTCACACAGATCACCCACCGTTATTAAATAGACTTGTTATTGAAGATATTGCCTATAATTTTACAAAAAGTCGATGTGAAATTAATAATAAAGATGAAGCTGTTAATATTATTAAAAATCTTGATTCACTATTTCATAATATTGAAGATATATTACAACCCCTTCCAGTTTCACTAGGATTAGAAATTGTAAATGCTATTAGTGCTATAGCGGTAAATAATAATTCGTGGGTACGTATGCGAATGAAAAATTCAAGTCATTTATTTGAAACTCGAAAACATTTATGTTTTATACTTTTAGCGACAACAAAAAAATTTTCTAAATTAGAGCCTAATGTATTAGGACAATTATTAGTTGCAAATGGAAATGAACCCAATACAATTCGAGTTATTTTACGTCGATTAATTATTGCCGCTACAAACTTTGACGCCGATGAAGTTGAAATATTAATTGTTTCAACTCGACAATTGTTAAATTCAGAGCAAAATCATTATAATATTATACAAACGGTTATTGGTTCAGAGTATCGAAGTTTTACTGATTTATTATGTGGAAATATAGGAGGAAAAGTAAGTGTGAATTCTTCTTTAAATTTTGAACGAAATGCAATAGGAAATATCATTCGAGCAGAGGAAAAGAATACAAATGAAATACTTCCAGCTTCTGAAATTATTCAATGGTGTCATGAGGACAATAATAGGTGGGAAATTGTAAAACAACGTGTTTTTGCAGCCTCTAAATTTATGGATACTATGCATGATGGAAGTGAAATGCATCATCATCGTAATAATAATAATAATAATAATAATAATAATAATAATAATAATAATAATACTAATAGTAATAATAGTAATGAAAAAAGCCCATCAAGTAAGGTAAAACGAACAGAAGATCGTCGGCAAATTTTACAAAATAAAGTTGCGGCAGAGGTAGAGCGTATTACGAAAGAAGTTGATATGTACTTAAATAATAATAGTAATAATAAAGATAAAGATAATAATATTAATATTAATAAAGATATTAATAATAATGGAAATATTTCCTCTACAAGTTCTAGTATTGTAAAGACAGTGACGGGAGTGGTGGGTGGGGCGGCACCACCGTCATCTTCAATAACAGGAGATTCAGAAATGACTCCAAATTAAAAAAAAATATACATATATATATTATTATTATTATTATTATTATTATTATTGTTATTATTATTATTATTAATAAATAATTTGATTTAATGAAAATATTTCGGCGTTTTTTTTTTGTTTTTTTTTTATTTTATTTCTGTGGTATTTATTTATATATGCATATATATATATATACATATATAATTTATTTTTATGCTTACGCATTAAAATATTGGAGAATGCAAATTTCCCCTTTTGTTTTTTCCTACATAAAGAGTAGGGAGAGAGAGAGGAGTTTAAGCCCAATATATATATATATATACACATATATGTATTATGTTTTTTTTTTTTCTTTTTTCGGTGCATTATTATTATTATATCATTATCATGATTATTATTATAATTTTCTTATTATTATTCCCATATATTCTAAAGAAATTTATTTATATTACGTACGTATATGATGTTTTGTTTTCTCTTCTCTTTTTTTTTTTTCTATATATATATATATATATATATATATTTATATATATGCATATTAGCGTGTAGATGTGTATAAAGGATTGTAAATTAAACTTTTAATGTATAACTTTATTTATTTATTTATTATTTATTATTTTTTTATTGCTATATAAAGCATTATTATTAGAATATGTTTAATTTTTGTCTTTTTTTTTTTATTGGATTATATATATAAATAATAATTATTTTTCCCCTTCCCCTATTTTTATTTTTCATGAAATAGGCTAATTAAAAAAAAGAAATAATAATAATAATAATAATAAAAATAATAACAAATACAAGTGTATAAATTGTAAAGGAAATATAAAACTAGATTAGAAACAACAACAACAAAAAAAAAAAAAAAGAAGTTTTTATTTTAATTTATTAATTTATTAATATGTCTATAGTGATTCAAGAAAAAGAAATATTAGCAATTTTTACTATTATTGCTACCACGATAACTATTGCATTATGCATTCAAACAATTATTTATTTAATTTCTCAATGTTTTAAAAGATATAATGAAACACGATGGCATTATATAAGTTTTATGTGTTTTCCAGTTATATTTGTGATTTCTCTTCATACGGGATTAACATTATATTTATTTATTATTTCTATAGGATTTACCTTACTTGCTAGAGTTTCCTCTTGGCAGCGAAATATAACAGTTTTTTTATTTTGTTTTATGTTTATTGGAATTGCTATGATTCCTATAATAAAATCATTAACTTTTGAAATAAATTTAGAAAATTATATTTGGACTTCACATCATTATGGAGAAATTGCATTATGGCCAAGTTATGAAATGTTAAATCCACAATATCTTTTTATTTATTATGATAGTGTGATATTAACACGCTTAGCATGTAAAAATGAAAATAATATAAATATAAATAATATAAATACAATACATTATAATAATGATAATAATAAGAATAATGGAAAATATTTTACGAACACATTAGTTTCTTTTGGAGAAAATACAAAAGTATATGCATTAGAAAGTTGTATGAATGAAATTTCTAATAAAAGACCTATTATTATTATTACGCATCAAATTAATTTATTAGGATTAAATAGTCGTTTAGAAGGTGTAAATGTACGATGCAAATATATTATTAAAAATATCACTAATGTCTCTTATAATTCTAATAATTCTAATAATTCTAATATGCCTTGTTTAAATTTAGCTTCAGATATTGTGTTGGTTAATGTAAACTTTGAGTTATATAATAATAATAATAATAATAATAATAATAATGGAAAACTTATTTTTTCTCATATGATTCATTTTGCAGATAATTGTAATGATGTTTTAAAACAATTACAACATCTTAACAAATTAAATGATACAAAAATTGAATTATATTTAAAATGTTTTCCAAAATTAGGTAAAAGTGAACTTTTACAAGTATTAAATGATAAACAAATTGTTCCTACAATTCTTAAAGATAAACTCCCATATTCTCTTAAATATTTATGGCATATGCCAGGAGTTTTACAAATAATAAATAATAAATTAAATGATATAGTTGAAAATATTTTATCTCCTGGTCTTAGTATAGTGGTAGATAAAATTATATATATAATAAATTTTATTAAATTAACTTTTTCTAATGTAATGAAAAAATTAATACCATATGCGAATTCTAAATCAAAAGATATTGGAGTTATAATTTCTGGAATTTATTGTACAGGTGTAAAAGATATTCATTCATCCTATTGTAATAAATATATTGAAAACTATAATAATGATAAACGTTATTTAATGGGAGTTCAAATTTTAAATACTTCTTATAATATAATTCAATTTATATTAGATGCTGTAGATCTTATTCCTGGATTTTGGACAGCATTTATATATACTTTACACTTGGAGTGGCAGCTTACATTATCTTCTTTAAAATATATTAAATTCGTTATAATTGTATTATTTATAAATATAATTTGGCCTTTTCTACAAGCAATAGACTTTTTCATGCATTTTATTATTTCTACATTTATTCAAATAATACCTTTACTTTTTAGTGCCGTTGGACTCTCTATCCTTAGTAAAAGTATTATAAAAAGTTTTATATTTATTTATTATAAAGAGATGCAATGGCTTCATTTAGAAAGTCAAATATTATTTAATGTAATTTCTTATTTATATTCCTGTTCTTTTTCAATATTTATATTTACTTTTCATATGATTGGTATTATATTAACTTGGGTACAATTTATATTAGGAATATATACAAGTACCTCACTTTCCGCCCACTTTTTTATTGCATTAGTACAAACAATTTTAATATTAATTGCAATGCGAAATGAATTAAAAGATATTGTTACAAGAGAACGAGAGAAATATCCGAAATTTATAAATAAATATACTGGTGGAGTTTATATAATAATGTTTACAACATTTACACGCGTGCATTCATTATCTATTATGCGTTATTTTGTTGCACACTTTGTTTTGTTATTTATGTTAATAGGATTATCGGTACTTCGATTATTATCAAAGTTATATAATATAACACTTTATTTAATGTTTCCATGCATTTCTTCTTATGTTTGTCTTGAATTTTTTACAAATACGCCTAAACGTTTTAATATTTTTTTAATTTCAGTAGTAAAAGGTGTATGTGTTATGATAATTGATTGTAGTATTGGTAATATTATTTCTCATCTTTTACGGGAGTTTTTTTTATTTTTAATTTTTCTTTTATGTACTCTTGCTTTACTGTGGGCGTGGCAAAACAATTTTTATAATCGAATGATTGAAATATATAAACGTTTAATAATGGAAGAGCATTTAATGCAAGTAACAACATATACAAAAGATGATGATATACAAAAGTCTGAAGAAGAAGAAAGTAATAATAATAATAATGATAATAATAATGATAATGATAAGTAAATTGTTCTATAAACGTATATATCATAAGAAGAAGAAAAACAAAAAAAAAAAAAAAACAAAAGAAAAAAAAAACTTTAGAGAGGCATAAAAATAATAATGAAATATAAAAGAAAAAAAAAATATATTTCTTTTGTTTTTCGTATTTTTTTTGCTTTTTTGCTTATTCTTAATGAAACTTTTCAATTAAAAAAAAAAAAGAAAAAAAAAAAAACAATCAGTTATTACAAGTTAGTTGACCTTTTTTTTTGTTTTTTTTTTTATTCTTTTTTCCCCCCACTAAACTAATTTTTATGATATTTATTAAATAGTTATTATTATTCTTCTTTTCTTTTAATTCTTTTTTTTTTTTTTTTCTTAACAAAGTTAACAGGAGTGAAGGTAGCAACAAAGAGACTCCAAACACACTCAGTATTTCTAAACTTTTAATATTCACAGAGTTTTAAATAAAACAATAAAAATAAATAAATAAATAAATACATTAATTAATTAATTAATATGCACCAAAATAGAGAAGATTTACCCCCAGCCCTCATCACCGCCGTGCGTTCTGGCTTTGATGCCTTTATTCAACTTCAACGTGTTCGCTTTAATAAATATGCTAAAATATATATAAATCCTACAATAGAAAAAGGTTTATTATCTAACTTGGGGACGACTTCTAATTTTACAAATCCCTCAATGATTCCCTATAATAATAATAATAATAATAATAATAATAATATGGAGAATATTGCCCCACAAATATTTCCAGAAACATTACATGAGTGGTGTGAATTATTTCTCTCCCGTCTTAAAGCAATTGAAGGCGGGGTGGTGTTAGACCCAACAATAGAAGCTTTATGGGAATTTCTCTCCATTATATTAACAGTTTTAGAAGAAACAACATCAGAAATAATAGAAGTAATATCAGAAGAAATAGAAATAAGAGAAATAGCAATAGGTAATCTTTATTTAAATTGGTATCGAACCCACTTTGTACGAATACCGTATATGTTTCAATTAAAAACCACACTTCAATCCACCCACCCACAACTCTCTTTAGATTCACAGGAATCTAATAATAATAATAATAATAATAATAATAATAATAATAATAATAATAATACTAATAATATATTTGAAGGAATATTAGGTCCATATATGATTTCAATTCAACGAGCATTTCTTGCAGGCTTATTTACAATTACAGCTGATCTTATTTCAACATTAATAGATTATTTACGTTCGTGTGAAATGGATCCTTTTGATGCAGAGGAGGAAAGTGCATTATCGGATATAATTCGATTACTTATTAAATCACCAGAAAACCCAACAGAACACAGAGAATGGATTAATATTGCAAATAATCTTATTTATGATTGTAAACATATATTAGGAACAATTCATTGTAAACCCAATAGAATTGCAGAGGCGGCGCAGCAGTTAAAATGTTTGTGTTTGGATATTCTTGAAATGATAAGTGGGGATGCTGCGGTGATTAAGAAAACATGTGAATTATTAGAATTAAATATAATAGATTATACTGCAGCTATTTGTGCTATTTGTGAGCCGTATATAACATTGGGGCAATTACATTATATTTATCAAAATGCATCTGTTTCTTGGAATTCATTATATATAGGACCTTGGTATATAAATATAATTGAAAAATTACTTGCAAGTCATTGTGTAACAGATATAGTGGAGGCAATGCATCTTGTTGCAGAGATCGTGGAAAATAATAAATTTATGCCGTATGCATTACAATCATCAAATAATAATAATAATAATAATAATAATAATAATTATATTAGTGATGAAGTTGATAGTAATAATAATAATGATAATGAGTTATTTATATTTCGACGTTTTTCTTTATTATTTATGGCAGCACATGTATCCGATATTTGTGCCCCACCACTAGGTGCTCCAATAAATCAAATTAAAATTACATTTACTCGTAATTCTCTTTGTGAAAAATATATTTCACTATTTCAACATCATCCATTACTTTGGCGAACTGCAGCTACGTATGTAATTTATTCTCCTTTAATAAATCCTATAATATTATATAATATTATTACAAAACAAGCTAGTAGTGCGGTGCTGGATCGATATATATTTATATCTTTGCATACTTTTATACAAACTTCATGGGAGGAGAATTGTACATTTCAACTAGCATTACGTCAATTATTACATGATAAGTATCCAACAAGTGAAACATTAAATACATGGATTTCATATATAGATTATTATCGACGTAAAGCAAGTGAAGAATTACATGCAAATATTATTATAAAACGTTTTGAATCATGTGAAACAGCCCCTGCTGTGTGGTTAGCAGTAGAATGTCAACAATCCAAATCCATTCAAATTAAATTTGAAAAATTATTACGATCACCTGATGTACTTATAAATAATAAAATATATTCTGTAGGACAGGCTGTAAATAATTCTTTTATTGCTATAGATACAAGTGCTAGTTTACGTATGTTAAATGTTTTACGTACCTGTGCTGCCCTAGCAGAATATAGAAGAACATATGAAAACTTTCAATCAAATAATAATAATAATAATAATATTAATAATATTAATATAACACATGATTCAGAAGTTATTTTATCTGTATTACGAGCAGCAGAAAAGGCTTTAGAGTGCACTGTTTCATTTCAAATGCATCCCACAACAATTATTACATTATTGCAACAAACAATTGAAATTATAATGTTATTACCAACACAAGAAAGGCCAAGAAATATTATTTCTATTTTAAGTCATACATTAGAATTAGGATTATTATCTTCTGCAACACAAGGGGCGAAGTATGCAAAGGAAGCTGCAGCTATTCGAGAGAAGATGATGTGTCTTTTGTAAGAATTAAAAAAAAAAAATAATAATAATAATAATAATAATAATAATTTATTTCTTTCTCTTTATATATATATATAAATAACATACAGAATTTAAAAAAAAAAAAAAAAAGGATGGATGTTAGAGGAGAAACGAAAGAAGAATTTCTTTTTTCTGGTTATTTCTTTATTGTTATTATTTATGTATTTGTAAATGTCTGAGTGTGGAATGTGAAGGGGGAGAATTGCTTAATAGTCCTAAAATAAAAGAAAAATAAAAACAAGAATAATATAAACATGCATATGAATAGAAAGAAAAAGAAAAGGAAAAAAAAAAAAAAAAAAACAAAGGGAGGAGAAAAATCGCCTTAATAAAACTCTAGTATTATACTCTGTTATAGTTAAATATATTTACAGACGACTAATTGAATGAATAAAGAAGAAACATTATATTGTATGCCTAGAGTCTCTTTACTAAAGTATGCTTCCATTTATTTATTTCTATTATTTACTCTTATTATCCCTATTTCCCCTTCTTTATTATTTAGAAATATAATGTTACTATTGTTGTTAATTATATATGTATTTTATTTTTCTCTCTATGTTTCTTTTTCTTTTTCTTTTTTATTTTATATAATGTATTCTATAGTTATAAATTTTCATTATTATTAGAAAAATTGTTTTTATTGTTTTTTATAGATATATACTAAGAAAAAAGGGCTGTGAACAAAAAAAAAAAACAAACAAACAAACAAACAAACAAACAAAACACACACACACACTAATATTTATAAATATTAGTAATATATAGCAAAACAAAACAAAACAAAACAGAAGAAGAAAAAAAAAAAAAAGAAAAAAAAAATGAAAGGTCGCCGTGGTGAATTACGATTTCATCCAATAATGTTAGCAACTCTTGTTGTAATGATAATTGTTTGTTTTGCAATTGGCTATCATCGTGGGGCTAAAGCGTGGGAGCGGCAATTCTTAGAAACTTATAATAAATATCAGGGAAGAGAACGTCATGTGTGTTTATTATTAAAAGCATGTGAAAGTGAATTACAAGAGATAAGTGGAAATGTTTCCTCTGGAAATGAAACAATTAATGCGATTTTACGCGAAAATGAGGAAATTCAACGGGAAATTGCAAAAGTAACAAGAGAGTTTAATCAATTTAGTGAATTAGAGGAGAAGTGTAGGACGGAGGTTTCACTATTGCATAATAATAATAATAATAATAATAATAATAATAATAATAATAATAATAATAATAATAAAGAAAGTGAAATTCCAAGTAATGAGTTAAAAGAAGCTGAAAAAGAACTTTCTAAATTGCGTGATATTTTATATACGTTAACAGAGGGTGATGGAATGCATCGGGTATTTATATATAAAACATTAAATGAAAAATATAAATATTATAGCATGTTATGTGCTAAAATTCCAGGTTGTACGCTTCTTTCTAAGGATTCTTTATTAAAAAAATGGAATAATGTAATTTTTCAACATATACCAGAAAAACGAACAAAATTAGAAAAGGAAATAATGCAAAATATGTTATGGAGATATAATGCAGAAGATATAAAAGATAAAGAAGCTATTTTTATTCCACAAAATGAAGAAAATATATCACCTGTTTATTTTAATCGAACAGGAAATCCAATATTAGTTGTAGGACAATATGTAGAAGCGCATGATGTTGTAACAAGTTTAATAGAACGTTTACAATTTGTGCAAGAAGTTGCACTTTGTGCTTATCAAAATAATAATCCAAACTTTACATTTCCCTATACATTTCGCTGGAAAGAAAACTCGGAATTAAAAACAAGTATTTTACTTGATTTAATACAAACACCTCTCCTTACATTTTGTATGGATTGTGCTGGGATTACAAATTTAACTGCATTTCAGCAAGAGTGTCAGGGTAGTACAACAGGTGAAAAAGAAAATAATAATAATAATAATAGTGATAATAGTGATAATAATAATTATAATTATAATAATTATGGAAAACGTAATTTCTGGGCGGCTCGCTCTTTGCTTCGCCCACGCCAAGATGTTATACATTTTGTAAAAAATTATTATACAGCACATGCTTTAAATAATAATAAAAAAGTATTAGCTGTTGTAGCACATAATTCTTTAAATGAATGTCTTACACATTATGAGGATCCTCGTGGGAAACATTTTCTTTATCTTGCAGCTAATTTTAAAGAAGAAGAACAGAATCAATTTGAAAATTATATGAGTAATGAAACTTTTTTTCAATGTTCTCCAACAGTGAAACATTTAATTTCATATATAACACATATTTTAGAAAATGAAAAGAAATTACATGAAAATTCTGGATTTGATGCTATTTACCTGAGTGTAAATAGTGAAATAGAACGAGAATTAAAAGCATTAACAATAAAACCTGAATGGTGGAGTATGATTTTATTTCGTGCAGAAGTTGCAAGTGCATGGGATGAGTTAATTGATTTAACGATAGCGAGTCAGGCGTATGCTATTTTAGTAAGTCCATATTTAGCTCCAAGTCAATATGTATTGGAGAGATATTTGCTACAACACAATATGAAACCAAATGGTCGTGTATGGTTTTTCTAAATCGGAATTCTTTTTTTTTTTTTTTTCCGGTTATATATATATATATATATATATATATATACATATATATTCTTTTTTTTATTATTTTGTCTTTTTATAGGGCATTTCTTTTTTTTTTTTTTTTTCCTTATTTGTTTCTTACTAGAGTTAATATTTTTATCTTCCTTCCTCACTTCTCATTTACTCTTTAAATTGAATATATATATATATATATATATATATATACTAAAAAAAAATAATAATAATGACTCTATTTTCCTTTTCTTTTTTTCTTATTTGTCAAATAAAAAAGAGCACATTTAATAGGAATAAGAATAAAAAACAAAGCAAATAATAATTAAAAAAAAAAAGGACAATTCGTCTACCTCCCCTTCATCACCTATCTATTTCTTATATATAAAAAAAAAAAGAAAAAAAAAAGAAAGAAAAAAAAAAAAAAGGAAAATGGATCTTATTCTAGGTATGTTAGTTGCTAATGTCGCCGCCAATGCAATTCCCTACGTTGTGAATAGTATTGGAAAAGTAAAAAGACCCAAACGTGTGAATATTCAAGAGGCGTTAAGAGAAGCTTATAAATGTCGCCCAGTAATTCCCTACAGAGCCCCACGCCCATACACTGGGGGGCGTGTGAAGGCATTATTTATAGGAATTAATTACACAGGCACTAGAAGTCAATTAAGTGGGTGCGTCAATGATGTTAAACAAATGTTAGGCACCTTACAACGCATTCAATTTCCAATTTCAGAGTGTTGCATTCTCGTGGATGAAATGCGATTTCCAAATTTCACTGCAATACCAACGCGAGAAAATATTATTAAATATATGGCGTGGTTAGTATATGATGTTCGCCCAGGTGATGTTTTATTTTTTCACTACTCAGGTCACGGCACACAAACTAAAGCAGAGAGAGATGCTGAGGAACAATATGATCAGTGTTTAGTTCCTCTTGATTATGAAAAAAAAGGTGCCATTCTCGATGATGATTTATTTGAATTATTAATTAAACGACTCCCATCTGGTGTTCGCATGACGGCGGTATTTGATTGTTGTCACTCCGCCTCTTTATTAGATTTACCTTTTGTATTTGTCGGCGGGAGTAATTTACTCTCAACGCGGCGGCATGAAATGCGAATGGTGCGAAGAAATAACTTTTCACAAGGTGATGTTGTAATGATAAGTGGATGTGATGACGCAGGGACAAGTGCTGATGTTGCGAATACATCTTCGTTTAACGCTGGATCTACTTCAGCTGGTGGGGCAGCAACTCAGGCGTTAACATGGGCTTTAATAAATACATCTGGATTAAATTACGCGGATATATTTATTAAAACAAGAGAAATGCTACGACAGAAAGGATATAAACAAGTCCCACAGTTATCGAGTTCAAAACCAATTGATTTATATAAACCTTTTTCATTATTTGGACCAATTACAGTGAATACACAATTAATGCATTATGTGCCGCAGCAATATCAACAAAGTTATTATCCACCCCCACCAACTCAACAACAATTATATTATCCAACACCACAACAAAATCAACAACCAGCGCAAGGAATTCCTTTAATGCCTGCAAATGGAGCTACTCCACCAGGGCAATATCCACAAGCAGTTCCTTATAATTCACCAGGAATTAATAATTCAGGATATCCAGCAGCACAATATCAACCTGCACCACATCCACCAAGTCAATATCCAGCATATTCATCAACGCAATATGGTAATGGTGGAGGAAAACCTCTGTGAGTTCATTTATTAATGTTTATATATATATATATATTTCTGTTTTATTATTATTATTATTATTATCCTTCCTTTCTTCCGTTTATATATTCATTTTTATGTATCTGTTAAGGAAAGCTTACGTTCGGTATTAACTATGTAAACCCTCTGAGGAAAAGGAAGTTTAAAGAAAGAAAATAATAAAGAAACAGTAGAAAAGAAAAGAAAAGAAGAATTCATCAGACTAAGGCAAAAAAAAAAAAAAAAGGCCCTTTTTATAGACGCAGTACATTATTGCTTATAATATTAATGAAAAATTTGTATTTCTGCGCACATTTTTTTTTTTTTTTTCCTTATTTACTATATATTAATATTATTATTATGTTAGGATTTTCTTTAAGTGAAGTTTCTTTTTTTTTTTTTTCTCCCGCTCTTCTTCTTTTTATTTTGTTTTGAATTTGTTGCCGATGTGGTTTTTCATTTAGAAAATCCTTCAAAAAGAAAAAAAAAATATATATATATTCAGTCCATCTTTTTTTTCTTTCTTTCTCCTGATCAACTCCCTTTTTTATACAAGGATTTTTTTTTTTTTTTTTTATTCCCTTCTTTTTGTTTTCTCTCTCTCTATGATCGTTGATATCGACGAGTAATGCTTCATTTTTTATTATTTCAAATTCAATTATAACTTTTTTCTTTCTTTCGTTGCTTTTTTTTTTTTTTTTTGCTTTTCCCCTCTCAAATCAGAGGTTTGAGAAACAAAAAAAAAAAAAAAAAAAAAAGAAGAGAAAGAAATAAATAAAAATAAGATAGGATAAAACGAAAATAATAATAAATGAATTTCTAAACTACCTATTTCTATAACTCTTCTTTTTTATTGTCATTAATTGTATTATTATATTATATTTTATTTTATCTATTTTTTCCTTTCCATCCTCTTTCTTATATATATATATATATATATATATATAATTTAAAACAACAACAATAACACATCAATAAGGTAGAAATAGCGAGAGAGAGAGAGAGAGAGGTGTGCGTCTGGAGGCGGTGGTTTTTTTTTTTACAAAATTTATTACAATTCAATTCACAAAAAATAAATCAAAAAATAAATCAAAACAAAAATAAAAATAAAATCAAATCTGTAATGTTGCTACGCCGTCTTCGTCCTTCTAACGCATCAAGACTGCTGACTATCGCAAATCTTCACAGATGCTGCAGCACGAATAATAAAAATAAAAGTGAAATAAATAATGAAAATAAAACACAACTTGACAATACTACTTTAGTAGGAGAAACTACTGAAAAAGGTACAAGCAGTGACGGAAAATCCCTCACACATTTAGAAACAAATTTAGAAAATAATAATAATAATAAAGAAATAATAAAAGAACAAGAAAACGGTGATGGTTTTTTACAACCTTCTAATGATATTGTACTAGAGTACGCCCGACACGCTTTAAAAAGAGAAGGTAGAGATAAAACGCCTGAAGCAGTTGTTTGGAAGTGGGAAACTACATATTCTCCTATATTATCTAAAGGAAAACAAAACTTTTATGATTACACAGATGATATTCCCACGCATGTCAAACCATTTTGGCATCACGAATATTATCAACAACGAGAGTACTTTCGCCTGCAACGGGAGAGGCGTCCGTTAAAAGAAAAATTAAAAATATCAGCTATTATTTTAGCATGTCTGACACTAGCTGGCTCTGCTTTAACTTTATTTCGTGTGTGGGTAGGGCAACCAAAGGAAATTCGAGAACTTCGTGAGCAGTTATTACAACAATCGTATGGAAAAGTATTAGAATTAGCAGCAGGGCACGGGCAAAACATTGGCGCCTACCCCTACGCTGTACACGAAATAATATTATGCGACTCCAACCCACACCAGCTACAAGCACTGCGTTATCGAATTCCACAAACGTCATATCCAAAGTATGATATTCGTCGCGTGCGATCGGAGAATTTAGATATGTTTAACGATGGTGAGTTTGATTGCGTGATTGATATGTTTGGGTTATGCCACTTGCATGATCCTGTGATGGCTTTACGACAAATGCAACGCGTTGTTAAACCGAGTGGGTTAATTTTATTACTCGAACACGGGAGTAGCCCATACCCACCAGTAAATATGTTTTTAAATTATTTTGAACATCGACATAAAGTTAATACGCATGGGTGTCGGTGGAATGCACCAATACGAGAATATTTAAAGGAGGCACGATTGGAAATTAAAGAAATAAAAAATATGCATTATGGAACTACTTACTATGTGGTAGCGTATCCTGAGGTGTTGGAGGCGTATAAAACACGAGAGAATGGGGCAAGTGCAAATACACCTGTACATGTTGCATAAATAATAATAATAATTAATAATAAGTAAGTAAGTAAATAAATAAGAAGTAAGGGGGGGGGGAATAATAATAATAATAATAATAATAATAATGAGATATACTTATTATTATTATTATTATT
The DNA here is from genome assembly GCA_030849755.1 of Trypanosoma avium. NCBI lineage: Eukaryota > Euglenozoa > Kinetoplastea > Trypanosomatida > Trypanosomatidae > Trypanosoma > Trypanosoma avium. The sequence continues at coordinate 65,362 of JASANY010000886.1, read as the reverse complement.
ATTATTATTATTTGTTATGGTGACAAGAAGAGATTGACCTTTTGGATTTTATGTAGCCTATTACTACTAACGTTGCTATATATGCATATATACATATATTTTTAAAAAAATATATATGGGTTTGATATGAGAGATTTGTGTGTGTGAGTGGGAGTGTGATTGGGAGGGGAGGGTAATGAAGAGGTAAATTTTTGTTGCATTTTTATTATTTAATATTTGTAATGGAAAGACTCCTTTGTTATTTTGTTATTATTATTATTTTTTTTTTCTTTTATTATTACTATTGTTTTTTTTTTTTCCTTCTTTCTTGTTTTTTTTCCTTTCTCTCTCTCTTTTTTTTTTTTTTATTTCTTTGGTGATAAAAATACCTGATTATAAAAAAAAAAAAAAAAAATTATTAATAATAATAAAGATAGACAAACAAATATATATATATATATATATTTATTAAAAAATGTATGAATGCCATAATCCTCATCATATAACTCTTCCATTTAATATTACTACAAGAGTATCAGAGAGTTTTATTTCAAAACAAACATTATGTCTTACTTGTCTTGTAAGTCAATTTCATAAACTTCCAACAGATATTGCCATTCGAGCACTTCATGATACTGCTCTTCTCTTACAACAAAGTTTTTTTCCTCTTGTAAAGAAAAAATCTTTAAATAATAATAATAATAGTATTATTATTGATAATGATGAAGTTATAATGCAAAATAATATTTTATCTACTTCTCTCTGGCCTTCTTTCCTACCTTTGCAAGATCCAATGATACAATTAGTAAAATGTTTATCTGCAACTTCTAATTTACATCATCATGTTGCATTATATAAATCTGCTTTAAACTTACTTAGTTTAATATTTTCAATTGTAAAAGAAGCTACAAACTCTATATCAACAACAATATCAACACAATCACCTTTATTATTTATTTCTTCTTTTAATGAAGAAGGATCGTTTCAAATGAAAAGAGAAGAATGTTTAGGAGTTGAAGAGGGAAGTGATGCCGCTTTTACTTCTTCTTATTCTTCTATTAATTCTAATTCTTCTTTTTATATGAATTCTTCTCTTCTTGTTCAAACGATATGTGAGTCTGTTTATAATAATTTAACTCAAGACGGGGACTCACCTGCAGGTCTTCTTCTTTTAACAGATTTATCTGAAATAAGTCCTACTTTCTTACAATTACTTTCATTAAATTGTATTTATTCTATTTGTGAAATGTTAGAAATATTAAATGATGCCTATCGAGTAGAGTTAGCTTTGTATTTATTACATCAAGTGTTTGAAATATGTGCAACACAACCTAGTTGGCTTGAGAATTTAGCTAAAGTTATTTCTAAAAAACAATTTTTATTTACAACAAAACGAATTAATAATAATAATAATAATTGTAATAATTCTTTTATAGATTATTTAGCATGGGCATTAGAAATATTTCGAGATGAGGAGGCAGTTGTTACCAATGCCCTTTGCTTAGCACGATTTATTACAAGCTATGAAACAATAAAAACAGAATTTTTTTTAAATATAGAACAAGAAGAAAGTAATAATAATAATAATAATAATAATAATAATAATAATATAAATTCAAAAATATCATTGAATTTTTTAAGAAATTTAACATTATTACTTTTACATTTAAATATAGATGTTGTTATAGCAGCAGCTGAAACATTACGAGAAATTATTATTGTAATTAAACCTTTTAATGAATTTTCTGAAATAGCGGATTATATAATTGAATCTTTGCGAACTTCCTCAGCAGATTCTTCTCTAGTTTTAATTCAATTATTAAATATTATTGCACCAGAAATCATTCCCGCAGGTCCCACATTGCGAGTTATATTTGAATTAGCAAATATTAATATAAAAGCTTTTGAGGAAGCTGTGAAAGGCCCACACTTTTTATTATCAATTATGAATCGTCTTACAAATATAAATGAAGTTGCTCAACAAATTGTACAAAGTGTACAAAATTCAGGTTCTATTTCGCTGCATTGTTTTTTATTACAAGTTATTTGCTTAGAAACTGCCTGTAGTGGAGATAATAGTAATAATAATATTAATAATAATAATATTAATAATAATAATAATAATATTATTATTAATAATAATGGGGTACATGCTCTTCTTCCTGAGACTGTTTCTATGATGGCAAATACTTTATTACATCTTATTAGAGAATCTTGTGGAAAAGAATGTATTCAAGAAGAAGAAATAAAAGAAAATGAATATGAAAAATATAAAAATGAAATAAATTCTTTTAATCATTGGCCATTTGGAAATCGTCTTATTTCTCTTCGTAGTGAAACACTTCAATATCTTTCACGTGTGGTGGCTTTTTTAATTCCTTCCTGTTCATCTGTTTTAAGAGGAATTACTATAGAAATTCTTGCAGAATATTTAAGAAATTATTTAGAATATGGAAATCATATTTTACATAATTGGTTTATAAATGATTGTAGGGCTGGTAATTCTCTTTTAATTATTGCATCATCTCTTCTTGAGTATATTATTACTATTAAAGATAATAATAATAATAATTGTTATTCAATAAATATTTCAAATATATGTATGAAACGACAGGTGCTTTATTTATTTCAAAAAGATCTTCTTAGTGTTTTACTACGTATTCCTAATGGATCTCCAGTACTTCGTGTAAATACAATTAATTATTTTATTCAAATTCCAGAATGTAATAGAGACAATAATAATAATAATAATAATAATAATAATAATATAAATTTATTAGATTCATTTTTATTAAATGATGCAACTTCACCTCAGATATTATTAGAAAAATCATTTTACAATAACCCACACTGGGCCGCTTCATTTTTATTAGCATTAGCCAAAGTAGGTTGCCCACAACCAGTTAAAATAGAAATATTAAATGAATTCTTTTTTAAACAACTTTCTTTACTTCCTTGTTTTTCAAATGAGGCGAAACAAGTATTATTATTAACATCTGATTGTTATTTTAATAATAATAATAATAATAATAATAATAATAATAATTTAAATAGTCATGAGGAGGAAATTGCTCTTGTAGCATTATCAGCTTTAAAAACTTCTATTGCGTGTTATATGTGGTCTAATGATTTACCCCAGAAAGATATTTCACATTTAAATTCTTTTTATTCTAATAATAATTGTGGATTATGTATTATTATTTCAAAGGAATTTCATTGTATATTTTTTAAATTATATCAATCTGCGGAGTCTTCTTGGATATATACATTAGGTTTACGTAGTTGGGGAATTATATTATTATCTATTTTATTATCTTCTGCTGTTATGTATATTGAGGAGGATAAATCTATAATAAATAATAATAATAATAATAATGAAGAAGAAGATAATGATGATAATTGTTTATTTTTTAATAATGTAGCTCAACAAGAAGAAGAGGAAGGTGAAAGAGAGGAAAATAATAATAATAATATTATTAATAATAATAATAATAATAATAATATTATTAATAATAATAATAATAATATTATTAATAATATTAATAATATTAATAAAGAAAGAAAATCATTATCCCACCTCGTCGTCATGTATGCTAAAAAGTGTAATTTGATTTTTTCTCAGTTTATTGCAATAATACGTAAATTATCTTTTACAAATAGATCTCTTAGTTGTCGAATTATTAACTTCTTATCTCGTTGTATTTATATATCTATAAGAGAAGATGATGAAAAAGAAAATATAATTAATAATAATAATAATAATATTGAATTTATTCGTCCATTACTTGAAAAACATTTAACACCACTTTTACTTTCTAAAGAAACTCCATATCTTTCATCAGATGTATCTCGAATTATATTATTATCACTTGCTTATTTACCTAAAAATATAGGAAATAGCTGTGATCATACATTATTTAAATGGGCATTACAACATGTTAATAATAATAATAGTAATAATAATAATAATAATAATAATAATAATAATAATTATTCTGCAAAATATCACGCGTGGCAAATTATACTTTTTTTATTAGAACGCCCTCATGGAAATGAATTTGCTCTACGTCATGCATTAGAATTAGAAAATAAATTACAAAATTTAAATTTACAAAACTTATCAATTGCTAAATCAACATTTCTTTCTACAATTGCTTGGATTATTACTTGTATTATGCGGCGACGGGGGGTTTCTTTTTCTTTTTATAATAATATTAATATTAGTAATAATATTCATAATAATATTCATAATAATATTCATAATAATATTAATAATAATATTAATAATAATAATAAAAAAAAATTCATTAAAATTCCAATACAAGAATGGAGAAATTGTACGGGTCCCAATACACTTTTATTACGAGCGTATATTATAACAGCAGTAGAGCAATACACAAGAAGAAAAATAATATTATTATTAAAAAATGAAACAGAAAATAATAAAAATGAAAAAGATGAAAAAGAAATAATATTAGAAAATGAATTTATAGAAGCAGCCCCAATGTTTTTTAATTGGATAAATGAAATGTTTAAATTTAATATCGCCACGGAGGCCGCCGCACGTTTATTTTATATTTTATTAAAATCCCAACCACAACTTGTAAATACATTAGAAGTATTAGGCATTTTCCTACAACTCACAAGTATAAAGAAACGTGGGGTATTATTAATTGAAAATATAAATAATAAAGAAAATAATAAAGAGAAATATAAATGTAAAGAAATTGATATGATTGAAGAAAAAGCGTGGGTATTTAGTGCATTAATTTCTACTTTGCCTTACTGGGGAAATGCAAGTGGAGTTTATTCAATAATAAATGAATTTTTATTAACACTTGAAGTCCCACAATATCAATATAAGAATAAAAATAATATAGGAGTTAAAAGATCACGCGATTTTGATATTAATAATAATAATAATAATAATAATAATAATAATATTGTTATTTCTACAAATAATATTAATATAAAAGAAGCGAATGTTAGGTGTGCTATGGAGGCACTTGTAAAAGCTTGTAATGAACAGAATAATAATAATAATAATAATAATGATAATAATAATAATAATACATTTCCTCTTAATAGAATAAAAGATTTTTTTCTCCGTTATGATAATAATAAAACTAAGGTTGATTCCAAGTATGAAGTTGCTTTTACAACTATTCATAAAGATTGTGAATTATTTTTACCAATTTAAGTTTTCTCTTTTTTTTTTTTTTAAATGTTTTTAATTAAATTTTTCTTTTTCCATTCTTCATCATTTCAGATTAATGACTATCAGAATAATAATATTATTATTATTAACAGATTTTTTTTTAAATTTTTTTTTCTATTTTTTATTTAGTTTATATTTCTTGTTTTTTATTTGGGTTTATTTATTTATTTATTTTAAAAAGGGGGCTGGGTGAGGAGAATCATTTTGAATATCTCTCTCATTAATTGCAGAATCGATCTAGTGTTATGAAATAATAATATTGATTAATGTTTTTTTTTTTTTTTCTTCTTTTCGTATATATATTTATCTATATTTTTTTCTTGTTTTTTTCACTTATATAAGAAATAAGAAAAATAATAATAATAATAATAATAATAATAATATATTTCTTTTTGTTTTTTCTTATTTATTCTTTTCTCTTTTTATTTTTAAATATATTTTTATTAATTCTTAGCAGCACCTCTAAACTACTCTCTCTCTCTCTCTCTCTTTCTCTCTGTTTATTTTTCTTCTTTAGAGAAGAAATTTAAATTTTGAAATTAGAGCTTATAGAAGAGGAGGGAAATAATATAAATAAAATACAGAAATATAAATATAAATATAAATATATTCACACATAAACAAATAAACAAACCCCCACCCCCCCAAAAAAAAAACAACAAAAAACAAAGGGGGGAAGGGGGTTAATAATTAAAATAAATACAACGTTATTAAATAATAAATATAAAATAATAAATATAAATATAATAAATATAAAATATAAAATGGATAGTGCACGTATTCAATGGATTCTCTCTCACCCCACAAATTACTATGAAATATTAGGCGTTACGAAAGACACGGATATTAAAAATATTCGCCGCAGTTATCACAAACTTGCCTTACAACTTCACCCGGATAAAAATCAAAATAATAATAATAATAATAATAATAATAATAAAGATGCAGAGGAAGCTTGTCGAGTTGTAATGCGAGCCTATGAAGTATTAAAAGATGAAAGATTACGAAACATATATGATCACCACGGCGCAGAGGGATTAAATAAATTTGAAAATATAGAAATCCCTTCATTTAAAGAGTTTATAAAAGTAATTATAATGTTTATGGCAGCAAAAATATTATATGCTGCAGCTTGTAAGGGAAATAGTGTGGAAATATTAGGAGAAAAATTTCCATGGATTGAACGATTTATTTCACCTAGTGAATTAGATAATTTTGCAAAATATATGAAAACAAAACGTGAAAAGTCTAGAAGTTGTGTGAGAAAGATTTTTATTTTATTATTTTTATTATTATTATTATTTATATTAGTGTTTTTGATAGGAGTTATGGGGTTTCAATATTTTAGAGGGAATTCTGGTGTAAATGTAAAGAAGCCTCTCTATGAACCTCTTTTTTTTAGAGAAGAAACTAATAATAATAATAATAATAATAATAGTTTTATAGTTTATCCTGTAGGTAATAAAGATAAAAAAGAAATTATTATTTGGAAACCTTTAAATACTAGTGAAACAGAAGCTAAAGAGTTAATACAAAAATATATTTATGAAAAGTGTCCAATGGAGCAACTTTTATTATGGGCTTCAAGGGAACGTTATGAGGAAACTGCCACACTTCGTATGAAAAGAAAATTAAAAGTAGAGATAAGTCCTAATATTGCTATAAAACGTAAATATCCTATAAAAAGATGGCGACCGAAATTTATGGAATCGTTTTCTGTGAAAAAAGTTTCAGAACTTTTTGTAGCCTCACCACTATGTGAAAGTCTTGGATGAAATAAAATAAAATAAATATTAAAAAAAGAGAGGAAAAAATTTTTTTTTTTTTTTTTCGAATTAATTCATTAAATTTAGTGTGGCGTTTCTTGTATATTTGTGTGTTAAAAAAAAATATATATATATATATATATTTATATTTGTTCACCCCAAACCCATAATGATATATATATATTTTTTTACTGATGTTTTATTGCTGTGTCTATTTTGCGCATGATGTTTGCGTTTTTACATTTTTTTCTGCTATCCATTTATATTAAATGTATTTTTCTTGTTTATTATATATATATATATATATTTCTGTTGACTTTACTTGTATAATGCAATATTAACTCTGTTTTTTTTTTTTTTCTATTTTGTATATATTTTTTCTATTTTATTCTATTTTTTATTTTCTTTATTTAATTGCATTATGCCGTCCCCTCTTTCTCCTTATAATATGGTGTTAAAACAGCTTAATGATACATATTATTTAGTAGTAGTTATCATTATTCGTAATATTATTATTAGTAATAATAATAATAATAATAATAATAAATATTAATAATAATAATAATAATAAAAATGAATAGTAAATTAAAAGAATTAATTCGAGCTGCAGGTGGGGAGGCAGGGATGTCATGGGAGGCCGCCGTTCCTTTTGTTTCTGCACTTTTAATAAATTTTAATTTTAATTTTAATTTTTTTTAAACAAATTTTAATACAATTCAGGCCGCGGTATAGGCTTGTATGATTATTTGTATTATGCAACACAATTCAGCGGATGCGTTGCGTATTTATCAATTATTTACTTCTGCTGGACACACAATAGGAAATTCCTTGCCTTTACACACACAAGAAAATATAAATAATAATATTCAAAAAATAAATTATCAAAAAATTAATATTCAAAAGAAACCACAACAAGAAGAGAAATTTAAATTTATATCATTAACGCAAGATAAATTAAATAAATTAGGCGTGGATGAGTTAGCGCTGGTAGCACTGCGGCAACAACCTCATCGTATATATCAAAGTAATATTGTAGCACAAATGATAGCAGCAGAGAGAGAAAATAATAATAATAATAATAATCATGATAATAATAATGATAATTTGTTTAATTCTTCATTTATAATAAGTCGATATAATACATTAGATAAGTCATCATCATTATCATTTTTAAAAACAACAACAAGAGAAGAAGAAGAAGAAGAGGAAGAAGAAGAAGTCTGTACATTATTTTATACAAAAAAAAGTAGCAGCAAAAATAGAAAAAAAATCAATATCTAAAGTAACAAATTTAACAGAAGCCGAACAATTTCGTATTCATCTGCAACAAAATATGCAACTTCTTCGCACAACACAACAATTAGAAGGAAAACTTGGATTAAATTTTATTTTTTCACAAATGCGATATATTGTTGAAAATAAACGACTTTCTTCTCAAATTGAAATTGATCCTCTTGTTTCTCTCAGTTATTCATTACTAAATCATCCTTTTCTTTTTAAAAAACCTACTAGTGAGAAAACGCGTCAAAAATTATATTTTGAAGATTTTGGTAATTTTACAATTAAAAAAGGTTTAAGTGAAGTACAGCAAATAAAAATTGCTGAAATTGAAACTACTATAGATCCTGTTAGACCTTTATGTAAGGAACCTTTAAAATTTATAAATTCTTTAGCCTCAACATGGTATATATTATTTGTTAAAAGAACTGCTTTAGAATTAGTTTTATCAGATGAAGCACATAATGTTATTCCTCGTCATAATAGTAATAATAATAGTAATAGTAACAATAATAGTAGTAATAGTAATAGTAATAGTAATGATAAAAATAATATTAGTAATTATAGTAGAAGAAATAGGAAAAGACAAGAAAATTTAGAAAATAATTCTTCTAATATATCGCCATGGATAGATTCATCGAATGAACTTTTTGGAGGAAAAAAAATTCATGATGCTATAACTTGTGTTGAATTTATTATAAATCGTCGACTACATCATAATATTGTCATTCCTGATACATTATTTTTATTTCAAAATTTTAATCAATTATTACAATTAGCGAAACATCGAGAAATAGTAATTCCACATTCTGTTTTTATTGATATTGTAAATTCCGCATTAAGTAATAAAGGACCACATCGTTTTCACTCACGTCGTGTGTTATTATCTTTAATGCATACTACAAGAGCTAAAAATACAAAACGAAAACTTTGAAAGTTTATTAAATCCATCTTCTGTTCCTATGAAAAGAGGAGAAGATGGTGGGGTAACGCTTTTAGGATTACAAGATGAATTAGCTATTTTAGAAGAAACTCCGGAACGATTTTTTCTTACCGATACTTTTTCAAATTATGAAATTGAAAATCAAACTATTACATTATCTAGTCTTGCTTCTAGTTTAGTAGCAAAACAACTTGAAAGATTTCTTTCCCCAGTTTCACCAAATAAAATTACATCTTTATCTTCTTCTTCTGATATATTTGCAAAATCATCATTAACAACAAAAACAAGTGAAGTAGATCATCTTGTTGCTGGTCTTATATCATCTATTAAAGAAGATAATATATTGAAAGCAGAAACGCATAGGAATATTTCTCATTCTTGTGGAAAACCAACACCTTTATTTAAATCTCGTTCTCGTTCTTTCTGGGCTCGTACACTTGTTGTATTGGCAACTACAAATGATGAAACTAGACGAGCTGCTTTTATGGTTGGATTAGCAATGTTTCCTGCGGTGATTGCTGCGTAAAAAACAACAAAAAAAACAACAACAACAACAAAAGTATAATGAGTTAACGAAGTTTATTTTTTTTTTTATTTGTATTATTTTTTTTTTTTATTCTTATTTTTTTTTTTTTTTTTTGCTTTATTATTATTATTTTTTCTTGTTTATTGTTATTATTTATTTATTATTAATTATTTGAATATTTCATCAATTATAATTTCTTTACCCTCCTATATCGCATTACATTTTTTTTTCTTTATTATTATTATCATCTTTTCTCTCTCCCCCCCCTTTTTTGTTTTTTTTTTCCCTCCTCTTTATTTCGACAAGAGCAAAAAAAAATAGTATATTGTTTTTCTTTTTCTCTATTGTGAGGTCTCTTATTTCAGCTCCACATAGCAAATATGTTTCGTCGATCCTGCATTACAGCCCTCCAGCGCACCCGACTCCATCACGTCTCTCTTGTATTTAAACAACTCGAGGGCTCTAACCCACTTACTGTAAAAGATAAACCCGTCAACTCCTGGTCCGATGAGTTCATGAAACCCCCCGTTTCAAAAGATATGTTAAATAAATATGGGCAATATGCGAAATACTCAGATCCTGCCTTGTGTAATGTTGATACTTCATCAGAAGTTATTTTAAACACATATCCACAAGGCTCACCACAGGGCCGCATTGAGGCCACCGCGGGGGTTGCATTAAAAGACTACGATGCCTCCATGTGGGATGAGGACTTTTTTCGTAAATTTATATTAAAACCAAAACTCCCAGACGCCTTAGAGGACAGAGCGCGAGTCACGGATTATGCTCTTAATTCAGCTTTACTTGGATTTGTTATTTTAATGGTGCGTTATGCTGTTTTACCCTTGTGGTATGTAGGCCAGCCCGCGATGTCTATGGTGGGGCAAATGAATATTGAAGCAGAAGTCGGAGCACTTGAAGAGAGAGAATGTAAAACTGTTGTCTGGCGCGGCAAGCCTATTTACGTGTATAAAAGATCCACGCGACAGATGAAAGAAATTGAGGAGACCCCAATGAATGCTTTAAAGCACCCGGAAACAGATGAAGTGCGATTCCCAGATCACAGAGATAAGGCGGTGGTGATTGCAATTTGTACCCACCTCGGGTGTATTCCAATTCCAAACGAGGGATTATTTAATGGATTCTTCTGCCCGTGCCATGGGAGTCATTACGATGCCTCAGGGCGTATACGACAAGGGCCGGCGCCACTGAATTTGGAGGTGCCGCCGTACAGGTGGGTGGATGATAATACAATATATCTAGGGAAACTATAATATATATATATATATATATATATATAAAGTAGCAAAAAAGGATTAAAAAAAAAAAAAGATAAAGGAAAAGGAAAAACACACTCCCCTTTTGTTTCTGTATTTCTGTATTTCTGTATTTAATGAAAAATATGAAGCAGTGAGTAGACCTTCAGAGAAAAATTATAATAATAATAAAAGGAATGAAGGGATAAGGGAGAAATAGAGGAATAAGAGGGGGGGGGGGGGAAGGGAGGGTTTTTGTATTTGTAGGGAAAACTTCTTCACGTTCCGATATATATATATATATTATTATTATTACTTTTTTTTTTTTTTCTCTTTCTTTGTAGTGATATTTAGAGATGATAGCAAGTCAAAAAAAAAAAAAAAAGAGAGAGAGATAAATAAATAAAAAGAAATAAATATAAATTTGCACGTGAAGAGGCATTTATTGTTGTTAATGTGATATTCTTGTTAGTTAGTGAAGTAATAAAAAAAAAAAAAAAGGTTGGTTGGGTCTTAGAAAGTTCCAGCATGCTGAGAAAGAGATGAAGGAGGAATATAAGTGGAAAATGAAGGAGGGGAAAGATAAAGAATATTTTTTTATTTTGTTAAAAAGAATGATAGAAATATAATAGTAATTATGAAAAAAAGAAATATATATATGTTTGTAGTAGGATTACAAATTATGTGAAAGTAGTTAATGACAATTTTCTTTATTTCTTTTTTACAATATTTCTTTTTTTATTTTATTTTTTTTGTTCTTCATTCCATATCTTTTTCATACTTCATCGAGTCTTTTTAGCAAATAGCAAAGTGCAAACTATAAAAAAATATATTTTTTTTATGTATATACATATATCAGGAAAATAAAATTCCAATCCCCTTACTATAAAAAATATTTTTATCTATGATATTATTAAAATTTCCTTTTTTTTTCTCTCCATTTTTTTTTTTTTTCTTTTTGTCTTTCAAGGTTCAGTATTCTTATTATTATTTTTTTTTTAAAGTGTTATTTCTAGATATTTGATGCTTTTGTATCCAACGTAAAAAATTAATATTTTAATTGTTTTTTTTTTTTCCCTTAGTCTCTGCTTCTTCATTTTGCAGATCTATATATATTTATATATTTAATGAAATTTATTCCTAATAAGAGAATAAAAAGACAACGTGAGAAGTCTAGTGTGTATGAAGAAACAAATATTTTCTGCCTAGACCCAACTCCACTACGATACAAAACTTCTAAAGAAACATTAATAAATTATATGAGAGAAGAAACAGAAGAGGAAATAATAAAAAAAGAAGTTTCTTTATTAGATACTAGGAGTTTTACTAGTCGATATAACACAGAAATATCTCAAACTTTACCTAATGCCTCCCTTTGGTCGAATTATTGTTGCAGCTGCAGCCCAACAACAAACTCACTCTCATCTGATGTTTCTTCTATGATTTCGAAACATAATTTAAATTTATCTCGAAATAATAATTCTAATTTTTGTTTAAATACTAATAATACTAGTCTCTCTTGTAATACAGAAAAAAAAATTGATTTATTATCACTTGTAGGACGTGTAGTAGAGGTAAATGTTACACGTGGTGATACTGGTAAGAGTTATTACTTTACCTTTACTGTGCCTCCTATAATTTCTAATTCTAATTCTTCTTCGAGTTTATCCTTTTATAACAGAAAAGAAACAATAAATTTAAATATTGAATACCGTAATATAATAGTAGGTGCATTATTAAATCAAATTGAAATAGAAACAACATTATTAGAAAAGCAAGGTTGGGTTTTTATTTTTAATGGGAAAAATGTACAATCTGAAGCTGGTGCGGAGTCACTTATATCAGCATTAGTTTCAAATTCTTGTCAAAGATTATATTTGGCAGTTTTTCACAATTTAAAGTGGAGGTGAGATAATAATAACTTTTATGGTTAAAAGTAATTTGCCTCTTTTTATTCATATTTATATATAAATATATAAAATATGGAAAAAAAAAGAAAAAAGAAAAAAAAAAGAGTTTATATTGATAAAAATTTGGTATAAAGTCCTCTTGACCTTTTGTCTTGTTATTTCTATTATTCTTGTAACACTATACTTATTTTTAATTCTTTTCCTTTTCTATTCTATTATTATTATTTTTTTTTTTTTTAATCCTCTCCACTATTTTTTTCCCTTAGTGTGTTTATCATTATTAATATTCATTTCTTAGTAAAGGGAGAGGTAAGAAAAAATTAACAAAAACAACATCAAGGGTAAAAAAGGAGTTTGATTAACGTATTCTCTCTCTCTTTTTTATTATCGCCCTCCTTCTTTATCAAATAATTAAAAAAATAGTAAAATATAGATGTCATCACAGTTGCCCCATAGAGCTCCTGCTTCTATTTCTCCTATACTCTTCCTATACTTTATTCTATTTCTACTCCCATATCCTTTACTAGCGGCAGCCCATTGTATTGAATTAAATTCTCCATATAATTCTAAATATAATTCACAATTTGATTTTCTCCCAGAGCGCTGTGGCCCAATTCACTTCTCAGCTCACCTCGATGCTCTCTTCGGGAAATATTCATCAGAAGCCACCCACAGTTGCCCCGCTTTTTGTAATAATCCCTGGGAATCTTTAGAAGAAATAACACTTCAAATTGAAATAGAACGTTGGCTACGAGCGAATCGTACAGTTGGAATGTTTCCTGAAGCATATGACTTTGTGCGAAGTGAACTCCTGCGCCTCATAGCAAATGAAGAGAAAGAAAATAATAATAATAATAATATTAGTGATAATGATAGTGTTGCAGCACGCATTAAAGCAAAATTACGTGAAATGCCTTGGCTACTCGTTAATAATGAAACACTTCACGCAGCATATAATTTTTATCATCGCAATATAAGACAAAGACATATTGTGCGAAGTTTACATCTTTCTCAAGCTACAGCTGGGGCGGATGATATTCGTGAATATTTATTACAAGTTTCAAATTGGTGGAATGAGGCGGAGCGTCGAGTGATGAAGGATCCACGTGTGTCGGTACCTTTTCTTCCATGGATTTCATTAGATGATTTTATTCAACCCCAACATAACATTATTATACATAATTCTTCTTTTCATAATAATAATAATAATAATAATAACAATTCAAATGTAACAAATATCAATAGAAAAGGTTCAACAATACGACAGAAACATTATCGCTTCTTCCCCCCACGTTTACCTCTTCCAACTGCAGTTGTTTATCATTATTCAAAAGATTGCCCTGCGTGTGAGGCGTTTGGCGTTGCATTTGATCTTCTTCCAATTATATATCGTCGCATTTGTGAATACGGGCATCCTTCTATTATTAGTTGTAGTCCATTAATTCTTTTTATTCGCGCGGTGTCCCCTCCGTCGCATTTTATTTCTCCAACATTAACCCTTTATGGAATGCAGCGGCAGTCAATAGCACCAGTTTCTAAATTTATATCTTTTCTTGTAGACGTGGATGAGTACTTTAATCCAAATGATGCATTGGATGGAATTATGCTCCCGCTAGGAACTGATACTCGAGTTGCAAATGTTTTAGTAGAAATATTAAGAAGATTAACAACGTGGGGTATTTTGCAATTACGCTTTTTAACACCCGCTGAGATTGCGGAAATGGATCGACTAGAGCATGAACGTTTAAAAGAAGAAAAGGAGCAAAAAGCTATGTTAAATAATAATAATAATAATAATAATACCAATTTAACAAGTACAACAGATGAGGAGGAGGATCAAGAAACTCAAAAACAATCAAAGAAAGGACTTGCTCTTAAACGTGGACGTGTTATTACATTAGAGGATCACTTACGTGGGGTTGTGAATTTTCATATGCATGAATTATGGGGAAATAGTACAAGAGATATTGAAAATAGGGGATCTTTCTCATGGTCTCAGTTAGAGCCTTTGTGGCTTAAAGTTGTTTGCTTTGTACTTTCTTTCTTGTGGTTGATATTATTAAAATGGCCGCCAAGAGGCTCTAGGGTTTGAGAAAAAGAAATATATATATATATATATATATATAAGCATAAATATATGTATAAATCTATTTGTCTATATGTAATTGTATATGTGGGAAGGATTAGGACGGAACAAAAAAAAGAAAAATTGGATAGAGAAGAATATAGGTGAAGAATTTTTGTTGTGCTCACAGTTAAATATTATTAATATTGGGAAAAGAGGAAGAAAATGGGAGGGGTGGGATAGGGGATGAGTTTATTCTTTAATTTCTTTATCCTACTCTTTTTTGTTCGATTTCCCTGCTACATTTTTTTTGCCTAAATATTATATATATATATATCTAAATAAGAAATAAATTATTAATAATAAAAGATGTCATAGTTTTTACTGTATTCATGTATTAATATTTTTATGTAAATTCAATATATTAATTATATATATATATATTTTTTTTTTAATTCTTGTTTTTCCCTGTTTTTTGTTGGCTTTTTTTCTTTTCTATTTTACATGAAAAGCGCAAAGTTTACAAAAAAAATTTTTTTTTTTGTTTTTATTTTCCCTCTCTCTCAGGGATTTAGAAGAGTACCGTGTGTCTAAACGGTAATTACCGTCCTTCTGTAGGAAGCAAATCATAAAGTAACAAAAAAAGAGAAAAAAACAAGCAAACAAACAAACAAACACCAATAATAAAAAAAAAAAAAAGAGAAAAGAAAATAGAGAACTCAACAGAAAGAGATATTTTAAAAGGCCAATTCAAACTCTTTTTATTTATCATCCTTTCTCTACATCTCATCCTCTGAAAAAAAAAAAAAAAAAAAAAAACAACAAAAAGCTCAGCAAGCGAAAAAAAAAAAAAGAATAGAAAAGGGGAAAAATAATAAGAAAAAGCAAATATATATATTAAATTTTCTACTTGAAGTTATTTTGCTTTGTCTTTTTTTTTTTTTGAGTATCAGACAAATTATACACAGTTACACATTATTATTATTAATCCTTACATATATAACATAAGTTTTATTCATATAAAATAGATATCAATAAATAAATAAGTATATACAAATAATAATAATAATAATAATAATAATATGGAGGCCACCCCACATAATATCCGTACAGAACGCTTTGAAGTTGATCAATATGTACGAGTTCAACTCTCTAATGGTCGATCTGAAATTGGAGTTGTAGTTGCTATTGATGAAATAAATGAAACAGCTGTTATAGCAACTCGTCATGGTTATGATATCACTGTACGTCTCAGTAGTGTACGACGGGCATTTCTTTTAGTTCTTGACCTTAATGGTGTTCTTGTAGCTCGAGGTCGGGGAAGTTTTGTACATCGCCCAGGTGTTGAAGAGTTTATAAATTTTGTAATGAATAATTTTGTGGTGGCGGTGTGGACGAGTGGGCTGGAGCGAACTTCAAATCCAATTATTGATAAAATATTTGATAGTTATCAAGATCGTTTATTGTTTAAGTTATACCGAGACTCTTGTACGGTGTGGCCAACCCCAGAGAAACCATATCGTACCATTAAAAACTTACAACGTATTTTTGATACCTATCCTAAGAGTTTTCATGCGGTGAATACGATTATTGTAGATGACTCCCCAGATAAATGTTCTCATCCTGATATTGCACTTTGCCCAGTTCCATTTAATGATCCTGGAACACAAATGAATGATAATGGATTGGAGTTAGCAATGGAAGTATTAAAGGAAGTACTACGGGTAGAGTCGCATGCCCCGTTAATTCAAGCAAGTGAAGAACGTCTGCGAGCACTCGCCGCGAAGGAAGAAGAAGAAAAAGAGAAAGAAGAAGAAAAAGAAGAAAAAAAGGAATTAATATATAATAATAATAATAATAATAATAATAATAATAATAATGATACTGATAATAATAATGAAAACAAGTCTGAGGCAAATAAATTATCAGACTTGTCTGAGACATTTCTGTGGGCCACCCGCCTCTGCTGCGACCACCTCACCACCGGCTGCCCCCGCCTTGACTGCCGCTTCAGCCACGAGACCGACGACGGCAAGAGGCCCTGCTCCCGCAAATATAATTGCACCCGCGGCCACGCCTCCCGCTGGAGCACGGACCCACATCAACAACACAATAATCATAATAATAATAATAATAATAATAATAATAATCATAATAATAATAACCAAAAAGAAATATTTTTATTAGAAAAGAGAGAAAGAGAAAGAGAGCGAGAAAAAGAGCGGATGGGGGGAGTGAAATTAACTCCAGTCAAGGGACTTGGAACTAATAATAATAATAATAGTAATAATCCCCCTGCCTTTGATGTGGCCAATATTGTCTCTCTCTTCTCCACCAACCCTGACAGACAAAACCACCACCACCAGCAGCAGCAGCAGCAGCAGCAGCAGGAGCGTCATTCTGAGCACACTAATAATAATAATAATAATAATAATAATAATAATAATAATAATACTAATAATAGTTACAAGGGTCGAAGTGTGTATGATGATGTAATACAGGAACGACCAAAATATAATAAACCACCAGCAAGACAAAAAACACAACACCAACAGCATCAACAAAGAGAGCGACACGAAGAAGAACAACACTATCAACAACAACAAGAACATCGACGACAAATGGGTGTAAATGACTGGGGGAACCAACAAGATCGAAGAGATTCTTCACGTAGAAAAAATAGAGATTATGAAACTTTTGGTTCTTTGCAAACTTCATGGCAACCGAATTATAAATCAACACATGATACTCCTGCAACTCCTAGTGTTGTAACATCTAAACCAGGACCTATTCGACTTACAAGTGATAGTCATGATGGTAATGCTCTGCTTCGTCATTTACAGGCAAGTTTATTGAGTGGTGGGGAGGATAGTAGTAAGGTACCCAATAAAAAGAAAAACAAACAATACTAAAATTTTTTCTTAATTACTACATAAAATTATTACCTATTTATTATTATTATTATTATTATTTATAGATCACGATAACCTTTAAAAGCCCTAAACAAAATGAAAAAAAAAAGAAAATGTTTCTTTTTTTTTTTGTTTGTTTTTTTTTGCTTCTGAAAAATCAGCTGAGGAGAGAAAATGAAAGGAGAGGTGAGGTGGAGAGAGGGAGGAAGTGTGTGCATTCAACTTTTTCCTACTCTCTTTCTTGCTTCCCCCCCTTTTTTTTAAGAAAAGTATTATATATAAATGTATTTAAGAGTATTTTTTTTATTGCTTCTGCTTTTTTGATTCTCTGATTGTCTTTTTTTTTTTTTTTCTATCCTTTTTTTTTTTTTTTTTGCATCTATGTACGTTTTTTTTTTTTATTATTATAAATATATGAGGACCTTCTTCAATTTCTTTTTTTTTTCTTGTGGTTGACATTTTGGCTCTTTTACGTGGGGAAAATGAGATAGAAAAATGAGCTAAAGAATGATCAAAGAAAGTGAAGGGAGAAAGATAAAATGCAAAAAAAAAAAAAAAAAAAAAAATTAATTATAAAATCAAAAAAGAAAAAGGAAAAAAAAAAAAAAAAAAAAAATGAAAAAAAAAAGTAAAACACGAGGAGTAGAACATAAAAAAAATGATGAGAGAATGTGAGAAATGACTAATAGAGATAGAAAGAGGATGAAATAATAATAATGATAATTATAAATATAATTATAATAATGAGGAAAAACAATATTTCTGAGAGGGGGAAAAGGTGGGATAACAAGTGAATTAATTGATTAATTAATTTCTATTTTGTATACGCATTGGGGTAATAAACTTTTTTTTTTTTCTTTTATTTTATTTTCTTTTTTTAGACCACTACGTATGCTTTATAAAGTACTTTCTTTTCCATTCTTGGTTTTTTATTTTTCTTTCATTTTTCGCTTTTATTCTTCTTTCTGCAGCATGGAATGTGAAAGAGGTGAGATAAGAAATAAGATTTTGCTTCTTACATGGTAAAAATATATGCTAAAAATTTTCCTCTTTTTTTCTCTCTCTTAACATATATATTGCTATTTTATTTTATTTTTTTTTCTTT
This sequence comes from Trypanosoma avium, assembly GCA_030849755.1. Taxonomy (NCBI): domain Eukaryota; phylum Euglenozoa; class Kinetoplastea; order Trypanosomatida; family Trypanosomatidae; genus Trypanosoma; species Trypanosoma avium. The sequence continues at coordinate 46,404 of JASANY010000886.1, read as the reverse complement.
CTTAGGTGATAACTTCGTATTCTAATCATTGATACCACTTCCCCTCCCCCTCCAAAAAAAAAAAAAAAAAAAAAGACGACACTTTTTTCCCCCTCTTTTTTATTGTACTTTTTTGGTCAATTTATTTAAATCAGTAATAGTGATATTTTATAGATTATATACATTTACTACAAGAAAAAAAAAAAAAAAAAAAATGGGAATAAAAGGAGTTCGTATGCTACTAGCCCCATATCATCGTCTTCATCTATTATTACAATTAATTATTATTTTTTCTCTAATTTTATTACAACTTATAAAATGCAATTCTATGGTGGAGGCGGTATTGGTACCTTTTCCTCCAAATTTCTACGTTTCTATTGGAACTACGATTCCTTTCCCACGTTCTACACCAGTTGCACAAAGCGGCGCTATTTATGTTTCAAATAACACAAAACAACTTCGTATTGATAACTTTTTCCTTGGAAGTCAATATTCTTTTATTGCCGATGGGGAGCGGCAGCGTGGGTATGTGTTGGAGCAACACGCCCCTGGAAGTTTCGGTGCTAGCCCTCATTCTGAAAATAATAATAATAATAATAATAATAATAACAAACAGAGTAATTACATTTGTCGAACCTTTGCCATGACAGGAGATATTTCAAAATTTGGCGTCCCGGATGAGTTTATTAAACACGCGGAGTTAACTTTAGTGCGTGGAGTTGAAGTTGTGCGTTACACCGGCTACGATCGTGATAGCACAGGCCCTATTCAACAAGTAGATTATTACGTACGAAATGTAAGTTTTCGTTTACCTGGAAAAGTAAAAAAAAGTGTGGAGGAGGTTGTGTTTACAATTCCCTGGCGCGTGCAAACCCAGCGGCGGCAGCAAAATATAAAAGAATTAACTGACGCCCCTGTGTCAGTTCCAAACTGGCGTTACTTCGGTGGACCTTTCTTTGATGAGGTCGCAATGTTACAGGAGCCGTTTGTAACAGACTTGCAACAATTAATGGAGGATACAACAGTGACGGTGGATTTTTATAATTTTGTTCCCATGACGCCGGATCCTTCTGTGTTTATTATTCCTGATGATTGTGAGGAGGCGGAGGCGAGCAGCACGAATGTGGATATATCACTGGCGCAGAGACTTTTGGTGGATTTAAGTTTTTACACTACGGCGGGACGACAGGTTTTACGAGGTGTACGAGAATCCTCATGAGGAGAATTTTTTTGTTTTTTTTTTGTTTATTTCCCGTATTTAACTTTTGTGAACGTAGTATGAGTGTTAGTGATATATATATATATATATTTTGTATTGGTCATTGCTCTGCGATATATATTAATATATATATATATTGGTTTCTTTGTTTCTGTAACAGAGAAGAGGTTAATTACATTGTGTTTGGAGAAGGTTTTTTTTTTATTTAAATAAATTATTATTACTTTTTCTCTTTTCGTTTTTCTGGACTCTCAAATACTAATAAAGGGAATAGCAAGAAAAAAAAAAAAAAAGAACATAGCAAACAGTAATAAAAAATAACAAAAAATACAAACACACAAAAAAAAAAAAAAAAAAAAAAAAAAAAAAATTACCGAAAAAACCACAGAGTAACAACAAGAACAACAACTACAACAAAAAATATATAGTTTTTTTTGTTTTTTTTTAGCATTTACTGATGCCACTTTATAATATTGTTGCAAAGAAGCTAAAGCCTTCTCAATTTATCGTGCAGAAAGTTGATGAAGGGAAGGCGCTGCGAACAGTCCTTCCTTTTATATCACGAAAATTAGGTATACCCTCTATGAAAAATTATGTGGCATTTGCATGTGATGAGAATAGACAACCTATGGCTCGACTTGATATGGATATTCCTCTAGAGGAACAAGACGTAGCACCATTGTCATATATATATGTTTCTCCAATCGATGCTACACCGAAGAATTCAGATGGTGAGGAACTTCCACTGGCCTCGGAATTAAAGAAAAATAACAAAATAACTGTAGATGATGATATCCCACCACCACCCCCGCCATTAGCAGATGATGATAATGAAAATAATAAAGTTGCACAAAAGAAGGCTGAAGAAGAAGAAGCAGCAAGAAAGAAATCTGAGGAAGAAGCAGCTGCAAGAAAGAAGGCTGAAGAAGAAGCAGCTGCAAGAAAGAAGGCTGAAGAAGAAGCAGCTGCAAGAAAGAAATCTGAAGAAGAAGCAGTTGCAAGAAAGAAATCTGAAGAAGAAGCAGCTGCAAGAAAGAAGGCTGAAGAAGAAGCAGCTGCAAGAAAGAAGGCTGAAGAAGAAGCAGCTGCAAGAAAGAAGGCTGAAGAAGATGCAGCTAGAAAGAGATTCACTGACACAAAAGAAAAAATGACTGATAGATCTTCTGTAGTAGCTGATCTTGCACAACGGCCACTTCATGATACATCTAGTAAAGGAAAAGAACGAACTAATTCTGTTCATTCTTCTGGAACGGAACAGCGTGTACAGCTTAATCTGGTCCCAGATGTTATTGGAGTAGCAGCATCACAAGATGAACCTGTAGATTTTAATAATTGTACACCTGGAGTAGTTGCTCGTATGCTAGCTGGTGTAGCAGAAAATAATCCAATGTATCATGTTGTATTGCTGCGTCTTGCAAATGTTTTACTTTCTCAGCGTCCAAAAAGGCCACAACTTTTACTTTGGTCACACTTACAAAGTAAATTAGGACCCCTTCAAATTCCTACAAAAGAAGAGAAGAAAGATAATCGTCGCCGCCCTTCTGGTAGTTCACTTACTTTTGCTCCAGTTGGAGATACAACTGAAGAACGTCTTTCTTCTGGGGCACCTGCAGGTCCTGCCAGAGTAATGACACGATATTGGGCAAAACTTCTTCTTGAATGTAAACCAGATAATCCAGCACTATTTATGTGGTCTAAACTTGAAGCAAAAATGGGAAGAGAATCTGCAGGAACAGGCTCACCATGGACTACACAATCCGTTTTACCTGAAGATCCCACAAAAGCTGCATTATTGTGTGAACTTCAACGAGGAACTCCTGGGTACGTAGTTTTACGTGGTTTAATTGATCTCATATTTGAAAAAAAACCTGATGCACCTGAGTTATGGATGTGGTATCATTTAGTTAGTCGATTTAGATCATCTACATCTGTTTCAGGTCGTTCTTCTGCAGTTTCATTTCGAGCATTAGGTGAAGAATTAACTGGAGATGAAACTTTTACTTTAGATGAAGAAGGTAACGATACTGATAGTGGTTTTAGGCACTTTATTTCTTTACCTCCTAATAGGTTAAGAGATCGTTTAGATTATTCTCCTCTTAGAGAAAATAATATAAGACCACGGGTAAAAGATATGTCTACTCAAACTTCTTTAATATTTCATGTTAACGAAGTAACAAACTCACCTCAAATGGAAATTAAAATTCAAGAAAAAAGTTCATCTCCAGTTCAGTCTAAGAATTTTTTACTTGATCGTTCTCCTAGAGAATTATTACAATTACCACGTGAAGAAATGCCATTACCACGACATTATTCTAGACCTCATGGAAGTACTACATCTGAACTAGAACCTTCTGTAATTTCCCCTATACGTCATGATAAATATGAAGCTATATCTGATCCATTAAAATATACTGGTGTAAATATGTATCGACGAAGTAGTACTAATAGTTATAATAATAGTTCACCATATCAGAAAGACAATGAATTACCAGAACGTAGAGCTTACAGTTATGATTATTTAACTGAAAATGATCCTCAACGATCTGAAGTTGGCCCAATGCCTCCCCGTGAAGACTTTTTATCCCCAAATATGCACCCTCCTAGTAGTGAATCCCAAGATTTAAATTATATGACACGACAAAAAGAAACCCAAAGAGCGGAGACTCTGTATGAGTATAATTGGCTTCTACAACGTGAAGTACTTAGGCGAGAGCAATTAGAAAAAGAAGTAACTTTACTAAGACGAGAGAGGGAATTGCGTGAAAGAATTGCACGAGAAACACCTTCTTCAACTTCAATGGCCCTGGCCGCTGAGGTCGCAGCTCGCGCCCAGGCGGAAGCAGAAACACGACTCTCTGAAATTAAAAAACGCACCAAAGATACTTCACTAAGAGAACAAACTCTTGAAGAGCCTCCCTCAGAGTTGGATATTGTTCGAAAGAGATTAGAGTTATTAAATATGGAGGAGGCTCGCTCTCGCCATCTTTCTCTCGTGCAACAGTCTCAGAGTCAAAATAAATCTGGGGAAATTGTAAATAAAATGACGGTTTATGATAATTTAAATAATCCACTGCAAAAAGGCCGCCCTAGTGACCAGGTAAATATTTTACCAAAATTTACACAGAGAGGTAGAGGTATAAACAAGAGTATAGATTAATTAAAACGCAGTTTATGCCTTAGAAAACAAAAAAAAAAAAGTAAAGGGGGATAGAAAAGAAGCGGAAATGATTACATTTATTTATTTTTTTTAATTTTTTAATTTTTAATTTTTTTTTTTTTTTTACCTATAATGAATAAAAGAGCGCATATTTGCGGCTACGCTTTCAGCCAAGCCAATCGCAAGAGTTTTTTTAAAAAAAAAAGCAAGAAAAAAAGTACCATCGTACATCCAATTATTATTAGGTCTTATGCTTAAGCAGTATAACAGAAATACATTTTGTTTATCAATTACCATATCTCATTTATTTTGATTTTTATTTTTCTAATACTTCTTTTGTAACAGTTTTTTTTTTTTTTAATTGTTTGTTTTTTGTTTTTTATGTTTTTTTATATATTATATTTATATGTATATATTTATCATTTTACTTTTAAGCCTTTTCTAGTTTGATCTTTATCTGATAAACTCTTAATTAGGGAATAAATATAAATTGGATAGCTAGAAGGCAATTTGTGGAAAAAAAAAAAAAACGGGAGAAAAAAAAAAAAAAATAATAATTATAAATTTATATCATGAAATTATATGCTCTTTTGATTGTAAAACCATTTCCGGCTGGAGTAGAGAAGGAACCTGTTATATGTTCTCAGGCGATTGATGTCTCTTCTTTTGGTTTTTTTCAACGTAATTCTGCACGAGAATTTATAGTATTTCTTGCCCGAACTGTGGCGAAACGAGTCACAAATGGATCTAAAACACAAATAACAGAAAATGGTAATGTTGTTTTTGCTCATTCAACTCTTGATGGACTTGTTGCAATGGCCATTAGTGATGTTGAATACAATGCTCGTGTTGCATTCACTTTACTTGCTGAACTGAGTACTCAATTTCAGACTACTTTTCGTGGAAAGTATGATATCATTGATGGAAAAGATGATAATTTTTTAAACTGGCCGCATCTTGAGGAAACGTTGGTAAAGTATCAAAAACCTGAAGAACAGGATAAGATATTAAAGATTAAACGAGATATAGAGGACACAAAAGTAATTATGTATAATGCTATTGATCAGATTATTGAAAGAGGTCAAAAAATTGATGATCTTGTTGCCAAAAGTGAGGACCTTGGGACGGCGAGTAAAACATTTTATAAGCAAGCGAAGCAAACCAATTCTGGGTGCTGCTCCATTATGTGATGTATATGTGTTACTGCTGCTTGCGTATTTTTTCTTTTCTTCTTCTTGCTTTTTGTACAGAGGCAGATATAATGATGCTGAAACTCTATTATGCTTCTGCTTTGGTGAGTTTAGGGTTTTGGGTACTCTAGAAGGAGAATAAGAATGAAGTGTTTAGAGAGAGAGAGAAGTGAGTCCTTTTTTTTTTTTTTAAATAACTCACTTACACGCATTTTTTTTTTTTTAATGTGATACTAAGAATAACGGCCGCAATAAAAGAAGTTTATTATTATTTTTACTGTTCCTTTGTTTTTCAGATCCAAGTGATGCTTCTTTGGTAGGCAGACAAAAAAAAAAAAAAAAAAAAAAGAATCTGCTTTCAACTTTTCACTCCCTCTAAGCTATTTTACTGCCAAAAAACTTTATTATCATTTCTATTATTATTAATGTATGGTATGGTCTACTTCATGTTTTAGCTACTCACAAAAAAAAAATAAAAAAAAATTCTTTTTTCAAATACTTTGACTATTAGTTTAAAATGTCCATACTAGGAAGGTTTTTTAAGAAACGTCATCTTATTCGCTCTGTAGCTTACACTGCACTTTTATTGATTCTTCTTGTCTTCCTGTTAACCAATACAGATGAGGAAGTTAATAATATAGAAGTAGATGTACAAAATCCTTCTCCTGTAGTTCCCGCAGTCCACCCAGAGATAAACACTACCCTTTGTCCTCCCTTAACTTCAGAAGAAATCGAAAGTGTTTTATCAGGAGATCTCTCACCTTATACGTCACCAAGTGGACCACATAAAGGACAGGAACCCCCGCATTATGTTTACACTGATGGGCCGCGGCGTTATCATAATCCGTATAATCCCCTGCAGCGAACCTCAAGCCCGTGTGATAATACTCTCTACACAAAAGGAAATTGGGTGTATAATGAGAGTTTAAAACCAATGTATCCAGCTCGTGGAAAGGTACTAGGGTCATGTGAGCGTGGGTTTAGAAAGAGATATGGGACGCAGGGTGTTCGCAAAGAAGTACAATATCAATGGGAACCAGATAATTGTGAGTTAATTCCATGGAATGAGGAGCTTTTTTGTCGCTCGCTGCGTGGGCGAAGTATAATGATGGTGGGTGATAGTCTCACAGATCACTGGCATGCATCATTGTATTATCTTCTTGGAGGTGAAGGGGATATTTATATACGAGAGGGTACTGGGCGTGGTCATCATCGGTGTCAGGGTCATGCTATCTGTAGGCGTTATTACCCAGAGCGTAAAGAGAATCCTGTAAAGATATTTTTTCTTACGAATCAGTTTTTAGAGATAGAGCGTCAAAGAAATCGAAACTTTGTATGGTGGAGGGATATTCATCAATATCCAATTCTTATCCTTAACTCAGGAGCCTGGATGGTACGACCAGAAAATGAACGTACTCCAGTCTCAGATAGTCAGTATTATAATTATATGAGAAAAACAGCTAGTCTTGTGCGGCGTATTTATAAGGGTACAGTTATTTGGAGAACAACTTTTAGAGGTCATCCTTTTTGTTGGGATTATACTGAGCCCCTTAAAACCCCTTTACCGATTGATTCCTATGATGTTGGAATATATAAAAGGTATCGTTGGAATTCAATAAATAATAGGAATGCATACACTACAGAACTTTGGAAACAAATGGGGGCGCATATTTTGGATGTTGCTCCTATTATAGATCTCATGCCACTTGGACACATGGGTAAAGATCACCCAAAGTATGAGTCTATGAATGCTACGGATTGCTTACATTATTGCTCTCCTGGTGCGGCTTACGATCTATGGAGTATGTTACTAATGAATTTGCTGGCAGGAAATATAGTATATTAACGTTTTAAGGGAGAAAGTATTAAGTTTCTTCGTGCCATATTATATTGGAAAATGTCGTTTTATTGTATTATTATTATTATTTATTTATTTATTTATTTATTTATTTATTTTTTCCATTTTGTTTGTTTTGTTCTCTATTTGATGTGACAAAGTTATTAATTGATTGTGTTAAGCAGGGTTTCCATTTTTTTTTTTTGTCATGTGTGACTCCCTCTTTTTTTTTCCCCATTTCCTTTCCACTCAACATGAAAGAGTGCGGTGATTCTAAAATAGCATACATTTTCAATTGAAAAATCCTTTCCTGTTTAAAAAAAAAAAAAAAAAAAGACAGGGAGAGGAGGGTATATATCTCGCAAAATATATTTAAAAAAAAAAAAAAAAACGGAGAAGTATTTAACCAAGTTAAAGTAGAAGGGGAGAAAAAAAGATAAGAAGAGAGAAATAAAACAATAAGGATGCAGTCAGTGTGGGAAATTGAACCAGTGTTAGCGATGGAACCAGAAGAGAATACATTATCACACCTTAAAAGAACTCTTACTCCCTCTGACTTAATTCAACTTCAGGAGGCCGCCACTCGTCTTCGTGCCTTGAGTGAGAAAAAGGAAGGGGAGAATCAAATGTTAACTCAAATGTTACACAATTATAGAAAAGAAATAATTCGTTTACGTTCATCGGAGTTATTACTTCAGAAGGAATTATTGATGTGGTCTAGTTTTAATCGACTTTTTGTTCAACCCCTTTATGAAACTCGTCTTGCATTAGGAAGGTATCAGAGTGAGGAACAGCAATTAAGTTTACAAGAGATGATTTTTGATAGAGAACATAATAATTCTTTTCTAAAGGTTAAACATGAAAAACAACGCCGTGAAACTAATAATTTATTAACAAAGATACGGCAACTTAAAGAAGAAAAAGATAAAAATAAAGAAGAAAAATCCAAAATGGAAGTAGAAATAATGTCTTTAAAAAAAGATTATAGAGATGTTCAAAAGCAATCGTCAATTTTACAAGATGAATTAAAATATTGTATGAATCGTTTAGAAGAGAGTGAAAGAGGGTATGCACAAGTACAACGGAATCTTTCTGCGCATCAAGCAGCATTATTAAAAAAAAGGGATGATATAATTAATATTAAATGGTATGAGGAAGAAATTCATTCACGTGATGAAGTTATTCAACAGCTTCAGAGAACTGTGAGAGAATTAAATAAACGTATTGGTCAACAATGTTCACAAGAAATAGAATTAAATATTACTCCAACTATTAAGAATGTAAATAATGGTTCTTTTTCAGAGAAATTACATTTAAGTATTCAAAAATTACGGAATCAGTTAGAAAATAATATGGAAACACCTATACAACGTCATAGTCTCTTCTCTTTTCAACAAAATAACAATACTCCTAGTAATGTTCAAGCCCTATCATATTCTTCTTCTTCTTGGACTCCAGATAGAGATGATAGTGTAGGTATTAATATTAATAGTAATAATATAGACTTAGAAGAATTTCTATATCAAGAGTTGCGTTCTACTTTCCCATAAATTATTACTTTATTTCTTTCGTTATTATTTCTTCATATAATTTTTATTATTCTTTCCATTCTCTTCACTATCTTTCTCCTTATTTTTATTGTGAAATATTCTCCCATTCTATTTATACCCAATAATATTTGTATTTTTAATTTTATTTTAGAAATTCATATGGTAAAAACTAAGATCTCATTCTGATTCTTTCTTTTTATTCTCTTTTATCACTCAGTTATTCCTTTTTTTTTGTGTGTTTTTTTAATTATTATTTTTTTTTCTTTAGGTGATTAACTGGGAGGGGTGGTTTTTTTTTTTTTTTTTTTTTTTACAATTAAGTAATAATTAAATTTAAGTTTCTAGTTAAGAGGTGACGATATGCCTTGGGGAGTTCGAACAGAGAATCCTTTGGCTGCTGAAATTCCAGATTCTCCTGCAAGTAAAACTTCTTTAAATATAACTTCTACAGAATCTTTATTAATTGCTATAGAAGGTGTTATACATCCTTTTGGATATAAATCTATTTCAGAACTTGCATCCATTTCTATACATGAAGCCTCACAAAAGGTTACCTTATCAGCAGATGAATTTTATAATACCTCTATGTGTTCTAGGTGTAAGTCCTATGAGGCGTTAATAAGAGGAATTGCTAATGTTCTCCTCTTACACTCTAATGAATCTCAATTAAAAGCAAGTCATACGGCAGATTCAGGAACTAGAGCCGCGAGTAATGAAACAAATCGAGGAGTTGTAGAAGTTTTAGATTGCTCACCTCTTGAATCCTCTCATGGGAGTCAAGTAGTTGTAAATGCACTTGAAAGTGTTGGGTGCCCACCACAATCAACACCGCCTGTTTTCTTTGCAACATTTCAATCCGTAACTTCTGCAGGTTCTAGTCAACTGACTTCAATTGCTGAGGGACATGATGTTAGTACAAGTTCTTGGTTGCAAGACTTTTTAGGTCCACATACACCTAAGAAAGAAACTGTAAGTTATAGACGAGGCATTGATGAAATATGTCAAACACGCTCCGTGTTATTATCATCAACCTCAATGGGACAGAAGAGTTATTCTAGAATGAATGTAACAAATGGTGGTGGTGTTGTTGGTGGTGGTGGTGGTGGTGGTGGGGATTCCTGTACGCAACCATGGCGACGTGTTACAACATATATTCCACAAGGTGCATCATATTCTATTTCAACATTTCCTAGCATCGATTTAGCTCCAGCTCCACTTGTTAAAGAAACAGGAAGAACAATAATTGGTCGTAAAGATGATAAACAAATGATAAATGATTATGTAGTTTTACGAAGTATAGGTAGGGGTTCACATGGTCGAGTTGTTTTAGTTCAACATCGTGAATCAAAAGAATTGTTTGCTATGAAAATCTTACAAGTAGGTAGAGTTCTTAATCAACGACGCGTTAAAGCTATTAGATCTGAAATTGCTGTAATGAAAGCCGTAGCCCATCCTAATCTTGTTCGACTTCATGAAGTTATAGGTGATAAAGAACGTAATACAGTTTTTTTAATTTTACAATATATTTCTGGTGGCACTATTGCAAGAGAATTAACTCCTACAACCATTGAACCAATTCCCGAAACTCAACTACGTCGATACACGCTACAAATTATTTCCGCCTTAAAATGTTTACACTCCCACGGTATATTTCATCGGGATATTAAACCGGATAATATTCTTGTCGACGGTGATGGTAATGTGTTTCTGGGTGATTTTGGTGTGAGTGCGATGTGTACCGATACTGGGGTTCGTGGGGTGGAAGGAACTCCAGCGTTTATGGCCCCTGAAGTTTGTAGTGGGAAAAGAGAAGTTGTGGGTGAGCTTGTAGATGTCTGGGCGCTGGGTGTCACTTTATATCAATTAATGTATGGGATTTTACCTTTTCGCGCGGCCACTTATTTTGGTATGACGCGGGCGATTGTAAATAATCCAATTACTTTTCCAGATGATGTGGAGTGGAGGGAGCGGCGACGGGTGGCCGCCTCTACTGCGACAAAACAATTAAATGTTGGAGATTTAGAAGATATATGTGAACACACAGGGAAACGTTGGGAGAAGAGTGTAACTGTTAAAAAAAATGATAAAAATGAAAGTGAAGGGGATTCACAAGGACGTAATGAAGAGTATGGGTATGAAGAAGAAGAAGAGGATGAGGATGATGATATTTTACAGTGTAATATTCAATCCTCACCAGAGTTTAAAGAAATGATTATTGGTGTTTTATGTAAAGAACCTGCGCAACGATGGACACTGCGTCGTATGAGTAATTCTCTTTGGCTTAATAATGCATTAGATACAGAAGGAAAAAAATCAGTATCTCAGGAAATAAAAAATGATAATCAATATCTTCCTTCTATTTCTATTACTGGGCGACGAATAAATATATGGCATGATAAGAATAATGCTCAAACGCAAGAACCGTCTTCAAAATATCAAAATTTAGTAAGAGTTCAACCCATACTTTATCCTTCACAATGTAGCAATAATAATAACAATATGAGTAATGATAATAAAATTAATATTAGTAATAATAATAATAATAATAATAATGCCCGGCATGGAAATGTAAGGTACATAGGAGAAATCATAGAGGAACCTTTACGTCAATTTACAAAGCACGAAGTTCAACCAGCTACTCGTCAAAAATCATGGAGAAGACTTTTTCCATCTTCCTGGCGTAAAGGAGGCAAGTCAGGACAGAAATAATAAATATAATAAATTATATTATTTCAGAATAGGAAAAAAGAAGAAGGTAGGGGGAAAAAATTGTTAAAGGAAAAGGAAAGAATTCTTTTTTTTTTTCGTAGTTTTCATGTCTCTTTAACTTAATTGGAATATTAGTGGGAGAGTGAAAGGAGGAAAATAAATGAAAGTAAGAATAAGAAGATATGGTCTTTTGATTCATTTATAATTAATTCCTTCTTGCTTAATAAATAGGTCCTCAGTGGATTTGCAAGAATAATAATAAGAAATTGTAATAAATAAATATATATATATATATATGTGTTTTTTTTTTTTTAAAAACTTCTCTTTCTCATTCTTAGGTGTAAGGAGAGGGGGGGTGGGAGTGAAGAGGAAAGGGGCGGTGGGGGGAAAAAAAAGAAAAAAAAAATTTGTGAAGCAGGATTATCGCATCTTATTATTATTATTATTATTATTTTTTTTCCCCTGTTTTTCTCTTTTTTTTTTTTTTTTCCCACCCCTCTCAAATTCTGCCTTTTTTTTTTCTTTTACTTTTCATTGTTTGTTTCATGTTGTTGTTGTTGTTGTTATTTTCCCTCTTTTTCTCTCTCTCTGTATCGGACTCTGTGCTTGCAGGCCTAGTTTCTTTTTAAAGTCTGTGATGGATGTTGTCTTTCAAAAAAATTTTATTATTTTATTTTCCTTGATATTGTTGTTTTAAAGTATGGAAGATTACATATTCCCATGTTATTATTTAAAAAAAAAAAATGTGTATATTTAATTTTTATTTTTGCTCTTGATTTTTTTTTTTTTTTTTTTTTGCATTATTGGAATTTTTTTATTGTCTGTGCAGAGGTTACTAATTTGAAAAGTGTTTTTTTTTTTTTTTTGTGTGTGTGTGTGTGTGTTTCTTTTTTTTTTTTTCTTTCTATGGAAGTGAAAAAAAAAAAAGGATATATACATATATACATATCTTAATATATATAAATCAAAATATATAAAGAGGAGGATTAAGGGAGACAAAAAGAAAAAAAAAAAAAAATGGTGCCTCGAGTTCGAAATAAATAAGAGAGAAAAGAAAATAATAAAAATAAAAAGAAAATATATATTAATGCCAAAGAAATGGAAATAAAACCAAATAAATATATAAATACTTCTTTGTGGGTCTATATTTTTAATGTATGAAGCTTCCAATTTAGTTTTGGTCAATTTGTTTATATATTTTTGTCTGTTTGCGTGTGCTCCTCAAAGCGGATTAACATTTTAAATAAAAAAATTGAGTTTTTTTTTTGACTTTTTTTTTGATTTGTGGGGGTTGTCTCCCTATTTTTGCTCTTTTTTTTTTATATTCTTGTTCTTCTCCATTTTTTTTTTTTTTATTTTATTTCTATTCTCTCTATTTCTTTCTCTTTTTTTGAGTCCCTAAATATGAATGCCTTATCCCTCATCTTTTTTTTTTCTTTTTTTCTCTTTGCCTCCATGATGCTAAAGTTTCAAAGCTATTTCTTTCCTTTTATTTATCTTTGTATATGTAAATGTATCGATGTGATGAAGAGTATACACTATTTTTTTCTCTCCCCTTTTTTTTTTTTTTTTCTTTTATTTCTCAAAGTAATAAATTTTAAAGCAAATCCAAATCAAAATAAAACATTATCTATATTAATATATAAATAAATAAATATATATATATATATAAAATGGGTATTGGTTACAGGAGTGAAATAGGAGCTGTGCTTATTGCTACTGTTGCCGCCGTGTCTTTTGTACTTTTGCCTCGGCGTATTTCATTAGCCGCCGTTCCAATTTGGATTTGCATTCAACGACTGGTGGCCCGCGGCGCCCGCAATCGAGCCCGCCCCCCACACAAGACTCTATCCCCACAAGAATATAATAATAATAATAATAATAATAATAATAATAATAATAAAATATCAGAGGCAGAGAGGCCGGTGGCGGTGGTGACAGGCACAAATAGCGGGATTGGATTTTACACCGCCGTGGGATTAGCGGCTGAGGGGTATCGAGTGGTGTGCACCTGCCGCCGCCCAGCCCTCAGTATTGCAACTGCAAAGAAAATTCAAATCGAGGCGGAGGCAATGCAACAAAAACAAAGGAATAATAATAATAATAATAATAAAGAAGTGATCGTTGATGGTCGATTTTCACTGGAGTGTGATGACTTTGCAAGTGTGCGACGCTTTGTGACGCAGTTTCAGGCATCCTATACTCGTCTTGATGTATTAGTAAATAATGCAGGAATGATGCGAAGGCGATTGGAGTTTAGTGAATTTAATTCACAATTAGAACTTCACACGGCGGTAAATTTCCTTGGCCCATTGTTATTAACAGAATTACTTGTACCAATAATTCAACGCAGTGGTGGGCGGGTGGTGTATGTCGCCTCCACCGCTCATCGATTTCCACAAATGGTACTAGAACCAATATTATGGGGGAAATCTAATAATAAAAATCATCTCAATGGAAGACTTTTAGAAGCATTAGAGAAACTTAATCAAGGCGTTAATAATTGTAAAGGACCATTAGCTACGATGTCTTTGGGTTACGCTTTTGTAAGATATGGAACAAGTAAATTATTAAACATTTATCACGCCCACTATATTTCAAAACATTATAAAATTCCAGTATGCTCACTTCACCCTGGTTGTGTTGGTACAAATTTTTCTAAAGACTTAATGCCTGGAGAATGGATTAATAACCTCTATCAATATGCATGTTTATTATTTCTTAAATCATGGGAGGAAGGGGCACAAACTACATTACATTGTGCTATGTGTGATGTTGAGGAGTTAAAACCTGTTTATCCACCTAAAGGTGCAAAAGAAATGGAACCTGTTAGTCCATATTTTGTAGAATGTGGGAATCAAACACTTGAATCACTTATGAAATATGGTTGGGATGTTGAAGAAGCAGAGCGTATTGTAAATTGGGGTAGGAAAATAGTAGGACTAACATCGTAAAAAAAAAAAAAAAAAAAAAAAAAAAAGAAAATTGAGAGTAGTTTTATATTTTTAGAAAATATGATGTACCTTTATTATTATTATTATTGGTTGTTTTGTTATTATTATTATTATTTTTTTTTTTTTTTGGGGGGGAAAGAAGGTGTGTTTGGTATTCCTTCACTTTTCAATACAATTTCTCATAGTAGGCAATTTATTTAATAAGGTATAAGTTTTATTTTTATATCATCTAATGCAAAACAAGTCTTTTTTTTCTAATATTTTTATTAATTGTTTATATTACTTTTACTCTATATTTCTATTCTATTTATTTTATTTCTCTATTTTTATTTTTATTTTTTTTTTTTACTTTTTTGGAGTACAAGTAGACTGTAAAAAAAAAAGGGGTGAGGGAGGGAGTAAAAAAAAAAAAAACATTCTAAGACAGCATCTTCTTCTTAAGTATTTTTCTTTAAATATTAAATTTAAGGGATTTTGCTTTATTTATTTATCCTTCCTGTTGCTACTTTTATTATTATAATCATTATTTACTTAAAAGCAAATCTTTTTTTTTTTTTTTTTTTTTTAATGAGTATTTCTAAAACTATTCGTACTGATACCCGTACCGCCTATCGTCACTTACTCGCTGCAGTTCAAAATGTAACCCGAGATTGCCCAATTTATCAAACAACAGGCCTCTCACAATATATATCCAACAGATTCCTTGACTCCGCAGAGAAAAATCGTCGACAATATATTTCACTTCGTGAACAATTACTATCACAGCGAGGAAAGAGGCAATCACAGAGGCAGAAACACAAACATCAGCAGCGGGCCTTAGATTTACAATTTGAACGATTTATTGCAAAAGAGTTGGAGAAAGTTCATGAAGTAGCAGAGCAATTAACGCTTGCTCCAGGTAATCGTGCACTTACATCTATTTTACAAGTTCTCGCAGCAGGTGTTGGTAATATTCACTATAAACAAGCTATGGAACAAAATTATCTTCAATACTGTCAATTTGAAAGTAAACGTGCGGAACGTAATGAAGTAGAAGAAGAAGCCACGGCAGAACGTCAAAATCGTATTATGCAACAAGCTATTATACCTTATGGTGAAAAATTATTATTAGTGCATCGACTTTATTCTGATAATGATAATAATGAAAAAGAAGTAGAAGGAGAATCCAAAATTAGAAGTAGTTGTAGTAGTACTAATAATAATAATAATAATAATAATAATAATAATATGGCACCATGGCAAGTTACAGAAGCTATTATAGGAACTCGAAGTGGTGTTTCAGCCCATCACATGTCTCATGGTAGGGAACACATTGTAGTAGAAGTAGATGAAAATTATAATAAACAAATTATCTACGTACGCTGTGAACCCTATGATTGGAATCGTGAGGTGGAAAGAGTTGAAATTACAGAAGCAGAAGAAGTTCGTGGTACAGTTTTTCACGCCGAGTATTTAAGTATAGCTCTTCGATTATGTGATGCTATGTTAGCAGAAACCCCACTTCACGGGTATCGTTCAACAGTTGTTGTGGGTCATGGTGTTGGTGGGGCTGTGGCTTTTTGTATTTCTCTTTTATTACATGAACGTGGGTTTGATGTAAAAAATTGTGTAACCTTCGGTGCCCCAAAGTCTGTGCAACAAACACTTGAACGTTATGTGCATGCAATTAATCCTATTCGTGTTGTATTAGAAGGTGATCCATTAATTGAATTACCTGTAACTGGGGCAGAGGGAGAGCCTTTTGTACACTATGGTGAAATTCTATTAATGAGTTCTACTTCGAAACAACAACAGGAGGAGGAAGAAGAAGAAAAAGAAAAAAATAATGAAATGGAGAAAGAAATAAATAATGGAAAAGAGGAGAATAATAATACATTAACGGCAGAAGCATTGGAAGATCTTTTAGCAACAGAAATGTCTCCATTACTATCGAATGAAGAAAAATCACAGAATAATATTGAAGATAATAATAATAATAATAATAATGATGAAGAAGAAGAAAATGATAATGATGATGATGATGATGATGATGATGATGATGAAGAAGAAAACGATTCAGAGATTCAGCAGAAGGCGGCTCAGCGATATGCGGCAGGATTCTTACCAGAACATTATATGGAATATTTTACTGATACAACAGTACCTTTAACATATGCAGAAGGAGATGAAGTCTGGGATGATGGTGATTATGCGCAGATGCGGAAAGAGACATCACAACAGTTTCACACCCTAAACTCTCAGCAATGGCCGGAAGATATTAAAAGTCCATTGTAATTTAATTTATCATGAGTAAAAAATAAAATAATGTTGTGAAAAGAAATGAATGAAGAGGTGATGTAGGTGTTTGAAATTGTGAGATTAAAAAAAAATAATAATAATAATAATAAAAAAATGTATGGAGTTATAAGACTTCATAGTTGTGTACAGCAGTATTATCTCGGAGAAAGATTTGGATAATTGTTTTTCTTAAACTAATCAATCATCAATTTTATAATACCTATTGCTTTTTTTTTTTTATTATTTGTTATTATTATTTTTTTCTACTTTTTTTTTTTCCATATTTCACATTTTTTAGTTATAGTCATCTTTTTTTTTTTTTTCTCGTTTCTACCCACCTTTATATGCAAAGATAATAGGTGTATCAGGTAACATTATAATTTTTATTTCACACAAATCATCATTATTTATTGTTTTTTATTTTTATTATTGAATCTATTCCTGTTATTCCCAGGCTTAAAGTACTATAATATATATTAAAAAAAAAAAAAATAATAATAATAATAATAATTATTATTATTATTATTAAACAATGATTCATCTACTCTCCTCTGAGGCATTAGCGATGTTAGTACTTCTAGTATTGTGTATGGTGCCCCTCGTTGCCCATGTATTTCAGTGGGCCTGGTGGGAGGCGATGTCAGTAGTTGATATTATCATCGCCCTCCTCAGTTGTGGGCTCGCGTGTCGGCTGGCGGCTGCTGGGCGTGGCTGCCGGTGGCCCGCTGGTGTTGACTTCAGTGGGCGGGTGGCCCTCGTGACGGGGGCCTCCTCAGGGGTTGGCCGCGCCACCGCCCAGGCACTAGCGAGTCACGGCTGGACTGTTATTTTAGCAGGCCGAGATGTGGGGCGACTGCTGGAGGCCAGGCGAGGTATACTCATGGGAGGCAATACTACTACTAATAATAATAATAATAATAATAATAATAATAATAGCATGGGACGGGTGGTGGTACTGGGGAGTGTGGATCTCTCGGATTTAGATAGCGTACGGGAGTTTGCGGAGTGTGTTTTAGGGCAGAAGGAGCATTTTCCGTTGGGGTTATTAGTAAATGCGGCAGGTGTGCTGCGTCGGCATCTACATCGCTGCGAGGATACTGGAATGGAGGAAATGATTGCTACAAATGTTGTGGGTCCTATGTTACTGACGCAGTTACTTCTTCCATTATTAGATGAAACAGCCCAACGTACTGGGGTAACCTCACGTATTGTTAATGTAGCTTCTTCTTGTCATACTTTCCTTGGTGTTAATTTTTTTGAGAAAAATAAATATCAAACACCAATAGAAATGCTTAAGGCACTACATTCTAAAGAAATAATTTCAAAAGGAGAAGAAGGAGAAAAAAAAGAAAAAGTTATATCGTTTGATGTAAAAGATTTTACAATATGGAATTTTGTTGGATATTATGGACTTTCAAAATTATGTGTTGTGTGGTGGACTACTATTCTAGCCCGTCGTGTTGCTTTACGTTTTTTTCAAACTGGTAATAGTAATAATAAAGGTCGACAATTGAGAGTGTTTGTAGCCTGTTGCCATCCAGGAATTTCCACCACACGACTTTATCGTGATTTATTTCCACAATCAATTTTAGATTATATTATTTACTATCCATCATTATTAATAGGAAAGACATGGAAAGAAGCAGCACAATCTACATTGAAAGCATCTATTGAACCAGAGAATATGATTCATGGTGGTTACTATATGTGTGGTGGTGAATATGGCCCAGAAAGTGGTGTAAATTGTCTTTCAAAATATGCTACAAATATAGAAATGGCACAGGAATTTTGTACATGGGCTGAGAAGCAAATTGAGGAACAAAAGAAAATGCCTAAAAAAACAAAAAAAGTAAATACTTCATCAGAATCAAAACCAAGAAGATTTATGACTGTTAAAATCATGTAATAATACATTATATATATATATATATATATATAACTATGTGTATTTTTCTGTAGTTGTATGTAAAAGAAGAAAGAACAAAATAATATTCTAAACTACTGAATAGAAAGAAATTATATATATATATATAAACACGAAGGATTGAAGGGGTGAAAAAAAGAGAATATACAGATTATGGCTATTTTTTTTTTTTTTTTTTTCTCTGAACATCTTTTTTTTTTTTTTTTTTACTCACTTTTCACCTTTAATATATTAAAATCTATAAATTAAGAATAGAAGAAAATAAAGAAATAATAGTAATAGTAAACGATGTCATCACCGTCTTCTTTAATGAAGCATCGACGACTAGAAAAAGATGAAGAAGAAAATGATGGGGTTTTCATTCCACCATTATTTCATTTACCTGTTCGTCCTCCAGCTCAAGGATTCCCTAGTGAAACAGATATTATTATTCCTGAGGCTAGTAATAATAAAAAAGGAATTACTTCCAATAATAATAATAATAATACTAAAAATAGACTTGATGGTAAGAAACTTTTATTAAATGCCTCACCCACATTAGAATTTTCATCCGAAGAGGCATCATCACTTTTATCAGCCATACGCCAACACCCAAAGTGTACCTTAGTTCGAGAACAACTTGCTCATATTAATGAATCTTTTCTTGAAGGTATATTTGGTGAGGATGATGCAAGAGAAGATGATACCCGGCGCCGAGTCGATCACAACGCGGCCTGTGCTATATTAAAATCAAATTCATCTAAAAGACTTTCCATGTGTGTTTCTTGTCTTACACGAGGTCAACATCGACACTATCGGGCTTGGATGATAAATTATATGTTAACAGGTGTTGTACCAAAGGCAACGGCAGAGTATCCAGATATGAGTACTGTAATGGATTTAGTGCAACGCGAGCAAACCGCATATTTACATAAATTTATGGAAGAAACAATTGCCTGTGAGGCGTGTAAAGTAGAAGTGGGGTATAATAGAAGAAGTTTAGAATCTAATGTAGGGGAAAAAATAGATTTAGCTGCAGCCCCACCAGCAACACATCGTTCGTGTTGGAATCATAATTATATAAATGAATATGTGGAAAATTTTGCGAGACGTTGGTGGCGTTATCGAGTGGAGACTCGACTTCAAAAGTATTTACTTGATGCCACAAATCAAAATAATAATAATAATAATAATAATATTGCATTACATGAAGTTATGTGGGATTTAAAACATAGTGCCTTGAATGCTGGAATGAAACCAGTTGCCGTGCTCACTTCACACACACGTCAGTTAGCTTCTCTTCATGTTGCTGAAACAATTACACAACGTGAATTAAAAGGAAAATCACGTATACTTCCATCTGTTTCTATTCCTCCAACACTTCCATTACCTGTAGAAATACTTGAAACCCGTGAACCAAAACTTCATATTCCTTTATGTAATGAAAAAGAAGAAGAAAATAAAAATGAAAAGAATAAAATAGATAATACTCCACCTCCTTTACTTCCTGCTATTTCTGTAGTAGGATTTTCATTTTCTCTTCAAATATGCAAATCTGCTTTAATGGAATTATCTACTGCACACTTATCAGCTTGTAGAGCTGGTTTTCGTATTCCTGTACGTTGTGTTTGGCATGAATTAGAAAAAAAAGTTGAAATATATGTAGAGAAGCCAATTCCTAGTGAACGAGAGTCTCGTCGTAATATTAATACATCTGTATTAAAAAGATTAGTAGATAATGAAATACGTTTACCATCTAATAGTCGTTGTAGTGAAAATTTATATCAAGATAAGTTTAGTGAAAGTAAATGCTATACAGATGTAACATTTGATAAAGATTTTGCTTTTCAATGTATTTCAAATTGTAAATATGATATTGGAGGTCAACACCCTGTATTTAGAATGATAAAAATGGAATATAATTGTAAAGGATATAATAGTATTCCAGATGATGAAAAAACATTTAATTATGAAAGTTTTAGTAAAAAAGAAATTGTACGTATATGGGTATTACTTCATTGTAATCCTACTGCTACATTATATATTTATCGTATAAATGCTTATTCAAATGCTATAATTGGTATTGAACAATTTTCATCAATTTCTTTTATGAATCAAGTAATGAATTCATTATCAAATGATACAGAAATACAACGTACATGGAATTGTCTTCATGATATTCTTCATAATCTTGTAACATCTACTATTCAAATGCATCAAAAAGTAATTCAAAATAAAAATGAATCTTCTAATACTAACAATAGTAATAATAATACAGTAGAAGATATCACATTCATTCTTTCTAAAGAACAAGGAAGTAGTGAAATATCAATTTCCACCTTATCTTTTATTTATCCTCAATTACAATTACCCTCACAGGAAAGTTTAGATGATTTTATTGAACCCAATAGTCGTGCTGTGTGTCGGCGTGAATATTTACCTCCCTGTGTTTGGCCTTTTTCAGAGCGAATTCCTTATACATTTAATACAACTCCAAAATCTTGCTTTGTTATAAATAGAACAACAGAAACACGATATGACTCAGAATATTACGCCCAACATGATGTATGGGAAAAGGAAACATATTATTACACTGTTGGGGAGGATAATATTATACGAGAAAGATTACCAGCAGATACATCATAAATAAAAAAAAAAAAAAAAAAAGGGTAAAATAATTTTATTTTTTTAAATAATAATCCACCTCTAATTATACAATGACTTTCACAAAATTATATTTGTATATAATAATTGATCTTTTAAAATTATTATGATTATTTTTATTTCATTCTCCTTAAAACCTAATTCTTCCTCTTTTTTTTTTTTTTTTTTTTTTCTAAGCCCTCACTCATTTAGTAGAGTTTTAGATTATGTTTTCTGAGCGAGGCGAACCCTCTGTTGCTCCTCCACCTCTTTTCCCACTTGAGAGAACTCATTTGTTTTTACAAGAAGAACTCACAGTAAATGAGGGAGAAATTATAGTACCTGATACAAGATTATTAATGCAACACTTTGCTGCAGGAGGAAAATTAACAGAAGAAGATGCTCTTTTAATTATTACTACTGTGACGACTATTTTTGCTAATGAACCAAATGTATTAAATTTAAAAGATCCTGTTACTATTAGTGGTGATATTCATGGGCAATATTATGATCTTTTAACTTTATTAGAATTAGGTGGAGACCCAAGAGAGACTCAATATTTATTTCTTGGAGATTATGTAGATCGAGGATTATTTTCTTGTGAAGTTACACTTCTTCTTTTTGCTTTAAAAATTCGTTATCCAACAACATTTTGGATGTTAAGAGGTAATCATGAATGTCGTCGTCTTGCTTGTTATTTTTCTTTTCATGATGAATGTATACAAAAATATAGTGAATTAATATATGATGCATTTCAATTAGCATTTGATCAACTTCCTTTAGCTGCTGTAATATCTTCTTCTTTCCTTTGTGTTCATGGTGGAATATCTCCACATATTAAAACTATTTCAGATATTAATAAAATTTTACGTGTAGGTGAACCACCAGTATTTGGTCCTATGTGTGATCTTCTTTGGTCAGATCCTATGGAAGATGAAGAAGAAAATATGTGTCCAGATGCACTTTTTCTTCATAATGAACTTAGAGGTTGTTCATATGTATATTCAAGTAGTGCAGTAGAACATTTTTTATTTACCAATCAGTTACTTGGTATAATTCGTGCTCATGAAGCACAAGATGAAGGATTTCGTATGTTTCGTAAAATTGAAAATACAGGATTTCCATGTGTAATTTGTATTTTTTCTGCTCCAAATTATTGTGATACTTATGATAATAGAGCGTCTATTCTTAAAATTAATGGTAAAGAGTTACATTTAATACAGTTTAATGCAGTTCCACATCCTTACTTACTTCCTAATTTTATGAATGCTTTCTCATGGTCCTTACCATTTGTATATGAAAAATTAGAAGAAATTGCAAAAATACTTATCGATGAATGAAATGGAGGAAATCTTATTTCCTTTAAAGGAGGTGGGATAGGAGTAGGTGAGGGGGGAAAAAATAGAACATTCTTGACTATTTATTGAGATATATATATATATATAAACTAAAAAAAAATTAAACCCCCCCCCCTCTAATTAAAATATGACGTATATGAAAAAAAAAAAAAAAAAAGAGAAGGAACAATTTTCAGTTAACAGTTTATTTATTTATTTATTTTTTTTCCTAGTTATTGTTGTTGTTACTAGAGTGTCTTATATTACTTAACAATACAACTAATAAATTCTTGAAAATTCCCCCCTCTTCCCCCCGCCAAAAAAAAAAAAAAAAAAAAAAAAAACATACATACATATCTCTCTCCCCCTATCTCTCTCTCTCTCTCTCCCTGTCTCTCTCTCTCTCTCTCTCCCTATATATAATTAATTTCAGGAAAGAAGCAGAGACATGCCTCCCAAGTTTGACCCCAATCAAGAGCTCGTCGTGATTGTGCGGGCGGTGGGTGGGGAGGTGCCCGCGACGGCCTCCCTCGCCCCTAAAGTCGGCCCCCTCGGCCTCAACGCGAAGAAAATTGGGGAGGACATCGCGAAGTCCACGAAAGATTGGAAGGGCCTGAAAGTCACCTGCGAGCTCCGCGTGAAGAATCGCGTGGCGACTGTCCGAGTGACGCCGTCAGTAGCCTCACGCCTCATCCGCGCCCTCAAGGAGCCCCCACGTGATCGCAAGAAGGTAAAGAATATTAAACACAATGGTAATATTCCCTTCTCAGAGGTGCTGAAGATTGCTAAGGAGGCGGCACCAAACTCAATGGGAGCAAATATGAAATCTGTCGTGATGGAGGTACTCGGTACGGCCGTCTCTATTGGGTGCACCATCGATGGTGAGACTCCCCAGACTATGCAAGAGAGGGTTAAGGAGGGTAAATTAAAGGTACCAAACTAGTGTGGGTTCATATATATATATATATATATATATGTGCATCAATCGTGACCACTTCTTTCCTCACAGTTGTTGATTTATTTATTTTGTTTTTCGTTGTTGTTTTTTTTGTTTTACACAACATTTTATTAAAAAAAAAAAAAAAAAATCCCAATACGGATAATCGTTGATGGAATCCCCACAGCGTAAGAGTGAGGGAAGGAAAGAAAGTAAGGACATCACTTTATGGGAATCTCTTAAGAATATGTATGTATTAATAATATATATATTTTTTAAGCCTTGTTGAAGTTATTATTATTATTATTATTTATTTTTTTTATTTCTGCTTTAGGTGGTTCTTTTTTTTTTTTTTTTCTATTGCTTTCAGGTAGGAAGCGAGAGAAAACAATACTAAAGGCTTAGTACCATAACATTATCCTTTTTTTTTTAGTGATAAATAGAGAGAGAGAGAGACAGAGACAGATACAAAAAGGGAAGAAAGATAGTTTACTGATTAATTCCTTACCATTACTAAGACTACTATTTTGGCTCTAAGGAAAACGAGCAAGAAAGAGGTCAATAAAATAAATTAAAAAGAAAAAAAAAACAACAAGTACTTAAAACTTTCTAGGGAACTCAAAAACAACAACAAAAAAAAAAAAAAAGAAAAAAAAAAATAATAAGTATAAAACAAAAAAAAAAACAAAAATAATAATAATATAAAATAAACAAGAACAACAAAACAAAACAACAACAACAACAAAAAAAAAAAAAAATGCTTGACGAACATTCCTCTGTCTCAGGTGGCCCACAGGAGTTGGGTGAGGTGGATCGGCGGCAGAATCAGGGGAATATTCTCTTCGTCGGCAACCTCCCCTTTCAAACCCCATGGCAGCATGTGAAGGATCACTTCAGAAACGCCGGGAAGGTGCGCTACACGGACCTCATCGCCGATCGCATGGGACGCCCGAAAGGCTCCGCGCTTGTGACGATGGCAAACCCCGACGGCGCCCAGCGTGCGATTCGAATGTACAACGAAACAGATTTTGAAGGTCGGCGATTAATTGTGCGATTATTTGACGACGGCCCCCGCCCACCACTCGTGCAGCGGGATATGATGCCACAATATGATCGACAGGCGCAGCACCAGGCGCAGCATCAACATCAACATCATCAATTACATCATCATCAACATCATCAGCATCAACATCATCCATTACATTTGCAGGTACAACATCCACAAATGCATCACCACCAACATCATCAACATCAACATCATCAATTACATCAGCAGGTGCAGCATCAGCATCAGCAGCGTTTCCGTGGGTACACGAGTACACCACCGAATAACTCGAGTTATAATACGATGAACAGTTATGGACGCGTAGCACCAGCAGGGGGGTACAGTAATACGAATAATAATAACAATAATAATAATAATGCGTTACGTGGGAGTTATTTAATGGGGGAGGATGCTAATACCACGAGTTTAAATGATATGAATGAGGTAGTACCGAAGCCACGCAGCAAGCAGGTGAATGAAGTGGGTCGAAAATTATTTGTGTCAAATCTTCCCTTTGATTGTACCAGCAGTGCATTACGAGAGACATTTCAACAAGTGGGTGATGTGGAGCGGGCGGAAATTATTATGGGACGCAACGGTAAGAGTCGGGGAATGGGAATTGTGGTGATGAAAACAGAGGAGGAGGCACGCTTGGCTATAGCCGAATTTGACGGAATTGAAATGGCGAATCGGGCAATGAATGTTCGTCTGGACAATAAACCCACGTCTTGAGTTGAACAACAAGAATAATAATAGCAAGAACAATATTAAAAAAAATAAAAAAAAAATAAAAGGGAAACATGAATAAGAAGGTAAAAAAAAAAACAGAGAGAGAGAAGGAAAACACATACACTAATTACATATACGTACACTTGCGTATAAAAAAATATACTAAGATGAATTAAAGAGGGGGGAAGGAGATATAATTATGGAGATAAAAAGAAGTGAAAGAAAAGAGCAAATAATATGTATTGGTTCTTTTTTTTTTTCTTTTTTACTTATTAATAACTTTGTTTCTCTTTCACTCAATTACTTTTATTTCCTTCTTCTAAACTCTCTTTTATTGATATTTACATTTAAATGTATGTAAACGTATGTGTCAGACCCCTTCTTTTTTTTTTTTTTTTGTACCTTTGCTTTCTTTTCTCTTATTCACCCCCTCCCCCCCCCCCCCCTTTTATTTTTTATAGGTTGAACTGTTTCTTTTATTCTCTTATTTTTTCTTTTTCGTCTCGCATATCCGTCATTTTATTATTATTATTACTATTATCACTATTATTATTATTATTTTTTTCTTAACCCGCTGTAGATATCAGCCCTTTATATTCCCTTTTTAGTCTATTCTTGATCTAATACATCCATTTTCATTTCGAGGGGGAAACACATACACATACAGAGGAAGAGGAAAAAAAAAAAAGTCAGACTATATTGGTTAAAAAAAAAAAAACAGAATGAGATACATATATGCATTTTATTACCTTATATTTTATTATTATTACTATTAGATTTTTTCTGTTTTTTTTTTTTTTGTCTCTAGTAGTGCTGATCTCGTTTTTTTTTTTTTTTACTATCATGATACCGTTAAAGAATATTATTATTATTATTATTATTAATTTTTTTTGTTTCTGTTTATGACTATTTTTAAGTGAAGTCTTTTGTTATTTGTGTAATAATAACACAAATGATTGTAATGTGCATGAAATAGAGAGAAAAGGAGATATATAAGTAAAAATAGAAGAGAATGTGTGTAGGCAACTAACTGTGCGTATATCCTTTACTTTATTCTATGCTTGTATAAATAAATAAATAAATGAAAAATATAGAGATTTTTGTATTCTGTGCTTTCCCCCCCCTCCTGTCTCTGTGTATGTGCTTTCTTTTTATTTGTATTGCTATTTGTTTGTTTATTTTTTAGAGGGAAGATTGGCGAGACATAGAGAATAGAAGGAGTGAGAAAAAGATGGGGTCAGAAAAATAAAAACAAGAATGAATTAAATTATAATTTAATTAAACCACAGAAAAAAAAAAATAATAATAATAATAAGAAAGTGCAAATGGCGGTGATATGAGAAAGAGAAAGAAAAAGGGAAAAATAAGAGAAAAAAAAAACAGGAAAGGTAGGAATGGGAAGAAAAACGAAAATGGGAAATTGAAAAAAAAAAATATATATATATATATATTTAAATGAAAGGAAATGAAATGAAGCTTGCAAGGTGAATGAATGATTTGTTTTTGTTTTTTTGTTTTTTTGTTTTTTGTTTTGAGTAATGCGAATGGCCTGTGGATATATATATATTTATATATATATTGCGTAGAGGGAGAGAGAAAATGGAGGGAAGTGAAATAAAAAGCGTACATGTCGTGCGAATTGGGGAGAAGAAATGAAAAAAAAAAAAGGGAAGAGAGAGGGCAAGGAGAAGATAGGAAAATAAATGAAAAAAAAAAAGAAAGTTGCAGAATTGTATGGGATTGAGGGAGATAATATTATATATAGATAGAAGAGATGGAGCTAGTCTGACTATCTTTCGTTCTATCTGGAGGAATATATATATATATATATGATAGTGGAATTAGTATGAGGAAGTAATGATAATAATTAAAAAAAAAAAAGAAACTTAGAAGGAAAGATAAGAGGGAAATAAAATCAAACGATAAGAGGATTAATATATTTCGTTTTTTCTTTTATTTGTATCACCTATAAATACGGAAATATAGAGAAAGAGAGAAAAAAAAAGTAAATTATGATCCTCATTACCCTTATTGTTTTGTTTTTTTTTCTGTTTCCCATTATCCTTTTCCGAATTCTATTTATTTTCTTTTTATTTATTTATTATTGTTATTATTCTTCTATTCCGCTTGTTTCTATGGTGGTCATTGCCGTGTGTGTGACCCTCTATTTTGATTTTATTGTTTTGTTTTCCCTTTTTTTTCCCCCTCTTCACACAACACATTTATGGAAGAAAACACAGGAAACAAATATTATTACTGATATATTTCTACATATTACTTTGATAATTATTAAACTCTTTCTATTTTTCGCATTTTTTTCGTGTTTCTTTTTTTTTTTTTTTTTATTATAATTCTCAGCATATTTTCTCTTTTATTATTTTATTTTTATTATTATTATTATTTTTTTTTTTTGAACCCCTGTGAACGTATTATGTTTGTCTTTTAATGTTAAAAAATTATAGATATATAAATGCCATACCGACTTCTCGTAACAAATATTCCTCTATATATTGAAGCAGAGGAATTCTATGACTATATTAGGGCACATACTGGAGGAAATGCCATAGTGAATGCCCTTCTCATCATGTGCCCAGACACAACAACGAATAATAATAATAATAATAATGGAAAAATAAGAAAAACTTCAGTGAAAGAAGAGGAAGAGAAAAATAATAAAGAAGGAAGTCCTCAAATGACTTCTTCTGGGGCTGCACTTGTAGATTATACTACAAAAGAAGCTGCAGAGGCGGCGAGGCGAGTTGACTTTTATATAGATGGTATTCATGCAATGATGAAAGCTGTTGGTGTTGTGACCACCACCACAACAACAACAAATTCAACAATAAAAAAGAATTCAGCTTCAACAAGTATGAAAAATGCAGAGGCAGAAGCGCAAAAAGGGCGTGAGGCGTATGAGCAACTTCGATTTGGTCTTAAAAGTAAAGACAAGAAGTTAGAAACAACTGCTACTAATAATAATAATAGTACTAGTAGTATAGGATTAAAGCGGCCACGTGAAATTAATAATAATAATAATAAAGAATTAGTTGAAGAGAAGGAAGAGGAGCCGACAGAAGTGGAGTTACGCCTCGTTGGAATTCCTTGTCATATATATGGTGATTTTATTCCCTCTGGAACTAGTGATAGTAATAATAATAATATGACAACAAGTAATATAATAACTGAAGAAATCAAAGCACATGAAGAAAATGCTGCGGTGCGTCTTTTCATGGATATTGCTCTTAGTATTAGAAGAGCTACGTTAGGTGAATTATTATCATTACGCCGTATTAGTAATGAAGAAGTTATTATTCTTGTTCCCACAAGTGTTGCAGAAGCCTTACTCGAGCGGGCAGAAGTAGGACTAGAACTCATCATGTATCCAAGTACTCCATTAAATCATGATAAGATATATCTTGAAAATGATTTCGATAAAATCAAAGAAGAAAAACAAAGACCTTGTACATTATTAATAAAACGCCCACGTCCAAATGTGAGAATTGATGCGGATAATTTTACACTTGTAAAGAAACATGAGGTGTTGGAGGCAATGGCACACCTCATGTCTGTCACCAATGCAAAAGTAGCAGGATTTATAGATCCTTTTGGAAACCTGTTATTTCCTATTTCTTAAAATACGGAACGGAGCACGTCTAATTATTATTTATTTTTTTTCTGGTCTGTTCTGGGAGCGAAAGAAAAATAAGAAGAAGCTATCGAAATGAATTTCTTCTTTATTCTATTTTTTTTTTTTTTTTCCCACCTTATGCTTTGGGGAAAAAAGAACGAGAGGGTTTGATTTTTGCATAAGAATGTAATCACAGTAAAGAAATTGTTCTTTGGTACTATGTATTTTTATGCTTATATATTAATTTCCTTGTTTTTCCACTCTCTTTTGCTCTTCATTTCTCCTATTTTAAAGATAATAATTAATAAATAAGGAATTTAAGCAATATGGCAACCACTCTTGAAGAATTTTCAGCAAAACTCGATCGCCTCGATGCCGAGTTTTCTAAGAAGATGGAAGAACAGAATAAAAAGTTCTTCGCAGACAAGCCCGATGAAGCCACGTTGTCTCCTGAAATGAAAGAGCACTATGAGAAGTTTGAAAAGATGATTCAGGAGCACACTGATAAGTTCAATAAGAAGATGCGTGAGCATTCCGAGCACTTTAAATCCAAGTTTGCTGAGTTACTTGAGCAACAGAAGAATGCCCAGTTCCCAGGGAAGTAAGGTAATGTTGTGTTGCAGCTAGAGATGGGTGTATTTCCGACACATAAGAAGAGGGGATTTGGGTGATACGGAAAAAACATTCTTTGTTTTTGTTGTTTTTTTTTCTACTTCCATTTTTTCTTTTTTTCTATCTTTTTTTTTTTTTTCTTATTCTATCTGACATCGTAACTACGTTGCAGAAAAAGCAAAGTCTAAAGGAAACATCGACAAGAAAAAAAAAAAAAAAAATTATTTTTGAGTTTTATAATTCTTGAAATATAAATTTTGAAAAGAATTTCAAATGTTTAATTATGATTTTGGTTTTTCTTGCTTTTTGAATTCTTTTTTTTTTTTTGTTGTTGTTTTTTTAATTATTTCTGTTCTGTGTCTGTGTGTAGGATAGCGACGCTTAGTCTGAACGTGTTTGTTAGGAGAGTTACGTAGGGTAAATAAGTGGAGGAAAATATATATATATATATATTACAGGAGGAAGATAAGAGCATCATTAACAAAAAAAATAAAATAATTAAAATCAAAAATATTGAAACAAAATATTTAAATTTGTTTTTGTTATTATTATTATTATTATTATTTAGTTTTAAAAATGTTACGTTGTACTCGCTTTCAACTTTTTCGAATGCAAGGTGGAGATATGTTGGTGGAATTTAAAATAATGTCAAGAGATCATCGTCGATCTATTCGTGTAGAGGATGCTGTAGTAGATCCAACAGTTTCTCGAACAATTATACCATTAAGTTGGCTAGAACAACTCCGCAGTCCTTCTCTTCGATTACATACTGGATATTATACAGAAGAGGCAGTACATCTCCCAACTACATATATTAATAAGAATAGTAAAAATAATGAAAAAATAAAAGAAAAAAGTACTATTACTAAGGCTACTACTAAAAATGCGGCAGCATTATCATCAACAACTCCAAATGCAATAATAGCAGGTCCAGTTGTAGTGTATATTACTGGACAAACAATTCCTGTAGTATTAAATCCATATTTTGTACCAGATGATACTTGGGGTTTAAAAAGCAATACGGATGAATTAGATTTACGTCTAGGTATGGATGCTATTGAGCAGTGTACCTTATTTAGTGAACTTCGCCCTGGTGGATTATTATATAATAAGTTACCTGAGAATCCAAATGTTAAGAAGTATGAATCTGTGCAGGCAACGCTTGAAAGATATGGAATGAAATGTGGACTTGCAGAATCACCATTAGTGCCTCGACCCTGGACACGCATGCGTTATATGTTTATTGATGAATTACAACGTGGACCTAAAATGACAGAATTTGTTGGACACAACCCACGTAATGGGACGCCTTGGAGGTTTTCACAGCATAATAAATATTTTAGACTTGGGATATGGCGAGATACTATTAGGCGAAATGATATGAATGAAGGACTTCATTCACATAGTAGTTGGCAAAAGTCACCACAGCAAGCTGTACCAGAGGTTCGCTTTATGGCACCGTATCCTTAAAAAAAGAAGAAGAAACAAAACAAAAAAAAAAAAAAAAAGAAAGGAGAAAGAAGAAAGGGGTTGGAAACAATTGTTTCAGAGTATACATTTATATATTTATTACATTTGAGATAATTTGTATATTGGTTACTGTTTGCTTATTTTTTATTTTTTAATCTCTTATGATTACTTCATTTATATTTTATTATTGTTATTATTATTTTATTTTTTTTATTGTTGTTATTATTTATTTAAATGTATTATTGAAGCAAAAGATAGAAAACATTTGAAAAAAAAAAAAAAGTAATGACTAAAAATGAGCCCTCTGCATTAACTGTTGCAGATGCTCTCTCACTTCGAAGCAAATTAGCTGTAAAAATAAGAGCAGGAAGAATGATTCTGCAAGATGGTGTTGTTCGACCAGTATTAAAGAAAGGATTTATGTGTCTACTACGAGATAGTTTAATGAATGATGTTGAATTGGCTTGGTTTTCTGAAGATGGAGAAGAACAGTATCGTTTCCTATTACCTCCTGGAAAAGTAAAAGTTTCTTGGGTAGAAAAGTGTACATCAGGAAGGGTAATTTTATTTGATGTAGATAATGGAAAAAATCTTTATTTTTTTTGGATGCAATCTCGATCTACAGATTTAGATGAAGCTGTGATGCGACGAGTACAAAGTACTTTAGAAAAAAATAGTCAACAATTTGCCATAAATAAGTCACAACAAATACAAATGTCTACTTTTCAAAAGATAATTGAAGAAGTATGGCAAGAAAATGTTAACTATGATATAGATATAGCAGAATTATTAAGTTCATCAAAACTTCATGAAGCTTTATGTAAAGATCCTACATTTTATGCTGCAAGAATGCAAAGATTTCTTGCACCAGAGCAATTAAAAGATGTAAATAAACTTGATCCTGTTAAAATTGTACAAGATTCTCAAGTGCAATGGACAGGAATTATTTTAAATAATTTACTTCGTAGCGGAGAAACACATTCTCAAATCAGTATTTTATTCCTAGGTCGAGCTAGACGTTGGTCTGCGTATGTCGGAAGTTTTCTTTTAAAAGTACTTCAAATATTTTCTAATCCTGAAAATACTCAAAATGTAAAATCAAATGAACGTTGATTCTATGAGAAATATTTTGGAGTTAACGAAAAAATATTAATGCTGAAATAAAAGATAAATATTTAATATATATATTTGTATATGTCTCTGTCTGTGTACTTTTTTATTTATTTGTTATTTAGAGAAAAATGGGGTGGGGAACAAAAAAAAAAAAAAAAAAAAATGATTTATTTATTATTATTATCATTGCTAAATACATATTCAGTTATTTCCCACTCCTTCACTGTTATATTTTGATTCTTTTTTTTTTTTTTTTGCTATCTAAAGAGTCAATTATTTAAATTTATTCTTTCCTTCTATTTATCCCCTATGGATAAATAATACTGCCTTTTAAAAGGAACCAAAAAAAAAAAAAAACCACTAAGTAGAGTGATTAACTGTTCAGAGTTTTTTTTTTTTAAGTGATTTTCATATTTCTCCTCTCCTATTTTAATTTTTCAACCTTCTGTAATTTTATTTCAATTCTTAATGTTATTATTATTATTATTATTATTATTATTATTATTATTATTATGAGTAACATAATAGTTTCTATGACCGACGAAGTTTGGGAGTTTCCTCCCAGTGATTCACCGCGTACTTTTCGTGTCCTCTCTTTACTTCGAGATAACGAATGCCCTTATATTGGTCGCCCCAATATACGAGCGTATGATGCGGATAATAAAATGAATGAAAATGATAAAGATGCTGATACTGATGGGAATCATAAAAGTACAGCCTCACTTGTACGCCTTCTCCTCTCATATCCATCCTCCACTAAGAGAATGACGTTGCACCAATACCTGCAACTCAAAGTAAGCCGTCAAAGTGAATTAAAAGTTTTATTAGCATATCAGCTAATGCAAGCTATTGCTCATCTTCATAATTGTGGAGTGAGTCATCAATTTCTTTCCTCTGATTCCGTGGCTGTAGAGTTGGAACATGAACCAACTATAAAGGTTACAGGCTTCTATGGCTGTACAACTTCTCCTAATTGCAGTAGTTCATATATTTGTGTTAGGAATTACAGACCTCCAGAGGTTGTACTTCAACTCAGTGGAATTAATCCTACTACTGTGGATTCTTGGGCTTTAGGATGTCTATTATTTGAAATATTCACAGGATCCGCTGCATTTTCACTGGAACGAGCAGATGGTAACTTTCGTCCCCAGCTTATAAAGCAACAGTTAGAAGAAACAGTGAAAGGGGTTGGTAAGTTAGGAGAAAATAGCATCCCACCGCGGTGCCCAGAGCGTGTGGCTCAATTCCTTCTTTCATTAGATCATGATTCATTTATTATTACCCGAATGAGAGAAGTGGGTCCGGCGAAGGAGGCGGAACTCTGGATTTCACTTATACAGCCGCTGCTTCACTTTAATTTTAAACAACGTGCAAGCGTAAAAGAAATGTTGCAGCACGAAATCTTTACAGATTTACCTCCACCTTCCAGTTGGTCCACTTCGTATGCGGTGCCAACACGGTTAGAGGAACTTCTGGATTGACTTAATGCCTATTCTTTATTTCTTTCTTTTTTTGCTGAAGATACCAGCGGGACTTTGGAAATAAATGCATTATGCTATATCTTTGTTTAACCTAACTTATACTAAAAAAATAATCCTTTTAAAAATTAATGTAGTATATTCCCTCTTTTTATTTTATTTTTGACTTTATGGTTATTTCCTCTTATCAATCCCTCATATTTTTGTCATTTACCTTCTTATATAAATATTGCTGTTATTTAAGAGTAATATCATAAGTTTAGCGTTATAAGTGAAGGTCAGTAAACAACAATGGGGCAGTGGCTAGCGTCCGCGTTCAAATCACTTCTTGGTAAGCAGGAGGTTCGCATTCTTATGGTTGGACTTGATGCTGCTGGTAAGACTACAATTTTGTATAAGCTCAAACTGGGCGAGATTGTGACCACGATTCCCACTATTGGATTTAATGTTGAGACTGTGGAGTACAAAAATCTCAAGTTTACTATGTGGGATGTGGGTGGTCAGGATGTTCTGCGCCCATTATGGCGTCATTATTACCAGAACACTAATGGGCTTATTTTTGTTGTGGATTCAAATGACAGGGAACGTGTGGGTAAGGCAAGACAAGAGCTGGAGAAGATGTTAACAGAGGATGAGCTCCGCAATGCAGTCCTATTGGTTTTTGCAAATAAACAGGATTTACCAAATGCTATGAGTACAACTGAAGTAACAGAGAAACTCGGTTTACATTCTGTACGTCAACGCAACTGGTATATTCAAGGCTGTTGTGCCACCACAGCACAGGGTCTATATGAGGGCCTTGATTGGCTTGCAGCAAACATTAAGAAGACGACACAATAGTAGTAGAAACTTTTTTTTTTTTTTCTTTTGAGAGGCTTATATCCTAAAACTGATTGGTTATTGTTGTTGTTGTTGTTTTTTTTGTTGTTTTTTTTTCGTACTGTTGCAATGTTTAAAGCAAGTACTTTTTAAAAAATCCCTTTATTATCATTTTTTTGTTTTTGTTTCCTCCCTCCTGTACTGTATCAAGAAATAGGAGTAGGAATGCAATTATGTCAAGGATTTCTACCTCAAATAAAGTAGTGAACTCTCGTGGATTAGTTTCTGCTTTTGGTAGTGCACTTCATGGGTTTCACCGAGGGCCGCAGGCGTTTTTCCCAGAACCTCTAGATATTTGGCTTGCAACTCTAATGGATGCTGTGCCTTTTTATCAAAATTCTCTTATTGTGTGTCCCTCTAGAATGACTCATACTCGTGCTTCTTTATTATTAAAACGTGCACGAGAGCATATTCCTGCAGCCCACCTAGCACCTTTACGCCGGCGTGATTCTACTAATAGTTTAAATTCAAATAAAACGGAGGTATCATCACGAGCTAATGGTAAGAATAAGAATTCTATTATAACAACTAGAACAGGTGGGAGTTTACCTTTGTTTGTTTCACCATTAGAAAATTTTTCTCCAAACTCACTTGATCTTGTAATATTTGCAGGAAATGTATTTGGAGAAGAAATGTTGTATGATGCACCTTGGCACTTATCACTTGCCCATCGTTGTCTTCGCCCGCATGGAGTTATTGCTATTATAGGTTATAGTACACGAATTCGAATTGTAGCCCCAGAAATAGCAAAAAGAGATGCAGATGACTTTTTAGAAGATTTACAACTCACCGCAAATAAAGCTTCTGAAGAGAAGGAATTGGGGGAATTATGTGAGTTGTATAAAAAAGCTATGAATATTAGTAATAGTCTTGATATAGGTCACGCAGATATGTATTTTCCTTTTCCATCAAAACGTAGACGATGGTTTGTATCCGAGTACGCCGCAACTCCAGCACAAATTGCTGCAACATACAGAACTCTTCCAGAATATCAATTACTTTCTAAAGGAATTTATCGTTCTACTTCTTTATTATTAAAAGATAAGGAAGAAATGATGACAGAAGATGATGAAGCAGTGAATGTTTTGCGTCGTCGTACAAATGTGGATCCACTTGAGGCCTTACAAGGATGTTTACAAGCAATAGAGAAGCCAAGAGAAGATGGGAAATTTTCTTCTCCTTCTTTAAGAATTCAAGTTAAACATTTTATTATTACATGTAGTTCTCGCTCAGTGAATTCTTCAACAGATTCTCATCAATTTCCTTCTCAAGGAGGGGAATCACCACGATTAAGATAAAAAAAAATAATAATAATAATCTATTGGAAAGAGAAATATTTTGTGAATTTATTTGAATATTTTTAAATTTTTTTAAACATTAATGGAAGAAGATGAAAGGGGGAGGGAGGGATAAGAAAAAGAGAAACAACAACCAAAAACAAGAGTTATTGTCTCTTTTTTTGAATGTGATGTCTTAAAAGAAAAAGATGAAAAATGGAATGTATTTTTTTTGTTGTTGCTTTTGCCTATATTTCTTATTATTAGTACAATTATTATTATTTCAACTTTTTTTTTTTCGCAAAAAGAAAAAAGGAAGATAAAGGGTAAATAAATAATTTTAAAAAACCCACTTTTTTTTTTTTTTTACTGGCTCTGTGTTTTGGTAAGACAGAGCAAAAAAAAAAAAAAAAATCTAGTGTAAAGAGTAGAAGAGGACTTATATATATATATATTTATTTATTTATTACTACTTTATTATTCCTAACTTATAAAATCATGGAGTGGGCAAAAAACAAAATGCTCTTGTTTACCGCCCGACAAGTTCTTAAAAGAATAGTGAAACATATTCAAAGTGATCAATTAGAGAAAATTGAACGCTCGCAAGATAAATTAGGTTTTGCTTTTGAGCTATCTCATCTTGAATTAAATGATGCGTTTATTAATGAAGAACTCTTAGGAATTTTACCCGAAAATTCTAATAATTCAATGTCAAGTAGTGTTTCCCCAACTGGGCTAGTACGTCTTTCTTATGGTTATATTAATAGTTTACGTGCCGATTTAAGTTTTAACCCAAAAGGTAAACGAAAAATTGAAATTGATGGTATTCAACTTGTATTTGATGTTATTCCAAAAATGGAATGTCTTGTTCCTACAGGTAAACGTCATAGAACTACGAAACATAGTAATACAGAACAAAATAATAATAATAATAATAATAATAATCAATCAAATGACATGGAGAATTATAATAATAATAATAATAGTTCTGATATAATGAGAGAAGAAGAAGAAGAAGATGTTATGTATTCTTCTTTATTTATGAGTGATAATCTTCGCAAAGGTGTAGAAGAAGGTGTGGTGGTGCCTGCAATTCGAGAAACTGGTGTTTCAGAAACCCAACCCTCCGTCCTGCGTCACATGATAGATGAGGGATTAGATGTTTTTGAAAGAACTATTAAACAACTTGCCCATAGTGTGTCTGGGAGTGTGCGAAATGTAAATATTATTTTACGTATTCCTCCTTTAGGTCAACGCATTACACCAGGGCAGGAACCCCCTGAAGGAAGTTTAGAATTACTTATATCTTTTAAAGGTGGATTTGAATTAGAGGATATGTGCTCCGATTTAGAGAATGATGTGTTACATAAACGTATTCGATTTTCTAGTTTTCGTGTAGCAGTTTACCCGTATGGGCAACGTAAAACAACACGTTCTACTGAGGATGAAGTTGAAGAATCTGTAGATCTTGCAGATGTTTTTCTTTGTAGTGGAAAATCGGATGTTTTTAATAATGATATTGTGCTACGCTTTGGAGAGAATCGAAATGCCTCACAGTATGCAGAGGCCTTTTTAGATGCTAAAATTACAATGAAATCATTTATTCTTTTACTTTCTCCAACACAATTAAGTCGATTAGTGCATGTGACGCGGGCACTTATTGGGGCACCAGAAGAAAATAATAATAATAATAATAATAATAATAATAATAATAATAGAGGATCTAGCAAGTCTGCACCTCGTGTGGTGCGATTTACAAGAACAATGAAAGCTACATGTCAATATATATCATGTACCCTTTTATCAGGAGAAGAGCAGCAGGGTGCAAAACAATTTTGGCAATTAATTGAAAATGGTAATAATGAAAATAATTCTACGAATACATTATCCGTATCAAGACAACATCGTATTATTTTAAATACTTCACTTCATCGTATAAGTTATTATAATGTTTATATTGCTGGTATTATGCTTTTAATTCAACCTGTGACGGCAAGTACGAATCGTTCTGATGATGCATTTCATGATATTTTTGAAAATTATGGTGGTCGTGGATGCTCTGCTGGAATAAGTGTTATTGAAATTTATGAAAATTATCCTATTAAAAAAAAGAAAAATAATAATAATAATAATGAATATCAAAAAAATTGTGAAGGTGGTCGTCTTGTTCTTACTACAAAAGAAAATACTGAAAATCACTCCGAAAGACGTTATCGAATAGCTATAGTTGCACGTACCACTTATCCATTAACAAATTCTGAAGCAAGGCGATATAATAAAAATATAATAGAAGAAGAAGAAGATAATCAAAATTCTGCAATTGTAATGGAACATGTCCTTGTGAAGACTTCTGGAGCTGTTGTATTAGGAGAAATAGATGCAGGAGTCCTTGAAAGACTTGGAAACTATTGGATTCAGTTAAAACATATTTTAGAATCAAGTAGTGAATCAAATTCTTTTTCAAATAAAAAAGAACAACAACAAGTAGAAGTTTCTATTTCTCAAAAATCTTCAG
Organism: Trypanosoma avium; assembly: GCA_030849755.1. NCBI lineage: Eukaryota > Euglenozoa > Kinetoplastea > Trypanosomatida > Trypanosomatidae > Trypanosoma > Trypanosoma avium. The sequence continues at coordinate 7,966 of JASANY010000886.1, read as the reverse complement.
CAACTTCATTATATCCAGTATCATTAGAAGAAATGGATCGATATGAAAAACTTGTAGATGAAGGAAAATTTACACATTTACCATTAAAAGAATTATCAGGAGAAGAGTCTAGTGATATTATTCCAGAAATACAGAGAACTACAACCCCATATGTTTTTTTACGTTTTTTCACTTTACAATTAGAAGGTGTAACATTAGAAATGAAATTTCCAATTACCAATACACCTGATCCTGATTATTATGGACCTTTAACACGTCGTTTATGGAATTATTTACGAGAAGAAGGTGAAGTAATTTCTAAATCTAATTGTCATTCAAAATGTGGATGTATACATGAATCATATCTTCCTATTTCATTAAGTATATATTTAAAAATGTTAGATGTTTCTGTAGGTAGTGAAGGGATATTAGAAGTATTTTTAGGAGAAGCACAATTAACTTTACATGATTATAAAGAAGCTACACAGAGTAATATTCTTCATTGTGTCTTCGACACAGAAGACAAAGAACCCTGTATTTCTGTTAAATATAAAAGATTAAAAGATTCTCATATAAAATGGAGTGTTTCAAAAAAGGCTTATCCTCCTTTTACAGAGGAATATGAAAATGAAGAAATTCAAGGTGATGATATTAGTTTTATTTCTGTTGGGGCAAAAATAAATAGTGTGAGTGCACACTTTCATCAAGATGAATTTCTTTTAGCTATATTTTATTTTGATCAATTATTAGATGCAGTGGATAAATTTTCTAATATAATAAATCAAAATTCTATTAATAATAATAATAATAATAATAATAATAATAATAATAATATTCAAGAAAAAGAAAAATCTATTAAATATGGAAAAGAAAAAGAAGACGAAGTAAAATATTCTTCATCAAATACATCTGTTTTATCTGAAGATTATTTGTATAATGAAAGTACAAATTCAGATTCTATAATAACTTGTATAAGTATTCGATTAATAGTTAAAGAAGGAACTTTATTATTATGGGCACCACGACTTTCTTCTGCAGGATTTAGTATTGGAGAACCATTATGGCGTTGTATTCCACACAAAGAACGACGTCGTATTAATAAAGAACATTTATATCATCATTATAATTTAATATTATCTAAAATTTTTCTCTTTGTCCTGCATCAAGCCTCTCCAATACTTGCTAAAACAAGTATTCACATAAAAGCTTCTGATTTTTATTTTAGAGAAAAATTATGTCAGGCAACTTTAGCGTATAGTGATTTTCCCTGGCCTGCTGAGCATAGTTCCTCACCTAATTGGGGAGGATATGTTACACTTTTACAAAGTTATTCTGCTCTTTATAATCGTTCAAATAATATAAGAGTTCGCCCACCACCGGCTTCAGGAAATTTAAATCATTCTCGTGATCGTCATGCTGCTGGGATTTCTATTTGTCGTCATCGTAATGTTGAAGATCATACAGAAATATATGATGTTGCTTTACAACTTGATCGAATTGCATTAACACATCAGGCAGCACATGAAGGAGATCATTGGCTTTTTGTAATTACAAATTTCTTTTCAGATGTGAGTACGGAAGGTCTTAATTTGGCGGTGGCTCAAAAGGAAACAGGAGGATTATTTAATAATAGTAATAATAATAATAATATTGATAATAATAAAGGTGATTACGAGCGAAGTGATGATGGTGTTGCTATAGCAACATCTGCTAATATAAGGATAAAATTAATTAATTTACTTTTAGAGTATAAACCGTATGGAAGTTATTCTACGCTTGTTTGTCTTGCTCCTAAATTACAGATTACAGTTTCTGTACCAAGTTTATTAACAGAATCAACTTCTATAAAAGTATATCTTGAAAAAGAAAATATTTTAGTATTTCTTCATAATAATTTTCAACAAAATTTATTAGATTATGATCGTGAAGCTGGTCTTGGTTCACTTTTTGGTACCAGTGAAAGAGGTGTGGCTACAGATCTTAAAAATTTAGGATATGTATTAGTACTAGATATAAGTCAATCAGATTATAATAATCGTAGAAGTGAAAGTAGTAGTGGAAGTGGAAGTGGAAGTGAAAACAGTAATATGAAAAAAAATAATTTACCCATTATTTCATTATTTATTAATGTAACATCAGATAAACCACTTTTTATTGAAGTACAAAAACTTCGTACATCTATGTTTTTTGCTTATGATTCATTATTTTATTTTCGTACATTGGTTTCACATTTTCTTGGAGGTATTGATCTTAGTTATTTACCTTCTCCACATTTACTTGTTCAACGAAGTGGTCCTCATTTTTATGGTATTATTCAAGTAAAATCAAATAATGAAAATTCTGAAGTTAATGTTTACCGACTTGTAAATGATTACGAATCACATCTTCAACGTTTACTTAATACTTCTGTATTAGAAATTAATGATTCTACTTTAAAACAAAAAGAACAAAGTCCTCAAGAATCTATTAAAAAAAATATAGGTATAACAATACCTTCTTTTGCTGATTTTGATCTTATTATAGAAAGTGATTATACTCAATCACAAACACAAGAACGAGCAACTCATGAAATAGAAACAGATTATACTTCATCCCAAACAATAGAATGGGAAACACATGAAAATCAACCCATTGATTTAATTAAATCTTGCATAAATCCAAGTTTCTTATCTATCTATAAAACTTCTACAAATACCCCACAAGGCCTTCATACCTCCCACCCCACACTTGATTATCATCATTATAATACCAAATACACCCCACATCAATTACCTCCTGGAACTTCCGTTGCGCTTGAATTATTTTTATTAGATTGTGATATTATTACTCATTTATATGGTGGGGAGGACTTTACCCCAACTGATGTCCCACAAAGTTATTTACAAACGATTCAACGCTTTGGGACGCAGGAGGAAGTTTCACAAGATTCTTCAGCATTATGGAGTGGAATGGATTCGGATTTAGAATTAAAACGTGGCCGACGTGAGGGGAAACGCCTTGGATTTCTGTGTGGTGGAAGAAGAAGAGATGAATATATTGTAGGACGATTTACAGATATTCGAATTCAAGTAGATGTATTTGTGCCTGGTAAAACACACTTTATGCAATTATATTTTGCCATTCGAGATGGAGAAATTGTGGATTGTATTGAAGGAAGTCCAGTAAAAACAATATTAATGCCAACCCTCCCGTTATCATTGCGAGATTATGATAGTGATTTGTTAGAAGTTAAGTGGACCACCATTTTACCCCGCACCACCACACCAAATGCGGGAATAATTATTGTAGGAAAACCAGAGGAGGAAATTATTGTTCGATTACAACCTATTACAGTAGCATTACATCGACGGGCTATGAATTTACTTCCAAAATTTCTGGAAGTTCCGGAAAGTTTTACGGAGGAAAATTGTATTATATATGCTGCTCCAGTTCAACCACTGTTTTTTAGTAAAATTGTTGTTTATCCTGTTCAAGTAACACTTTATGTTCAATTTGAATGTCAAGATATATATACAGCTATGCGAGGGAATGTATTTGAACTTTGTAATTTCTTTTTACCTTCCGTTGAACGTGCCGTATTACAAATACCTATAATTTTAATTACAGCTTGTCCTCTTGAAAAAGTTGGAGATCGAGTGCTGGATCTTATTCGTGATGAAATATTAAAATTACATGGTTTATTTCTTCTTTGCTGTGGTGTACAACCACTTCAATTAGCATCCAATGTTAGCTCCGCCAGTTTAGAAGTTTTATTTACTCCACTTGAGGATTATCGTCGAAATAAACGTTTTTTTTCTGCTATTTCCGCTGCATTTCGTCGTTTTCTATTTACCCTCGTTTCCCAATCTTTACATAGTGCAACACTGGTATCCCAGCAAATGCAAAATGTAACTTCTTCTATTAATACATTAATGCCTATTGGTGAAATGCATTCCATGCCGCGTGGTTCACAACCTTTAGGAATTATGGATGGATTAAAACGAGCTTTTGCAGAATTTATACAAGGATTTCGTCAAGCTTCTAATGTTACAGCATATTGTTTAGGCCCGAATGGAAGTATTATTCGACTCCCAGTGGCAGCTTCTACAATTATGGATGGAGTATTGCGAGGGTTAATTGAAATATTACGAGGCATGCGAAATACAATTGCGCCGGAGTTGTGTGAGAGGGAGAGGAAATTGTTTAAAGGTAAACGACGCAAACCTGTGTTTCAATAAAATGATAAGAGAGGATGAGAAAATATATATATATATATATATTAGTTTGAGTGTTAGTTAGTTAATCAATTATTTAGTTAGTGATTGATTGGGTGAGTGTAAAGAGCAGTAGAAAATTATGTGCTTATGAGATCAAGTGTGGGTGAGTGGCAATAAAAAAGAAAATTTTAGCAATATAAATTAATGGAAAAAATAAAAATAAAAAAATAAATAGATCTATAAAAATAAAAAGGATTACTTAGGTAAAAAATTAATATTTTTTACTATATATATATATATAATAGTTTAGGTATAATTCAACTATTTTCTTTCTATGCTACGCTATGTTCTTGTGTGTGTGTGTGTTTTTTTTTTTTTTTTTTTCTGGTGGCGGTGGTAGTGGTAATAGTATTATTTCTATTAATAATAATATTAGTGATAGTTTTGGCAAGATATTTTTCATGGTAATCTGCTAATTTTTTTTTTTTTTTATACTTAAAATGAGTATAAATTCTTTCTTAAAGTATATTCATCTTTATGCTTTTATCTTTTTTTTTTTCTGATTGTTAGTGAATACCTTTGAATGTACAACAATATGAGGTATTGACAGTAGTGAGTTATGATAGTTCTATAGTAGTGTGACCTCCTTTGGTTTTTTTTTTTTTGCTTATTGTCTCTACTATGACAATTAAATCCCTTTTTTTCTTTTTCTTCTATTATTTTTTTCTTTTAATTTTTCAATTTGCTTTTATCACTCTTTTTTTTTTTTTTTTTGTCTGTGTGTGTGTGTATGTGTGTTAATAATTTTTTTTACGCTCTCTTCGGCCGTTTTTTTTTTTTTTTTTTTTTTTTTTTTT
>JASANY010000885.1:95226-107726 GCA_030849755.1 Trypanosoma avium | reverse complement strand
AATAGAATTAGAATCATGATGATTTTTTTGAAAATTATTTAATTTTATATTTGTTAATGTATTCATATTTTTTACACTATTTAATCCTATATTAGTATTAGTATTATTATTATTATTATTATTTTTTAAAGATTCTGATGTTGTAAAAGAATTTAAAATAGTTTCACCAATTTTATTTTCTCCTTGTTGTAATTTTTGCTTTTCTTCCCTTAATACTATATTTTCACTCCTTTGATGTATTTTATAATAATATTGTGTTTTAAATAAAGCTTTAATAATCGTATTTACCACAAAATCCACCGGTACCACATCTGCAATATAATCTGGGCAACCTAATATCTCCTGTACGACGCCTAATCCACTTGTTAATAATAAACCTCCAGCAGCTGTTAAGGCATCAACCCAGCCTGGGAAAGGCTCTTGATAACTACAGCCTACAATAGAAGGACGAATAATAGAAACTGGGCAATTACCTTTACAAGAATTTATTAATTGCTCTCCCATTGATTTTGTAAACGTATACGTATTAGGAAAACCATATTTTTGTAATAATTTAGGACCAACGGAAGTGATTTCATTTTCATGCAGGGCAAGAATATGTTTACACATACTTTCTGGATCAAATGGTAATGGATAGAGGCATTCTTCAACATTACAACCTTTAAGATTATAATTCACGTAACAGGTAGAAATATGCACCATAGATTCTAAATTTTTACATTGTTTTGCAATAGCAAGCACACGAAGAGCTCCTAAAGTATTAGTTTCTACGGCAACATTAAGTTTTTCATCAAAATTAACTGTTGCAGCAGTATGAATAATAAAATTAACAGATTGTAAAATAGCTTGACAATCTTTATCTTTAAGAGCAAGACGATCTGAAGTAATATTTCCTTCTACACCTACTACACGTGAAATTAAAGATTTAAAATTTTCCTCTCCCATAGATGTTCGCAGAGGATCAAAACAAGGTGAACCAAATACTTCTTTTTCTAAACGTTCTTGAGGACCAAGGTAACACTTAAATTTACGTGAATGTTTACCACGAATAAGTACATAAATAACTTCAAAATCAGGAAATTCTTTTAAAAGTTTAAAGAGCAAAACTTTACCCATAAATCCACTCCCTCCTGTTATAAAAAAAGATTTACGGGAAAAAGCTTGATAAATATCAAGAGACATTTTTTTTTTTTTTTTTTTTAATTTATTTTACTACCTATTTTTTTAAAAAAGAAAATATCCTTTAAAACAATTCCTCTCTCTTTGTATAAATCTATTTTTTAAGCAACAGAGCTTGAGAAAAAGAAAAAATAAAAAAAATTACTTTTAGAATCCAAAAAGAAAAACACACACACAATAAAATACTCATTAAAGAAAAAAATATATATATTATTATTAATTTAAATATATATTTTTATACACAATGGCAATAGAGAGAGAGAGAGAGAGAGAGAGAAGCTAAGAAAATATGTCAAAATTACAAACATCACCATATTTAACAATTTTTACAGAAGTACTTAAATCATAAATTTTTAAAAATGATTTATTTATTAAAATATACTTTGATTCATTTAAAACTTTAGTATTACGCATTGATTCTCTAAACCAAGAAGTATAATTTCGTAAATTATTTATATTTAATGGATCTCCTCGTCCTATACCATTAAAATGCATAATAGCAGGAGTAGAATTAGGACTATTTATAATATTAAAGAAAAGAGGAAATGGTAATTTATCACTTGCAATTACCTCTGCAATTGTTTTAGAACTCCAAAAATTAATATCTTTTCCAAGATATAAACTGTGTAAAGAAAGAAAAAAAGAATTATAAAAATCTAAATTTATTATTCCATAAGGTATACGCATATTAGAAGAAATTTGCATATTTTGTGAAATACTCCATAAATAAAGTAAACCCCACGCACTTTGATCACACCACCACCGTTTCATTTTCATTAAATTACGATATGCTTCAAAAGCTTTTTTAAAAGCCCAAACACGAGCTATATAACCTCCTGCATTAAGATAATGTACTCTATGTGGTCGTTTCTCTCCTGTTCCACCTTCTTTTTCTAAAAAAACATTCTCAATTCTTTTATAGGATGAAATACATCTACCTTTAGAAACACCCCACTTAACTTTTTCATATAACTGTGGATGATAACAATTACCCTCTGCTGTAAATAAGAAAGGAGCTGTGGCTTTACCAGAAATAACATCCATAGCATTAAAACTATCAGCAGAAGAGGCAGTTGTATTTATAAATTTATCTATAGCTTTCTGAACTGCTAACGCACCAGTAAAAAGTGTATCAGCTCCATCAAATGAAATTATAACATCATAATCTCGTAATTCTTCTTCTTCAATATAACGCATTATCCAAGATATACGTCGGGTGTGTGTATACTTTTTCCCAAATCCAACAGTTGCTACAGATATATTAGAGAGAATAGCACTAGCCAACATTCGACACCAACCTGGTGCAAACATTGTTTGGGCCACTACAAATCGAACTTTTGGAGTATTTAATTGTGAATGTTTTACATTCATTATTATTTCATTCTTTTCATTCTCAATTTCAGTGGAACTAAATTCTAGAGAAATAATAATACATAATGCTAAGATAGCAAAAAAGAATAATACAAGCCGGCGGCAAGGCTTTCGGCCCATTAGAATTGTAGTATATACTTTTCCTCCACTTTTCCACATACTCAATTATTGGGATATATTTAGTGATAACCTACATAAAATAAAAAAGAAAAAATAACAAAACAAAAGGGGTCTGTTTCCCCAAGTTTATTAAACCAAGGCAAGGGATACACACACACACACACAGAGAGAAAAAAACATAACACTCAAATTATTTAAATTCCCTTTCTCTTAAATATAAAACCCTAAACCTCCCTTTAATATTTGCTTTTTGAGAAAAAAAAAAAAAAAAAAAAAACCATGGGATCTGGAAATTTTTTTAAGCCCCTTTTGAACTATTTTATGCTATTCAGAAAGCAAAACAAAACAAACAAAAAAAAAGAACACAACGCTACTCCTGAATGTAATTCAGTTCCGACTCGGTACTTGAGCAGCTGGGCACATTACTCCAAAGCGTTTTTTTTTCTTTCGACCTCGTGAGATATGAAACTCCACGTGGGCGTCATTTTCAAGAAATGTATTAGTTTTAATTAAGGACTCCGATGACCGCCTAGTCTCTATAAACCATGAAGTATGATTTATAAGATTATCAATAGTCCCCTGTGTGGTTCCCATCCCACGTGAGTTAAAATGTAATATAGCCGGAGTAGAATTAGGACTATTTATAATATGAAAGAAAAGAGGAAATGGTAATTTATCACTTGCAATTACTTCTGCAATTGTTTTTGAACTCATTGGGGCAAAATCCCTCCCCCACAGTGTTCCATAGGAAGTAATAAAGTATAAATTATGAAAATCTAAATTTATAAGTCCTTTCGGGAGAAGAACAGTTAACGGAATATGCATCTCAGGCGACACACGCACATGACGAGTTAAACTCCATAAATAAAGTAACCCCCACGCACTTTGATCACACTTCCACCGTAGAAACTTCTGACGTTTAAAACTTGTTAGGATTCGAAACGCGGCAACAGCTTTTTTAAAAGCCCAAACACGAGCTATATAACCTCCTGCATTAAGAAATTGAAACATGGAATTCCCAGGTTCTGCAGAATTAAGTGAGGATAGATTATACTTCATAAATTTCCATGCTTCCTCATATAATTCTAGACATATATCACGTGAGAAAGAAGCATTATCGAGTACGTGTGTAATTTGTGGATGATAACAGGTGGTTTCTGCTGTAAATAAGAAAGGAGCTGTGGCTTTACCAGAAATAACATCCATAGCATTAAAACTATCAGAAGAAGAGGCAGTTGTATTTATAAATTTATCTATAGCTTTCTGAACTGCTAACGCACCAGTAAAAAGTGTATCAGCTCCATCAAATGAAATTATAACATCATAATCTCGTAATTCTTCTTCTTCAATATAACGCATTATCCAAGATATACGTCGGGTGTGTGTATACTTTTTCCCAAATCCAACAGTTGCTACAGATATATTAGAGAGAATAGCACTAGCCAACATTCGACACCAACCTGGTGCAAACATTGTTTGGGCCACTACAAATCGAACTTTTGGAGTATTTAATTGTGAATGTTTTACATTCATTATTATTTCATTCTTTTCATTCTCAATTTCAGTGGAACTAAATTCTAGAGAAATAATAATACATAATGCTAAGATAGCAAAAAAGAATAATACAAGCCGGTGAAAGCACTTTCGGCACATTAGAATTCTAGTATGTACATTTCCTCCACTTTTCCACATACTCAATTATTGGGATATATTTAGTGATAACCTACATAAAATAAAAAAAAAAATAACAAATAAGAGAAGATAGTTTTTAAGGGTCTAGAAGCCAATTAAGAATTTACAGATGCAAATAGATAAAAATCAAAAATAATATGAAAGGTGTAGGGGTAAAAAAAAAAAAAAAAAAAACAGATTCCCAAACTTCCTACTATTCATTGGATAATTTAATAACATAAATGGATAGAAATTCGAAATACATCCGTCCATTTTACTGTGTGTCAAAAATAGACTATATATATATATATAATCCTTCTAATTTTAACTATCATTGTTATTCTTTATTTTTTATTTTTTACTTTTAATTATTTGTACTTTGCCAATTTAGACTCCCTCCTCTTTTCTGTTTTTCTGTTGTTGTTTTTTTTTTTTTTAAACCTCTGCAACACTCTACAATTTCTGATAAAAAAAAAAAAAAAGGACAAAGACAGGGAAAAGCTTGGCTTGTAATAACAATAATAAGAAAGAGAAAAGAATTAAAATAAAAATAAAGAAGTGAAATAATGGAAAACATATAAAACAGAGTATCAAAAAAATTCTCTTTTTTTTTTGTCAATTTAAAATAAGTCCGAGAGAGTGTGCATGAGAGTAGTAATTACGGAAAAGAAAAAAAGGAGGAGGAAACTACGCCCACAAAAAGAAAGAGAGAGAGTTATTATTATTTGTTTCATTATTATTTTCTTATTAATTTATTTAAAACTCTCAATATTTCTTTTCATAAATAAATATATATATATATATATATATATATATATTTTTCCGTACTTCTTTTTTTTTTTTTAAATATTGTTTACTGCCAAATGTAGAAAGGTGAAACTTATTATTGGCAACGAGAATAGGTAATAATAAAAAAAGGGAGTAAACAAAAATGAAACCTATGAAGAAGAAAATAATAATGTAGTAATATAATATATATATATATATATATATATATATATATATTACTCATTATGATATAGGCCACATATAAATTTCTATTTATTCATTCATAGATTCATTCTTACATAAGTTCGTATATATATATATATATATAGTGAGAGGTAAAGGTAGAGGTAAAGGTAGAGGTAGAAAAAGCCAAGAAAAAAAAAAAAAAAAAAAATCAAATTAAAGGCACAAACTAGAAAAAAAAGAAAGGGAAAAAAATTACTATAACACAAATAATAATATTATTGAATAATAATGCCCCATCCCTATTATTATTAAACTCTAGCAAGGAAGTAGAGAAGTTATAAATCCCAGCAGCGAGCACGCACTAGCGGCTACTGTAAAGATCCACCCGAGTGATAACTTCCACTCCAGCAATCCATCAGATTTCAAATACGGCTGCTCTGGGCACCAGCCAGCTGTATTATTATTATTATTATTATTATTATTATTTATATTAAGAACATCAATATCAGTAGGAGTACTCCCAATATGCCACCAATCTAACAATAATGCAAACACCGCAATACTGCATCCTGCTGAAAGTACAAAATAAAGGGCAAGTGGGGCACGTAAAATGGCACCAGCGCAAAATACAAAAACACTCATAATAAAATTTGCCAACGCTAACACAACGGCAACAATAGCAAGTCCTTCTACAACTTGAATTCGAATTTTACCATTATCACAGGTGAAATAATCCGTGCTGAGTCCAATAACTTCATTGGCCCCGCTATCACGATAAAACCTACGCATCACCCAAAGTGTAATTTCCGCCTGCCTCGGCACATTATTATTATTATTATTATCATCATCATCATTATCATTATTATTAAGAGCCACTCTAGCAACTTCACTGGGTTCTGCGTCATATATTTTAACAAAGAGAGCGGCGACGGAGAGGCCCAGGGCACATATGGCAAATAAAATAGTAAAGGAACGGCACAATATCATTTATAAATAGTTAGTTGTTATTATTATTATTATTATTATTATTATTTTTTTTTTGGTTACTATTACTATTACTTTTTTTTTCCCCCCTTTTTCACAAGAAGAATTTAATATTCACTTACCTTTTATAATAATTAGATGTGTTTGTGTGTGTGTGTGTGTTTTTTTTTTTTTTACTAAAAGTAATGCTAATTAAAAATTAAATTTTATATATAGTCAAAGGTATTTAATAAAAAAGAGAAAGAGAGAAAATAGAAAAAAAGGAAAGCAAATATATTCTAAAAGATAAAGAAAAGGCACATACATAGATTAAAGAAATAATGACAATAAACAATAATAATTAATCAATTGAAATATATATATATATATATATATATATTGAGAGAGAATTATTGGGAAGAAAAAAAAGGCAAAATGGACCCTCTCCGCAAAAGTCTATCATTGACTTAATTCTTTCACTCAACGCAGCGGTACACGCACTCACTAATGGAAAAAAAAAATAATAATAATAATAATAAAGAAATAATAACGAAAGAAAAAAATAGATAGATAGATAAAAGCAAAGGAGTATGTAAATAAATGGTAAACGTGTGAACGAAAAAAAGAAAAAAAAAAAAAAATGACAATAATAACGAAGCATAAAAAAAAAAAAAAAATCAACATTAATGACAAAAAGAATAAATCTATTATTTTCTCCCCTAATTTCTTTCTTTTTTTCACCAAACAAATAAATTAAACAGACAAATATATATGTCTGTAAGCAATTTGCGCGTTCTTTTTTTTATTTTATTTTTTACAGCGTACGTTAAAAAAAAAAATAATAATTAATAATAATAATAATAATAATAATAATTTTTTTTTGGTTGGGTGATCATGAGAAAAAGTCTCCTAAATCATGCATCTGCAGAATATAATTAACCAATAATATAATTATATATAAATGTAAAGTTTATTTGTCATTTTTTTTTTTTTTTTTTAAATTTCTTCGTCTATTATTACTATTATTATTTCCCCCCCCCCTCCATTCCTATTCATTAATACAATTCTGAAGAGAATGAATAGAGAGAGATAAAGGAAGATAAAAAACAAAAAAAAAATCATTTAGAACGCTAATAGACATTTAGACAAGATTTTTTTTTTTTTTTTTCTCCTTCTTCTCTATCTATCTATCTATCTATCTATCTCTACATATATTTTTCATAAACCCTTTCCTTTCTTTCCTTGATTCTTACAACTCCTTTTTTTTTTCTTTGTTTCTTCCCCTTGATTCGATTTCAATTATTTTGCTCACTATAAATTCCGATTTTTTTTTTTTTTCTAATATATATAAGAAGAGAAGTAAAGAAATATGTTCTTGTCATTTTCACTTCCCTTCCCTATTCTTTCCTTACCCCACCCCACTGATATGTATATATATAAATAAATATATAATTCTCACAGGAAAAAAAAAAACAACAACAACAACAACAACAAAAAAAAAAAAAAAAAAAAAACACTCCTACTCCTACTATTACTATTCCCAATTTAGTAAACCCTCTTTGCTGGGGGAATACTCTCAAGTTCATTCGTCAACATTTCATTATGCACTCTTCGATAATTCAGGTGCACTTTACCATTAGCATCATCAAGATACGCAAGCGTATGACGCATCCAATTATGATCATCACGCTCTGGGAAGTCATCACGGGCGTGGGCCCCACGAGACTCCCGCCGCACTGCAGCTCCAGTAATTGTCATGAGAGCATTACTTAAAAGATTACGAAGCTCAAGTGCCTCAACAAGATTACTGTTCCACACTGGAGACTTATCATGTACAAGAACATGTGAATAGTCGCGGTAACATTCTTCAATAATAGATTGTCCTTTTAATAAACTCTCCTCGGTACGGAATACCGCGGCATATAATGCCATTGTCTCCTTCATACGTTCTCGAATACGGGCAACAGGAATATCACCTTTATTGTGAAGAATTCGATCAAGATCTGCAATAGCACTTTCCCCAGCATCCGCTCGCAGTGGTGGTTGCTTGCGTCCATCTTTAGTGAGGTTAAATATCACTGTATTAGCACATGATTTACCAAATACAACAATATCAAGAAGGGAGTTAGCTCCAAGACGATTAGCTCCATGCACGCTAGCACACGCACACTCACCAGCTGCCAGGAGTCCAGGCACAATCGCATCATCATCGCCGTTACGAGGACTCACAACTTCTCCAGTCCACAAAGTGGGCACTCCACCCATTGAGTAGTGTACAGTAGGCACAATAGGAATACACTCCTTGGTGACATCCACCCCAGCAAAGATGTGAGCACTCTCTGAGATGCCTGGCAGCTTTGCATGCAATTGATCAGGTGGGAGGTGATGGAGTTGCAAGAGCACGTGATCCTTCTTAGGCCCACACCCACGCCCAGCAAGAATTTCAAGTGTAATCGCCCGTGACACAACATCACGTGAGGCCAAGTCCTTTGCTTTAGGGGCGTATCGCTCCATAAATCTTTCACCTTCACTGTTGACAAGATACCCACCCTCCCCACGTGCTCCTTCTGTAATTAAAACACCAGGGCCGTAAATACCTGTGGGGTGAAATTGTACAAATTCCATATCTTCTGATGGGAGACCAGCGCGGGCCACCATTGCAGTTCCATCCCCAGTACAAGACTTTGCACTGGTAGTGGTAAACCAACAACGCCCATAACCACCAGTTGCAAGAATTGTATATTTTGATCGGAATCGATGAATTGTACCATCGTCAATACTCATTGCAATTACACCACGACAGCACCCATCCTCTACTATTAAGTCTAAACAGTAATATTCATTAAAGAAATTTACACCATATTGAAACGATTGCCCATAAAGTGTATGAAGCATGGCGTGTCCAGTACGATCAGATGCTGCACAGGTGCGTCGGGCTTGTTTCCCACCATAATGAATAGATTGCCCACCAAAGGCACGTTGATAAATAAATCCATCCTTCGTGCGTAGAAATGGGAGTCCCATGCTCTCCAACTCTGACACCACACATGGTGCCTCCTGACACATATACTGAATTGCATCCTGATCCCCCAGCCAATCACTGCCCTTGACAGTGTCATACACGTGCCAGCGCCAGTCATCCTCCTCACAGTTAGCGAGGGCGGCGTTAATTCCACCCTGGGCTGCAATAGTGTGAGAGCGGGAGGGGTATAATTTAGAAATACACGCAACATCATATCCAGAGGCGGCCACTCCCATCGCAGCCCGCAGCCCAGAGCCACCAGCCCCCACCACCACACAATCAAAAGTGTGATCGATCACGGGGTAGGCTTTACTGAGCTGAGAGGTGAGGCGGGCAAAGGTGCGGCGCAGCATTATTGTTTGTTATTTTTATTTTTTTTCTTTTTTGTTTTATTAGGCTTGCTATGGTTGTAGTCTGAGACTACTATATTCCCTTTTATTTTTATTTTTTATTTTATTTTCTCCACTTCATCATCAAGTTTTTTTTTTTTAAAAAAAAGGAAAAGAAATAATAACATTTGAAGGGAGAAAAAAAATATATATATATTCATGCATTGAAACTCCCTTTTCTGAAACCATTTACACTATTCTTCAAAGCCCAATTTTAATAAAGAAAAAAAAAAAAAAAACGAAAAGTAGAAACGAAGTCATCTTCCCCCTTCCCCCTTCACCTCTTTTATTTTTTATTTAAGAAGAATTAGGATAATGGGGCCCAACATTGCGATTTTAAATATATTATTATTTTAATCTAAAGAGGAAAAAAAGACTACAGCAAGAAAAAAAAAAACATGTAATAAGTAAATATGTCTTTCGTTTTAAAATTAAATTCGTTATCCCCAAAAGAAAAAAAAAAAGGGAGAAAAGAAAGCATACCGGCCCAATTAGTTTAAAAATCTTTTTAGCTTTCAAATATTAATAAATGAAATAATACATTATAAGGGAAATACTAAGATTTTTTTCTTTTTAATGATCAGCATTCTAAAAAAAAAAAAAAATCCATCAAGAACAAAAAAACATTTCCTTCTCTATATTACCTTCAACGTTAGTTATTTCTCTTTTATCCTCCCTCTATTATGTAACTATCTATGTGTTACTCTTTCCATCCCTGCTTTCCTCCTAATATTTCATGCATATCAGGAAATGTAATATGAGACATACGTTTTACATAACTTTTAAGAGTATCACTCTGATTAACGAAGGTGAGAGCTGCACTTCCCATTACTTCTTCTTTTTCTTCTTTTATTTGTATTTGTTGTATTTCTTCTTTTTCTTTTTGTATATTTTGTATTGAAATAATTGGGAGTAGGGCGGCGTAGAGGGCGCAGTCATATGTTGTAGGAATTGGACCTAAAATATATTTTTTACCTTCTAAAAGTTGTACAATAGCGTGAAAGTCTTTCAGAAGTTCCTCCTCACATCGAGAGTTTGTATATCCAGTACCTATTAATGCAAAATCAATATTATTATTATTATTATTATTATTATTATTATTATTATTATTATTATTACAAATATTTGTTATGTTCATATGCTGAATAATAAGTTTAGCACGATGTAATGATATACCAAAGGCATCTGCTAAGGGTGATAAAATATAATAAGGATATATTCGAATAATATTCCAAAATACAATATTTATTTCATAGTGAAACATACTCATTATAGCAGTTCCTATTGCTTTTTCTTCTAATGAAAGATGATTATCTATTGTTAGATGAAACTCTTGTGTGATATATTTTATTATTGTACTTATATTTGTGATACACTTACCTCGATGTATAATACATGGAAGCGAGTTTGTAAATAAAAGAGAAGGATCAGAGATTTCATGCCAGATATATGTAATTTGTGCAAGACGCAAAAATGTTTCAACAATTGTACATGAAATAGAAACACTTGGGGCAAGAGACCAACGAGGAAGTGAAATAAAATGTATTAACTCTGTATTAGATTTTTGTAAAGCTATAATAGTCTTATGTAATGACTTATAA
Source organism: Trypanosoma avium (assembly GCA_030849755.1). NCBI lineage: Eukaryota > Euglenozoa > Kinetoplastea > Trypanosomatida > Trypanosomatidae > Trypanosoma > Trypanosoma avium. The sequence goes on along the minus strand of JASANY010000885.1, from coordinate 96,456 downwards.
TTATTTTTAGATAAATGAAAATTGGCGACAATAAGAAATATAATACCAGCAGTAATACATGAGATTACAGAATTTGATGATATATACCTATCTAAAAAGAATACCATTCTTTTATTATTATTATTATTATTCCTTCTTATGTGTGTGTGTGTGTGTGTATATACGTGTTTCTCTAAATAAGAGAAAAAAAAAATTAGTTAAAGCCTACAAAGAGAAATTTTTTTTTTTTTTTTTTTAAAGAAGAAAGAAGAGTTATTTTGTTGTTTTTTTCTTCCACAATATCTCTCATTAAATATATAAAAAAAAAAAAATCAAATAAATGATTGAATTTTTTTAGTCATATTTATTTATGCATAAAATCAAATTTAAAAACAAATGAAAAAGCAAGAGCATAAAATGTATGAGCTTGATATTAAAAAAAAAAAAATTAATGAATTATTCCTTCCCGTATTGTATTCTCCTTTTATTATAAACACCCTCTACAGTGGTATTTATGATAAATTGTGAGAATAAAACATAAAACACATAATAATAAAAGAATAATAATAATAATAATAATAATAATTTAAACCAATAACAAAAACAAAGGAAATAAGAGAAAAATACAAATAATAAAACTCCGGAAATTTGATATGAGAGAAATAGAGAAATCAAATCCAGAAAAAAAAAAAAGGATGAAATGGGTTGAAAAACATGAAATTATATTAAGAGAGAGAACAAATTTTACAAACTAACATAAGTAAAAAAAAAAAAAGAAGAAAAATATATATTTCAAAGCAATAAACCAAGGACTAATGATGCTACTATATATTTTGTATTGTATGCACCCTATTTCTCTATTTGTTTCCTTCAATAATGATAACATTTCTCCTCTTTTCTTTCCTATATTTTTATTTATTTTTTTAATTAATTAATTAATTTTTTTTTTTTTTTTTTACACCAAATTTAGAAATTTTATTTGCTTATTGCTTTTCTTGTTTTGTTTTGTTTATAATTATTGCTATCAAAAAGGGGAAAAATCAAAACAATAACAAAAAAATAATAATAATTTAAAGTACGTATTTCTAAAAAACTATACTAAAAAAAGATAGAAAAATAAGAGCAATATTTATTTATTACCATTTTTTTTCTTCTTACCAAGTCTAAAATAAAAACTGATACATTTAATAAAAACCAAAAAAAAAAAAAACCGAATCTAACGGCATTTTGGGGGGGGGGGGGGGGGGGGGG
>JASANY010000885.1:30000-95132 GCA_030849755.1 Trypanosoma avium | reverse complement strand
AAAAAAAAACCAAAAAAAAAAAAAACCCAATCTACCGCCATATCCCCCCCCCCCCCCCCCCCAAAAAAAAAAAAAAAAAAAAAAACATTTTTTCATTTCTATTTTATTTTATTTTTCCCTTTTTTAAATTCTATGCGTTAGAACGTATAAAATAAATCAACAACTAAAAAGAATAGATATAAAATAATTAGATGTGCTGCAAAAAAAAAAAAAAAACATGCGTGCACACTCTCAGATAAAACACAGAAACATACATTAAAAAAAATAATAATAAATAAATAAATAAAATAAGAACATACAAAATTATATATATACGTTTTTAAAACAATAATTGAGTAACAAAAAAAATAAGTAAATAAGTAAATAAGTAAATAAGTCATTCCCAAACTCTCTCTCTCACACTCACAGACCCCTTATTTATAAATATATAAATATATATAAATAATACTAATAAACACGAACAACCAAAACAAAAAAAAAAAAAACAATTAACCCTTAATTTACTTTATTCCTTTTTTTACTATTATTATTATTAATACTACTACGGATAATAATACTACCCTCCATTTCGATTTAATGATCCATTACGGTGAGTTTCACTATTTTCATACAAATCATGCATATCAGGAAATATAATATGAGACATACGTTTTACATAACTTTTAAGAGTATCACTCTGATTAACGAAGGTGAGAGCTGCACTTCCCATTACTTCTTCTTTTTCTTCTTTTATTTGTATTTGTTGTATTTCTTCTTTTTCTTTTTGTATATTTTGTATTGAAATAATTGGGAGTAGGGCGGCGTAGAGGGCGCAGTCATATGTTGTAGGAATTGGACCTAAAATATATTTTCTACCTTCTAAAAGTTGTACAATAGCGTGAAAGTCTTTCAAAAGTTCAAACTCTTTACGTTGTTTTTCATTTTGTTTTAATTGTTGTGGGTGTGGGCCTTTATAATTCGTATAAAATTTATTATAAAAATAAACTTGTAATTTATTAGTTTCTCGTTGCATTATATTTGCGGCGGATGTGATATAAGAATGTATTTTCTTTGCATAATACCCACGATTAGTCTCCTTGTGAAGTTTTTGTAACGAATTATCACAACCTCTTTGAATAGAATATTTTAACATTGATATTAAAGCAACTCCAATAGCATTTTCTCTTCTTCCAACTCCGTGATTTATTTTAACATGAAATGTTTTAGTGAGGTAATCTATTATAGCAAACGCATCACCCATACAATGTCCATTATATCGAATAAAAGGAAGATTTCCTGTTGGAGATATAGCATTATTATTATTATTATTATTATTATTTATATAATGTATTTCATGTGGAATTTTAGCAAGACGCATAAAAGATTCTACCATAATACACGATCCAGAAATGCAGGAATCCAGTGAAGAATGTGGGGAAATATATAATTGTACCTTTTCTGTATCATTTGTTTTCATAATATTTTTCCATATTTTATGATTTTTATATAACGTATATGCTTTAAAGAGAGAAAAAGCCGCTCCTGCAGTTACTCCTACTACTGTAATAGGATGTAAACGAATCCATAATAATGCAGCCTTCATATTTTCTATTATAGGACTATTGTTTTTGTTATTATTATTATTATTATTATTTATATTTTCAATAGATTTATTAGGTTGTACTTTGGTAGTTGTATTAGTTTTACTTTTTACTGGTTGAGAAGAAGACTCTATATTCATAGTTTCTTGGCTTATTTTAGATTCAGAAATAATATTTGTAGCATCTTTATTTACTTTAGTAGCGGTTGCTGTTGTCTTTGTTATTTCAGAATGAGGTACTTTATCTATCTTTTTTTCAGAATTTTTAATTACTGATACTTCTGCAACTGGAACTTCTTTTGTATCTTTGCTTTTTATTTCTTTATTATTATTATTATTATTATTATTATTATTATTATTAATGTCTGTTGTAGTATCTATTGTGTTAGATTTACCAACAGAAGCAAGAATTGTTTCCTTAACTGATGGCATTTTAGGTTTTGTTGTATTTTTTTGTAATTCCGCTATATGAATAACTCGCATCATTAATATAGAAACAACTGCTGTTCCAGCTGAGGTAACAACAAGTCCACTAGGGTACATTATTTTTCTTTATTATTAATTATTATTGTTTATTTATTTATTTATTTGTCTTTTATTTATTTACTTGAAAGCTGCAATATAAAAAAAAAAAAAAAAAAAATTCTTTTTTTTTTTCTTTTGCTAGTATTATTTGTGCTACTGTTTTTCTCCCTCTTCTTATTATTACACTATTACTTTCTATATAAGATGAGATAAGATAAAGAAAAACAAAGAAAATAAATAACAATAAATAATAATGAAAAAGTTCGAAATATGAGAGTATAAATGCAGTAAACCAAAAAAAAAAAAAAACAAGATGAATTGCACATTCATAAATAAAATAATAATAATAATAATAATAATAATAATAATGAAACATTAAAAATTAAAAATAAATAAATAAATTTCTTTATTTATATATTTGTATCGGTTTGTACAGAGCGTACCCCCCATCCCCACCCGTCTTACATTTTTTACCCCTTTTTCTTTTATTGGTATACTAAGATATGAATGAAAAATAATTTTTTTTTGTTTTGTTTGTTTGAACACAGTCAACCATGAATGTATGCGAAAATTAAAATAATATGAAAAGCAAATAAATAAACAATTAAAAAAAAAAAAAAAAAAAAACAACTATCATCAAAGGAGTACTGTAAACACTCATATGATTTCCCTTCGATAAAAATACGAATGGGAAGAAAAAAAAAAAAAAAAAAAAGAGAATGGGGGAAACAAAACAAAAAAAAAAAAAAAACAACACCAAAAAAAAGAAAAAAAAGAAAGAAAGAAATCACAAATTAAAATATTTTCTTCTTTTTTTTTTTTTAATTATTCCCCCAGAAATACTAAAATACTAAAATGATATACACTTCTCCTCCTATGGAACAAACCTTTGAGAATCACTTGAAGTATTAATTTCTTGAATATCAGGAAATGCCAAGTGTGTCATACGAGTTATATACTCTCGTATAATTCTACTATTAATTAAATATGAAATTGCTGGGCCTTGTGGTCCCATTTCACTTGCAACTTGTAACCAACCAAATACTGAGCAATCATAACTTGTTGGGTTATCGCCTAGTAAAAATAATTTATTTGCAAGTAAAACTTCAAGACTCTGAACTTCACGTAAAAATTCTGTTGCATATTCTTCATTTGATATATTCCCATATCCAATTATTTTTAATACTTTCATAAGTCTACTTCGCATACTTTGCACCACCTTATGGGAGAGTGATGGGTCCAATAAATATTCTTTTGTAAACATATCTTGCATTAATTCAGGTCTATCAATAAACATTGTACGTTGCAAAGCATAATTTAAAGAAGTTTCAGACATTCGCCGCACCACAAGTCCCACCGCGTGATCTTGTGGAGTTAATTGTTTATCCATTTTAACTTTATATTCTTCTTGTAAGTATTGAATAATAAGTTCACTGTCGCCAATTTTATTTTCCTTATGTATAATACATGGGAGTCGCCCAGTAGGAGAAATAGAAGCATCAGATGTAAAATGTACAATATATGGAATCTTTGCAAGTCGCAGAAATGCTTCCACTTTAAGACAATGTGGGAAAAAGTTTGGTCCATGCGACCAGCGATGATGAATAAATAAGTGTAATATATCTTTTTCATAATTATTTATATTATTTTCCTGTGGGGATGGGTGGGAGGCCAAGGCGGCAGTTTTAAAAACCACAATTCCTCCCACAAGTGCTGCAGCTGCTAATAAAGTTTTGGAATGTTGAGAGCACACCGCCCCAACTACTTCTTTTGCTCTATACTGCATATGTTTATATAATAATTAATAATTAATAACAACAAATATATATATATATATATATATATATTTGCCTATGTATGAGGGGAAGAAGGGGACTTTTCAATGAATTACTTCTTTTTTTTTTTTTCTTTTATTATTACTATTATTATTTTCCTTTTTGTTTTTGTTGTTACTTGCGATACAAGACCAAAAATACTCCTACAAATATATGTATATATTATTATTATTAATAATAATAATAAAAAAGGAGATGGGTGGGGGGGAAAGGATTTAATAATCAAGTAAGGGTAAAAAAAACCTTTATTTTTTTCAATCTTTCATCTCAATCATGTATATTTTACTTTCTTACCTTGTCTGCCTTTCCAAGACCACAAAAAAATACATATAACAGTAATCAGATATCAAATATCATTAGCAATGTGCAAATAAGAGAGAGAGAGAGAGAGAAACAACCACTCAGAAAAAAAAATAATAATATATAAATAGATTCATTAGGCATGATCTGCCTGTTCAAATAATAAAGCTTCCTGTGCAGAAATTGATGCAACAATACTTTGCCACCTTTTGAGTAATAACATCTCTGCACGATCCAATAGATTCACTATATTATTATTATTATCATCAGTTGTTTCCAATACATCATTGATAATATTTACTTTGGAATCATCATTTAATATTTCATTATTTTCAACCGCTGGCAATTGATATTCTGTAATTCCTTTATTTGCGGAAATCACTTCTTCTTTATTATTATTATTATTATTATTATTATTAAACTCCTCCTCTTCTTTAACCTCCTCCTCCTCCTCCTCCTCCTCTTCCTCTTCCTTTATAATGTCATTTTCACTTGCTGCCACTTTACTTTTATTATTATTATTATTCTTTTTCTTTTTTCGTCGACGAGATCGTCGTTTTGACACTGAAATTTGCTCCACATGCACCATATTATTATTATTATTATTATTATTATTATTACTATTATTAATGTTCGTTAAACTCAATACATCCGAGTTATTATCTATATCTGGAAGAGCCAACTTCATATTAAACTTCACCACAGAAGCCCCTTTCGTAACTCCAGCTTCAATATCAGAAATATTAACTCCAGCAATTGGAGCACACGCATTTAAAAAAGAATCCCACAACTCCCCATCCACACAACACAATACACTTATATTAGGATTCGCATAAAATGTTTTTAACTCTGCTACATTCCATCGAGCAATTAATTCTAGGGCGGCAAGAAGAGCACCTTGATTTAATGTAAGTCGAAGTAATGCTCTAGTTCGAGCAAGAGGAGAACTTTGTATAAAAGTTGATTTAATAACATAAATTAATTGTCCAGAAAATCGTAAACGGTGAAGTGCCTGTTTAGTAGGATTATCATCATCTTCATTCGCTATTTTATTCGGTACACATTCTAATGTTTCTAGCACAGTCCATAAATTTAATTCTTCATGTAATCCCTCAGATAATACACGAATAAGTTGATTTATAAGATTTTCTGCAGCTTCTGCCATACTAATAGGAGATGCTGCAGGATTTTGAAATGCATTAGAAGAAGAATTATCACTTACATAATTTGTTATAGTTTGTGGGTGAAAGAGAAGTACTTGACGAACAGCTGTGTAAAGTTCTTGCATTTTATACTACATATATATAATTAAAAAAAAAACGTTATTCTATACTTTTAGATAAATAAATTGAATATGAAGTGGTGGTGGTGGGGGGAGAGGGAGTAAGAAAAAAATGTAATCCGAAACAAAAGCAAAAAGAGAGAAAAATAAAAATATAAAAAAATGTAATATACAGATGTATATACCATAAATATTTCAAGAAAAAATCACAATGTTACAAAAAAAAAAAAAGGAGAAAATAGAGAGTAGAAATGTAACTAAAGTTTTACACTTCTTAGCATATAATTTTCCACAGAAAAATAGGAGTTTCACCCCCTTTTTTTATTCTGTTTTTTTTTTTTTTTCAATTCTTCATAAAAGCATAATATAATATAATAATAATAATAATAATAAAATGGTCAACAAAAACAATCTCTTTCTTTCAAACTCTCAATCTGTAAAAAAAAAAAAAAATTATTACTTCATTTTTTTTTTTTTTTTTTTACAAAGACATATATATATATATATACAAAGAAAGAGATTAAATATAGGTAGTGAAATTCACTCTTCCTTAGAGTAATTTTTTAAATTATTATTGACGGTTTACAAGGTATTCAACAGCAACATCCACATGTCCATTAGCCGCAGTTAATGCTGATCGAATAGTTTCTGGATCAAATCCTAATCCAAGTTCCATTATTTGCATAACACGCTCATCTGTAGCAAGAATACTACCATTAAAAATACTATTATTGTTACGCTCCGTAAACGGATCACCACGACGACGTAGTGTTTCTCTAGAAGAAGGATCTCCAAAAGAATAAGCACGTCTTAATTGTTGATTTTCATTATCTTGAAATCCTGCAAGATTATCTACAGTATAACGGCCACCTGTTGGGCTTTGTCCATTATTATTTTGTCTAGGAATACCAAGTTCTACAGTATTTGTAGGTCCAAATAAAGCGGAAAAAAGAGGCTGCATAAAATTAATAAATGGACGACATATATAACGACTTGTAAATCCAATCCACCAAGAAAGTAAATTTTTCTTTTTAGAAGCCATACCAATAATTATACCAAAAAGTGCTAATAACAAACGAGTCCAAAGACCAAGATCTACATGAACGGCACGTTGTTTATGCGTCCTGGCACGAATTTCTGTATCAGGAAATAAAATTAACCGTACTAATGGAAGAATAATTGATAAATTCTCTGTTAATACCACTGAAGTTATAGGAATACGCCAGTGATGTAGTGAAGGAACTTCTGCAAGTAATCGTGTTGCAAGAGCTACCAAAGGTACAATAGATCCTCCTGCAGAGAGAATACGAAGTTGCTCCAATGAAAGTGGTGGAGTAGTCTCCGAAACAAGAATATTTAAAAGAATAGAACCAGCAAGCGTAGCAGTTAATATAAAGGCTAGAAACGGTGAAGACCCCCAGCGTCGTTCTAGTAATCGCATTTGAAATAGTAATATAACACTGCAGAATACATCTGTTAAAGAAACACCAAGGGAACCAAAAGGAAGTGTCTCTAATGGAAGACGTTTAATAGTTGCTTTCCAGCCTGGAATAACATATTGACGTTGTAGGGCCATGTAATGTCGGGGTGTAATAGTTGTGGAGAGGGTGGAAATACACAGGAGAAGCCCCGTTACAGGGGCGTGTTCAAGAACCATTTACACCCTCTATCTTAACTCCCCTCCTAAATTTTTTTTTTTATTATTATAATATTTATTTAATAAAAATAATAGAAACTATTAGGAAAAATGAAAAAAAAAAAGAGGAAAAAAATATATATTTTTTTTAAAGGGTGAAAAACATTAAATACTATATGCAGAGGCCCAAAATAATAAATTTAATAATATTATTTTTTTTTATCAGGAATTTTTTTTCCCCCTGATAATGAAGGATGAATGTGAGAGAGGGAGAAGAAAAAAAAAGGCTTCCCGGCCGGGAATTGAACCCGGGTCACCCGCGTGACAGGCGGGTATACTTACCACTATACTACCGAGAACATGTATGACGCCCATAATAATATAATAAATACTACTCTTACACAATTCCTCTCTCCCCATCCCACTCACTCATATATAATATCCTCCCATTCACTTCATAGTCTATTTCCTCATATTCTGCTAAGGGGGGAGGCCTCACTCCTATATAGAGTGCCTCATATTAATATTAATTATCTATTATACTATTACTATAAAGGGAAGAAGGGAAGGAATAAAAATACAGGAGAGAGAGAAAAAAAAAGCACAATTTGTATATATAATAAATAATATTCCTTTTTTTAAACAGTGACTAACAGAACAACAATTTTTGACCAATAAATTCTTTTTTTTTATTTATTTTAACCGTGGTAAATTAGAAATTAATAATAAAAAGAAGGAATACATAAAAAATACATTTTTCTTCTCCAATATGGTTATGTATAGTTTTAGAATTTTTTTTTTTTTTTTTAATATTTATGTTAAATCTTTACCAAAACTCTAATTACATAATTTATCCAAAATTTGGTTTCAATAAATTAGTTAAGTATCGATAATTAATATTAAAAGATTATTTTTTCTTTTTTCAGCATATTATTGTGAAAATAATGAGAAAATTAATTGTAAGAGGGTGGAGAGGGAGGGAAATGTACACATGTGTTTATTATCAAATTTCATAAAAATAATTTCAATCCAACTTTCTAAACTAGTCCCATTTAAATGAAAAAGAAGAAACACACATGCACACTCGAAAAATATATATATATATATAATCATATTTATAATTACTTGAATAATATTCTAATAAATAATAAGAATCCAATTAAAATCATAAAACAAAAAAAAATTTTAATTTTAATTAAAATCAAATAATAATGTTTGTGAATTTGTGTTTTGGTTGTAAATAGTTTATGGATTTCCCATCAACATTCAAGAAAATAATAAAAAAAAATGAAATGTAGTCCAGGTCATCTACTGTGAAAAAATGAACCCATTGAGGATAAAAGGCCCTTTTTTTTAAGAAGTTAATAAGGGAATTTAGTCCTAAATATTAACTCCGAAATTAAAAACATTATTATAATTATCTTCCATGTCATGAAGTTCATTTAAACTAATCCAACCTAGGGTCTGCTCACTTAACATGAGCACTATCCATAATCCAACATATATAATTTTTTGTTTTAATGATAAAATAAAGCTTCTCCAATTATATAGTGTAAATATTATTATTTTTTTTAAAGGTTGAAAAACATCAAATACTATATGCAGAGGCCCAAAATAATAAATTTAATAATATTATTTTTTTTTTATCAGGAATTTTTTTTCCCCCTGATAATGAAGGATGAATGTGAGAGAGGGAGAAGAAAAAAAAAGGCTTCCCGGCCGGGAATTGAACCCGGGTCACCCGCGTGACAGGCGGGTATACTTACCACTATACTACCGAGAACATGTATGACGCCCATAATAATATAATAAATACTACTCTTACACAATTCCTCTCTCCCCATCCCACTCACTCATATATAATATCCTCCCATTCACTTCATAGTCTATTTCCTCATATTCTGCTAAGGGGGGAGGCCTCGCTCCTATATAGAGTGCCTCATATTAATATTAATTATCTATTATACTATTACTATAAAGGGAAGAAGGGGAGGAATAAAAATACAGGAGAGAAAAAAAAACAATTTGTATAAATAATTAATAATATTTCCAAATTATAATTGACCACAAAAGAAACAGAAGCAGGGAAGAAGGGAAAAAAAAAAAAAAAAAAAAAATTCTGCACTGCATAAAGCCTCCAAAAAAAAGAAAAGAAAAAACAAAAACAATAATAATAATAATAATAATAAGAAAGAAAAAAAAAAAAAAAGATGGTCTGTCGAAGATTGTTTGTTTGCGACAGGGTCAAGCATCGATTAATTAAAAAAAAAAGAAAACAAAGCAACTACTACCAATTCATGCTACTATGTGATGGAAACATAAACGTAGAAAAATAGAACAAGATCAATTTTTTATGCAATTTTATTCTTTTTCTACTCCTTATTGGATTTCCCTCCTCGATTTTGGTTTGTTTTGCTTTGTATAAGAAAAAAAAAAAAGAAATAATAATTCAAACATTCACCTTCATATTGAGATCATTTCGCAACATATATTTACCGAGTTTATTTATAAATTACTCTTTGCTCGTCCCTTACTTTGCTTGTTTGTATTGCTTTTATTTATATTTATATATGTATGTGTGCGATTGTCACACACTCATGCGCACTATGATTTAAATTTTGAGTAAAAGGGGTTTAAAATAATAAATTAAAATAATATGGATTAATTAATCCTTCGCAGAATAGAGAAGGAGTAGAAGTGAGACTACATATTGGAAAGTGACCTCATTTCTGTTTTATTTCCCTTCCAACACACTTTCGTTTTTTGCATGTATCAAAAATATGTATAAAATTCTTTGAATAATAATAATAATATTAAGAGAAAAGAAACACATGAGACGCACCTATTGCTATGTATGTATATAGTTATAAATAAATAAATAAATAAATATATATTTATTTATATATATAATAGGAATTATCAAACCTTACGCGTGCTTATTTTCTTCGTTTTCTTCGTTTTTTTTTTTTTTTTTTTTTTTTTTTTTTTAAGGGGAAATGACCAAAAAAAAAAAAAAAGGAGAATAACAGGGTTTCAAATAGCCATGACGAGAAAAAGAAAAAAAAAACATTTCGTTTATTTCATCTTTTGACAAATAAGTTTTTTTTCCCCCCAACCCCTTTTTCTTTTTTAAAAAATATTTCGCTGCAGGCATCAATAAAAACGCATCAAAAAAAAAAAAAAAAAAAAAAATCAGAAAAACAAAACAAAAAATAAAAACTCAAACAATAATAGCAGCAAACGTCACTCCAAAAAAAAAAAAAAAAAAAGAAGCAAATTTCAGGAAAATAATTCGTGGTGCCGACTAATGCTTTTCATTCACTAATCCTTTTTTTTTTTTTTTTTTTTCTGTTAAAAAAAAAATATATATATATACCCCTTTTTTCCCCCCGCAATTTATTAATTAATTTTTCACAATAATATTATTATATAGATGCACAATAGCAATCTTTTGCCCTTTTTAATTTAATTCATCCTCTATTCAATATTTTATTATCTCTTTTGTTATTTCCTTTGATGCTTTACACAACTATACATGCAGACAGAAATTATTTTCCCTTCTTCACCATACCCTATTATTATTAATTATTATTTATTTATTTTCTTTCCCCCAATCCTTTTTTCTTTTTTTTTTTAATGTATTTAAATATACGCAAATAAATATAAGACATATATTTTTAATACCAGAGCAAAAGTAAAAAAAAAAAAAAATCATTATTATTAATAATAAATAAGGAATAATAATAATGATAGCAAATAAAAAGCACGAAAATATGAAATAAGATGAGATCTCTTTCTCTCTTTTCTTTTTTTTTTTTCCTTATATATATTTGTTTTTTTTTTGGGGTCACCAAAATAAAAATTAAAAAGCAAGTCATTGTGGAGAATAACTTTGAGGAAAAATGCAAAACATTCATCTCTACTCTTTTTCTCAAGAGAAATCAAATAAAATAAAAAAAGAATAATAATAATAATAAAAATGAAAACCAAAAATAAAATGATGGATTGAAGAAAAATAAATGATATCAATAGAGAGAGAGAGAGAGTGTGTGTGTGAAATAACCACTATTTGAATGAATAAAGGCAAAATAAAAAAATCTTTTTCATCCCTTTTAAATCCAATCCGATTATTCAAAAAAACAAAAAAAAAAAAAGCAAAGAAGGTAAAAATCGTTCGCACACAAAAAAAGAAAAAAACAAAACAATGGGACAGTCAACAAAATAAAAATTAAAAAGTAAGTAATTGTGGAGAATAACTTTGTAAACAAACAAACAAAAAAAGGAAATCACATATCATTAACAACTAATATATATATATATATATATATATATTTTTTTTTTTTAAATCTCAAGAACTACTAATAAACAGTACTATTATTAATTTAAAGGGAAACAATTGTTCTTTCTTTTTCTCTCCCTCATATAGTAATATAAAAGCAATCAATGAAATATATCTGTTTATAATAAAGTAATTTATTTATTTATTTTCCCTCTTTCACAATCCTTTTGCTGTTATTACTACTTATTATTTGCTCGTTCGCTCATATATATATATATATATATGTTATTATTATTATTTTCTTTTTCTTAAAAAAATAATTTCTATACTTTCTCTCCCCTTCTTTCACTTCGCCTTTCCCGCCCCTTATGGCGCTTGTGATGATAGTGATATAAATAAATAAATAATAACAATAATTCAAACAAAAATATTGATGAAATACATATAAAACAAAAACACATAAATACATACATTTTTTTTTTTTTTTTTTTCGTATTATTGACCTTTAGCGATTTTTACGCATGAAACTATTAAAAAAAAACACACATATATATATATATATTAAACCAAGTCTCTTTTCCTCTCAGTTCTCATTTGCTTTCTTTTTTTTTTTTCCCCCTAATTATTATTATTTAATATATAAATATATTAAATCTCTCTCCATCTGTCTAATGAAAGACCCCAAAGGCATATTTAAATAAATAAATAAATTTAAATATATATGCCTTATATACGCAAGTATATGCTTGTATGTTTGTACGTATAAAATAAATAATAAAAAATATAAAAAAATAAAAATATGTCTGTTTTATTATTATTATTATTCCCTTTCCACAGAAACAATACTCCTCTTTACTTCTTTCTTCATCAACCTTACTCACACACACACACACACAGAAAAAAAAATATATATAAATATATACATACCCATAAAATAAAAATAAAATAGTTACATATGCTATTTTTCTTTATATATTCCCCCCTCTCCCCCTCGTAGAAATAAAAACAAAAACAAACAAACAAACAAAAAAAACCGAATAGAATATAAAAAGAGGTGAAAAACGGTAAAAACAACAACAACAACAAAATCATGCACTAAAACAGAATAATAAAAGCAAAGACGCAAACCTAAAAATAATTAAAATATATATATATATACATATATAAGTTTAATCCTTTATTGAATGGAGTTCTGCAGTTTGAGAGAAAAATAAGAAAGAAAAAAAAGAATAAAGGCAAAGAAAAAAAAGATATTAAATCTACTTTTTTTCATTATATTTTGGTTTATTTCTTCATACTATATCATTTTTACTGATTTTCTTCTCCTCCTTGTTTATTATTATTATTATTATTATTATTTTTTTTTTTTTAATTTATATTTTCTTTAATTGCTATTCACTTCAGTCAGAGTTTGATATTTTCACATAAATAAAAACCGAAATAAATTTAAAATTCATTTTTTTTATTTTCTTTTGATTTTTATTTCATCCTACTTTGGTCTCTTTTTTTTTTCTTTTCAAATCTACTCACTGAAAAAAAAAAAAAAAAAACAAACTTCAAACTCAATATTTTTTTCTAGTCCTCCCTTTTTTACCCTCCTTCTTTTTTTTTCTTTTTCATTATATATATATATATATTTTTTTTTTTTTCTTGTGTTATTATTTATTATTATTTTTATATTTATTATAATAATTATTTCAACACTGTATATTTATGTATGTATGAGTGTATATTCCTCATGGATAGTGGAGGAGAAATATATAAATATATATATTTATATAATAAGTGGGAGGAGAATGAAGAATAACACACAAAAGCAAAAAAAAAAAAAAGAAAAGAAAAAACTCAAAAAAACAAAAAAAATAGTACAGCGAGCTCAAAGAAGCAATAGATCAATAAGCTACAAAAAAAAAAAAAAAAGAGAGAGAGAGCAAAAAAATAAAATAAAAATAATAATTACCAAATAAAAAGAAAATAATCATAAAAGAAAAGAATTTTTATTTATTTCTTTGTGTTTTCGTGTGTGTGTGGATTGAGGTTAGAGTATGTTCAAGAGGGAAATTCATAATAAACCAACAACAACAACAACAACAAAAAAAAATAAAATGTTAAAAATAAATAATAATAATAATAAAGAGTTTACCACTGTTATTTATTTTGGGTATTTCGAATTTTTTTTTTTTTTATTTTTTTTTGATTTAAACTCATTTTATTTCACTCATTTATTGGAGTGGAATATGTCTGTGTGGATGTGTATGTGTGGATATAAATAAATTAAATATATATATATGAGTGAATAAAGTTGAGTGAGAATAAAATTTTGAGGGACAAAAATAATTTTTTCTCCTTTGGAGTTCTTTTTTTTTTTTTTCCCGAATATTTCTTGATTTCTAAACTAATAATAATATTATTATTTTTTTTTTTTTTCTTTTTTAAATTTTTGCTTCAGCAAAAATAATTTTGTTTTTTGTTATTATTACTATAATTGGGTTCCCACCCCACGCCCTACCACATTTTTTCCTTCGGTTTCCTCGCTTTCTTTTCTATATTTATATTTGAGGAGTGAAGAAGTAGGGGATCAATGACTTGATTAAGACTTTCACTATCTGTAAATTTTAAAAGAATTCTTTTCCCCTTTCTATATGCCTTGATGTCATAATAGTAACGGAAATATATATTATCTTTTTATTCTTTTATTATTATTATTAATATTTATCATTTCCCAGCCCCCACCCCTATCTACTATTTTTTATTATTATTATTAACCCCCAAGTTGTGGGGCAGCCGCGAGTGCTACCTGTCCATTAGGTAAATAATACATTACAGTTGGTGGTGGTTGTATTATATTATTATTATTATTATTATTATTATTAGTATGACTTTGGGCATACATCATCATTACAGATTGTTGTTGTGTTGTAGGCGAGGCATTCAATGAAGTTGGCGTGTTAGTGCTTCTTAATTCATTATTATTATTATTATTATTATTATTAGTTACAGCTGTTGGGAATGGGGGTGGATTAAACATTGAAGTTGCATCAGAACTTACAAAATAAAATGGTGCGGGAGTTGCGGCGGCGGGCATTGGGAAATAAGGCGCAGGATAAAATGCAGGCGGGGCAAATGAATATGGTGGAGCATGTAATGTATTATGATGATGATGCATATTATTATTATTAATATTATTATTATTAAGATTATGAGGAATTCCACTGTGAATAGAACTTGTCACACTGTTATTTGCACTCGCCATACCATTATTATTATTATTACTATTATTCGTCATAATAGGCGTCGTCGTAGAGTTATTATTACCATTATTACTACTCGTATTATTCATTGTCATCGTCGTCATAGCAGCAGTATTATTAATTATATTATTATTACTTGTTGTACTTCCATTAGGCCCATGTCGACTCCCACCACGTCGTGCAAGTCGTTCAATGCGATGAGCCGAATCTTCTGCGACTTTTGCTAATAATGGCACCCCATCACAATCTGGAAATGGTGTTTTTGTGTGTGTTTCCATTGCAGCAGTAGCCGCCGCTGCTTTTGTTGTATAAGTTATAAATGCTACATTTCTCTTTTTACTCGATGCACGCTGCGCCGTATCACTGTGAATAGAAACATCCACCACCTCCCCATATCTTGCAAAGTATGAAGCCAAGTCTGATTTTTTAACACTTAACGGCACATTTCGAACAAATGTTTTATTTGTTGGGGCACCTGGGCGATAGGCGGCGTGGGGTTTTGCAATGCGAACAGCAATTGTTTCACCAAGAAATTGTGAATTATTTAAAACTTCTGCAGCTTTTTCAGCATTATTTACATCAGCGAATTTAACAAAGGCGATACCGCGACTTTTACCAGTGTGAATGTCTAACATAACTTTAGCAGACTCAATATCACCATAGACACTAAATAGTTTATATAATTCACTATCCGTGACACTGGAGTGTAAACCAGAAATAAAAAGATTACTTCGCACGGCGTCATCCATTTGTTGTTTTGTTTGCGGAAATATTGTAGTGCTGTTTATTTTATTATCATTATTATTTATTGCATCAAAGTTTCCATTTAAATGTTGTAATAATCCTACTTGTTGTAAATTTCCATTTATTAATGGTTCCATTGAAGTAGAAACACCAGGTGATGGTTCTCCAGTTATACACTCATTCCCTGTATTATTTTGCCAACTTGTGTAGGAATAAAAAAATGCATCCGAATTTGTGCTACCATTTCCAAGAGAAATAGGATACTCATGTTGTTGTTGTATTTGTAATTGTTGTTGTTGATTATTATTATTATTATTATTATTTTGTAATCGTAGCTCTTGTGATGGTTGTATATTATGCATATTCTCAGATTCCTGCTCAGAGTTGGAGCTATTAAGAATATTATAATAAATAGATGAAGGATCACATGTGGGGGGAATAGAAACTGTTACAGCTGGAGTATCATCATCATTATCATCAGCACTTATAACAAAATCCATACCACCTTCCATATAAAGTCCACCACCACCACCATTAGAAGCAACATCATCATTATTATTATTATTATCTATCATATCATTTGAAATGATTGTAAAATGTTTTTCATAATTTTGAGTATTACCATTTATAGGAGATGATACAGGGCTTGGTCCAGTAATTTCAGCAATCAGATTGTTAACATAATTGTTCTCGTTGTGGTTATTATTATTATTGCTATGGTTAGAAATGTTGCTAAAATTATTGTCACCGTTTGAGGTGGAGGATACTTGACGTTGCTTCAGTTCAAATGCATCCATTATTTCACCTCCAATATGCATTTTTTCCCCCCTTTTTTCCCCCTATTTATATATGTTTATTTATATATAAATAATAATAATAATTAATAAAAAATAAAAAAAATAAATATATTTATTCCTCCCTCCTCCTAAACCTACTACTACTACTACTTTCCTCCTCGACTAAGCAGTATATTTCTATTTTGATTGTTTTTTTTTTTCTTTCCCCCACTCTTTTTTTTTTTTCTTTATTTGTCCTATACTTTTTTATTTCCTCTTTTCTGCTTCTTCGTTTATTTGTAATATAATTAATAATAATATTTAATATATTTCTTTCCCTATTTTTTTTGTGATTCTTTTTTTTTTGTTGTTGTTTCTGTATATTTTTGATTTTAAATTTGTTAAAAGAAGAGAATTAAAAAAAAAGAAAAAAAAAAAAAAAAAAAAAAAAGGACAAAGAAAAAGTGATTAAATGAGAGTAATATTTATATGTATACATAATCCTACCCTCTATTTTCCATAGAGAAAGAAAAATACATTTATATGTATAATATAAATATAAATTTGTTTTAGATTCATTTCTTTACACAAATGTTTTTACATCGTATACAGGAGAGTCTCATTTCCTCCAACATTGGTATTGTTTCTTTTTTTTTTTTGTCGCTGTTGTTAACCAAAACAAATGAGCAAACAAACAAAAAAAATGATTTGTAAATAAAGAGAAACAAAAATACATTCACACATTCTTACTTCAAAAGCACGTGAAGTGACCGAGAAAAGAAAAAGAAAAAAAAAAAGAAAGAAAGCAAATATTTATCTTGCAATAGGAGAAAAAAAAAAAAAGAAAAATCAAATATACATTAAATTCCAAAAAATTTTCTCATTTTCCTTGTGTTTATGTATATGCATTCATATATATATATATATATATGGGTTTAGTTTCATAGTTCTTTTTTATTTATTTTTATTTTCTTCTTTTCAATTTTTTTTGGTCCATACAACTACTCATATAAATAAATATATATTTATATATATATATATATATATTTTTAAATTACATCTCCTCAAAGACTGAGGATTCCACTTCAGTAGGTTCACGACTCTTCTTTAGTGTTGCTGGGGCTAGTGACGGGGGCGTCTTCATTGATCGAATTTGATCCAGTGTTAACACTTTATCCACTCGTGTCTCCACATAATATTCATTTAAACAATTTACAATCTCTTGTAATGTAATCGTGGTGACATCAATAGGAATACTGTATTGCATAAACTTATCTGCTAACAACCGAGGCCGCAGTGTTTCAAAGTCTGTTTTAAACTCCGCGGAGAGAAATGCTGTGACGGGAATTGCAGACTTTTGCATCGCGTTATCTCTTTGTGTGCGGGGGGAAATTGTTAACGTGGATTGTCGTTTTTTAGGCAACTTCGCAACTTGTCGATTAAAAAAGCGTGAGATGAGGCGGACGAGGGCGGGCGGGAGGGCCCACCACCGAACTCTTTCACTTTCTTCATTATTATTATTATCAAATTCAGTTCCATTTCCTTCAGAAGTAAAGCTGCCACCACCAGAGGAGCGGAAGCTGTCGAGGAAAGATAATTTAGAAATACTGATAAGTCGAGAGCCGGCCCGCATCATTGGGGGAATATAATCCTCTTCATGTTCTTGTAGAAATAAATAACGATTGGGGAGTGGGGCGGGTTGGGAGACAGTGCGGTAGGCGCGGCGGAGACAAGGGAGGGTGAGTTGAACTTCTTTTCTTTCTTCTTTTTTATTTTCTTCCTTTTGCTTTTCATTATTTTGTTGTTGTTGTTGTTGTTGTTCTTCTTCTTCTTCAAGAGTGCGGGCGTCGGCGTCCATTTGTAACTTCATCGCCGCTGCAATAATTTCACGTGCCTCAGATGGGCGTAACTCATGCGAGCGAATACGCAGGCGATGAAGGTCTGGTGGTGGGATTACAGATAAGTCTGCTGGTAGTGGAATTTCACTTTCAACAGAGGTGGCATCATCATTATCATTATCATCATTACTCTTCTTTGACTTTTTATCATTTTCTTGTTCCTTCTCTTCTTCTTCTTCTTCTTTTTTACCTTCCATAGCATTCAGTAAACGTTTCCAATTAATAACAATATTACGATACTCCGTATCCTCTTCTTTGGCTCGTTTCGCAATTTCCACTTCTGATTTATAATTATGATATACAAGTTCCAAAAATGTATTAACTGAAATAGTTCCATCGGAGCGCTTGCGAGGTCGCTTGAGTGCTATTCGCTCAATAAGTTGCTCCTGTAACACTGGATATGGTGCATTCAACACAAGACTTTTTAAGGGGACCCAACCTGAACCATCCCCATCAAGATAATTAAAAATATTTTTCATTCGAAAATAGTCATCCGCATAGTAGTGCGCCACCTCACTGTGATTTTTATCACATAAATCATTAATAAGATTTGCCACATTCGTCCCAATATGCGTATCCTCGACCGAAAATCGCACCACATTCCTATTCGCGCGTAACAATTTAATAATAGGATCGGCACTGTAAACAGTAATAAGTGGATTCTCACTCACATCCACGCTTCGTATGGACATGTGGTCTTGCAGTGTTTCACATAATGCTGCCACGAATTCATCGGTGACTTGGCAGCCACGCATGCTCACGCGACGCAGGGAGCGGCTGCAGAGCATAAGTGGGACGAGGGCCATACAACCTTTAGGACCCAAAATAAATGTACTGCAATCCATCACCCGGTGCTTGTCCCAGTCCCGTGGGGCATCACTGAGAAGTAGGGCGACGCTCTTCTGGTGGTGTATTTCCATTTCCTCACATATCTGAGCGTAGGCGGCGCGTGGGGATTTTCTTCCAAACCGCGCGAGGGTTGCATCCACCATTTGCATCGTGGTCATCTTGACTGTAGATAAATTATTATTTATTTATTTATTGCTATTCTTATTTGCCTCCACGGTTTACTTGAAATGTGTAAAAAAGAAAAAAAAAAGAGTAGGAAAAAAATATATATATATTTATATAATATCAATAACTATCAATTATAATGAACTCATTCACTTTTCTCAAAAATAAATAAAACAACAACAAAAAAAAAAAAAAAATTAAAAAAAAAGATTATATTAATGTTGACTCATAAAACATTTCATCATTTCCTCAATTGTAGCATCCTTTTCAGGTGTATCTTTAAGCGTTAATGATAACCATCGTCGTAATCTCTCTGGTCTAACTGCTGCTGTTTTTATTCCTTTTTCTCTTTTTGTTGAATTTGAAATTGGGTGAAATACATATTCTAAAAGGTATTTTAAAAGTCTAGGTCCAATAAAGGAATTAGTATTATGAGAATTTTCATTACATTCTTGTTCTTGAAGTATCCATTGTTCTAATACACCTTTCCATCCACCACTATTTTCTTCAGTTAATTCTTCCTCGACTTCTTCATTATCACAAAAATTTTCTATATTATTATTATGAGTTTTACTGTGATTCATACGAGTAGCTAAACGATGTTCATTCTGTTCATCACGTAATATTGCTATACCAATAGTATAGGCAATACAAAAGAAAAGTTGCTCCATTGGAGGTAAAACAAGAGTTGTAAGAGTATTTGTAGGAGGAGTATAAGGTAAAGAAGAAAAATACCAAGTAGAAGTTGGAATTTCTGCAATACCATCAAATAAAATTGCATCTTCACCTCCAGTTGTTAAAGAATCTATCGCATGTTTATAAGCTGTAACTCGTGCTGCAACTTCAATAGAAACTCGTAATCGTAATTCTTCTTCTGCTTCAACTGCAATATCATCTTCATCATCTTTATTATTACTATTATTATTATTTATTTCTTCACTTAGTCGATTAAGGTGTGTGGTGGTAATATGTAAAATCATTTGTGTAATAGGAATATCACTAGAAAAACCTTTTTCTCCAGTATCTAATTCATCATTATTAATATTTTTATTATTATCATAATTCATAAAATCAAACTCACTAGTATTACTCTTAGTATTCTCATTATTTTTAACACTATTTTTTCCTGTTGATTCTACCAATAATTGAGCATGACAACAATATTGTGATATACTACATATACAAGGAAGACTAACCCAAGGTAATATTTCTTCTTTTTTTTTCTCTGCCTCTACTGCTATTGCCTCTTCTTCTTCTTCACTTATTTTATTATTTATATTCCTTACATCACATGAAGAAAGTAATTGTTCTAATAACATATCTAATTCTTGATGTTGTTTTTGCTTTTCAGAAGTTGCCAAAATTTGTGCTGCCGTATCATTACGAAAATTTCCTCGTGTTGTTGAAATTATTGTAGATTCTCCTTCTCTTGCAACTCTAATTGCACATTCACACACTTTACACCAATCTTCTTTTCTATGTGGGAGTTGTTGCCGCCAACATGTGAGAAATTCCTCCGCCCGCAATGCCTCTCGTAGTATATTTAATACACATTCAAGATTTGTACCACTACTATTAACATTTAAATTATTATTATTATTATTTTTAATATAAGTCTCACGAAGGTCTCCATCCTGCAATACATTTGCCTGCTGTAAAAGTGTTTGCAAAAGACGAGAACGATGACGTTGAATTAATTTCGCACGTTTTAATAAGTCTACACGAAATGTTGGGGTGAGAACTTCAGCGCGGGCGAGGGCTTGACGTTGACGAATACGATCACTTACAATTGTAACTCGGCGTAATAATCCATTGCGTAATTTCTCAGCCTGTTGTAAGGCATTATCAACTTCAGAGTTAAGAATATCACATATAGAATTTGACATCATTTATATATATATATATATATATATATATATGTTCTGTTACTACTAAGAGTGTAAAAAGTAATAAAAATAAGGAAGGAGAGAGAGAGAGAGAAATAAAGAGATTTTTTTTTTTCTTTCTTTCTTTCAAAGATAGAGTTCTATAAGAAGATCAAGCTCCCAAAATATACTTTTTTCTTCATTAACTACCAAACTAAAATAATAATAATAATAATAATAATAATAAAATTAAACTCGTTAATGATAACCAGACAATGCCGTTGTCCCAGCAGGTGTTTTATTCGTTCCTAATCTTTGC
The DNA here is from genome assembly GCA_030849755.1 of Trypanosoma avium. Taxonomy (NCBI): domain Eukaryota; phylum Euglenozoa; class Kinetoplastea; order Trypanosomatida; family Trypanosomatidae; genus Trypanosoma; species Trypanosoma avium. Next base: position 73,829 of record JASANY010000885.1, on the reverse strand, counting down.
ATCTCTGAATTTGCTCGTAATATTTCCTCCCGCGATGTCTCCAACACCATCCCGCCCATTATCATTTCCATTAACATTAATTGTACTTTATCCGAGTGAAAGATAAGATCAAGTTCACAGACGTTTTCAAAAGTTCGATCAAGAGCCTCTACAAAGACTTGAATAAGATCTAAAATTGCTAACTGAGACTCACTACTATCCACGATAAATACAAAACATAATGTGGCATAATTGCGATACACAACACGAGTATCTGGGGTGGGCCAATCTTTAAAATTATCAACAAAATTACAGAGTTCAACACTTCTACGAGAAATAAGTCGATGTACACGACGAACAAGTTCTTGTTGTAAACCAAGAGAAATTTCCTTTTCATAGACGTTTAAAAGCCGAATTTTTCCAGCTGTATTAATAATAATAACAGCCTTAATCATGATTAAAAACTCAATAATATATAGCAAAAATACAAAAATAATTATTATTTTCTTTTTTTTTTTACTGTTTACTACTTCTTCTGTTTTTTCTTTATTTTTTTCTTTGCACTAGATGGAGAAGAATCTACAAAAAAAAAAAAAAAAAATGTAGATATTTTTCACTACCCTTTTAAATAATAAATAATAGAAAAAAAAAAAAAAAAATGTTCATTTTCAATATTTATAAATTTAGAAGGAAAAATAGTATAGGGACCCAAAATAAATAAATAAATAAGATGATTATTTCTCATATATATATATATATTTTTTTCTCATTTTTTTTTATTTTTCTGTGTATAAATTGAAATGTGCATTAAGTGAAGAACAAAACAAAACAAAGGCAAAAAAAAAAAAAAAAAATACTCATCTCTCTATATCTTCTTCTTCAGAATTTACTGTAATAACATCACCACCACTACTATTTTTATAATTTTTACAAGGTGATGAAAGAAAATTATTTTGTTTCGAGGAGGCCCCACCACCACTTTGACGTTCTGGTGATACAAATATTACTCCCGCAGTAGCAGCTCCCCTATCATTTTCATTTTGATGATTTTTTGTAATTTGTTGTAGTGGAGTACGCGCGAAGGATTCATCACACATGCGCATTAAGTAATCTACACCCATCACATCTAACGCAGGTTGTTGTGTTAACATAACAGACTCTGTAGAAGTTAACATTGGAGTTCCACCAATGACTTCTTGTCTAAGACGTTCTGGAGAAATTTGTTGTTGTTGTTGTTGTTGTTGTAATTGTAATTGTTGTTTCTGTTGTTGTTGGTGAGGATCTGGAAATAACATAAGAGAATAATCATTATTATTATTATTCTGGGGTGTTTCTGGCATTCTCAGTATATTAGATGGAGGAAAAAGAACTGTTGGATCATATGTGGCAGAAGAGTCCATTACTCGATGTTGATCATACTGAGTATTATCATTAACTGTAAACACTTGTTGAGGTGTTGGTATAACATTTACATTTGAAGCTACTGTAGGCATTTTAAATAATGTTTTCTTTGGTAATGCAGAAACTGCTCCTCCTGGTATTACAGATGTTGTTATCATATTATTATTATTATTATTTGTTATTGTTGTTGATGTTATAGTTACCATACCTACAGGAGAATTCATATGTGCTGGCTTTTGAGGTGTTCCATCGGAATCTAACATTAATCGTACCCCATGTTGTATTGGCTGTGGTGAGGGAAACGAAAGTGAATTCGGCATATTCATACTTCCACTTCCTTCTCTTACTTTCATTGGAGTTTCCTCATCTTCAATTATTAAATCGGCAGCACGAGCATCACCACGAGAGAGACGATGTCGACTTGCAATTGCAGTTGTAGTTTGTCGAAGCATTTCCTCCTCCATTAATGTTAACTCACCTACATCGCCAATATGTTCATGACGAAATTGTCTATATAATCGAAGAATATCAGCTCCAAACTTTTTAACTTTATTTTTCCCTAATCCTTCAAGATCTGCAAGCTGTGCCACAGAGCCCCAGCCAGGCTCAGAAAGTGTTGCCACTAATGTTTGCATTGTTTTACGTGGCATTACATTATACTGTCGGCCTCCTTCTGATTTCTCTGCTAACGATTGCACGAGATCTTCAATTTGTGATAAAAGTGCAGCTTGTAATTTTTGAAGTTGTGCAGCTGGAAGTGTAATGGCTTTTTGTGGTTTTTGTTTCTGTTGTTTTTCTTGTTTTTGTGGAGTTTCAGAAGAAATTGAAATTGGAGAATCATGTGATAAGCGATGACGCTTGCGGCGATGTGGGGCTAATGGGGAAAGTGAAGAAGAGGATTGTAATGAATAATAAGAAGAGGAACCTTCTGTAATAAATCCTGATAATGAATCATTATCTGAAGAATTATCACTATTATTACTATCTGAATTTTCTTCTTCTTCTTCTTCAGAGGAAGAGGCATCACATTCTGTTAATACAAATCCATGACCACCACTTATAGCTTTTTTACGAGGATTTTTACTTTTCTTAGTATCTGGTGATTTATTCTTCTTTTTAGTTTCCTTTTGTTGTTGTTGTTGTTGTTGGGCTACTTTTAAAGGAATACTTGTATTTGCTCCTCTTTTCCTTTTATTAGTTTTCTCAATTGATTCAGTTTTTACATTTTTTTTACTTTTCTTCTTATTACTTCCATCATTATGATCATCAGGAAAACTACTATCATTATTTCCTGTTTCTTCACTAATAGTAGATATATTTTCTTTATTTTTATCATCTCGAACAGTTGATGTACGACTTTTACTTTTCTCTCCACGTACAGCTAGAGTAATTTGACGTTTACCACTTTGTATTTCATGAAAAATTCTTATTCCTGCAGATTCACCTGTATCAATATATGCACAAGTACTATATTCTGTAATTTTTTCAAGACGTTCTTTAAAAATACCAACTAAAAGTCCTTCAAGAATAACACGCTCAAGAAGAATAGGAGATTGCCTAGAACCAGATTTATATTCTGCAGGTGCACCTTTTTGTCTCATACGTGCTTCAACTGCTTTTCCAACATCAGAAGTACCTCTATAAACTCCTATTAATTGTTTTAATGTAAGAGAACCTAGATGTACAATTATATTAAAAAAATCTATTATTATTGAAGATACATCTAAAGAAGAAATTTCCCATTCTTCACTTTTTTTACTTGCACAATTATCACAAATTTCAACAGAACCTACTGGTTGTGTTAAACAATAATGATCATTCATATATTCACCAAAATGGCCAAGTTGTTGTGATCTACGACAATGTACATCATCAACAGTATATGCTAACATTCTTTGAAGAGAAGTCATAGAACTTCTCCAATCTTTATTATCATAAATCATTTGTTCATGTCTTTGTTTATCACTTGGAGAATATAATAATATACATTCTGAAGGTAAACCATCACGTCCTGCACGTCCACTTTCTTGATAATATCCTTCAATAGATTTTGGCATAGAAGCATGAATTACAAATCTTACATCTGGTTTATTAATTCCCATTCCAAAAGCAATTGTAGCACATATAACTTGTAATTCATCTTTTGTCCATCTTTCTTGTCTTTCATTTTTTTCAGTTGCTTCTGCATGATAATAAGATGCACGTATTCCTTCTGCTATTAATGCAGCAGCCATTTGTTCACAATTTTTACGCGAAAGACAATAAACAATACCACAAGAACGAGGAGGAAAATGATATTTAATAAGTTCCACCACAAGTGGAGCTACAATACGTCCAACTTTTCTAACAGAATATTTAAGATTTGAACGATTAAAAGATCCTTTAAAAATTAACGCTTCTCTTAAACCTAAAGTTTCAATAATATCTTTTTGTACTAAATCCGTTGCTGTTGCTGTTAACGCAGAGATAGGTGTGGTAGGAAATTGTCTTTTTAAAATAGATAATTTTCGATAATCTGGACGAAATTCATGCCCCCATTGTGAAACACAATGTGCTTCATCCACTACAAATCTATTAAGAAGTTTACGATTTGCAAGATTTGTTAAACTTTGTACAAAATAATCACTTCTGCCAAAGTATTCTGGTGTAACGTATACTAATGTGTGTAAAATACGTCCTGAGGCCCACTCTGAAAATAAAGCTCGACGTGGGGCATCTGAAGTTTGCCCAGTTAATGCCATTGCAGGAATATCATTTGCAATTAAAGCATACACCTGATCTTGAATAAGTGAAATTAGTGGTGAAATCACTATTGTAACTTGGGCTGGATTGGGTAATAATGCTGGGAGTTGATAACAAAGTGACTTACCACCACCAGTGGGAAGTAAAACAAAAGCATCCCGGCCATCCATGCAGGCATTCATAATTTCAAGTTGTAAAAAACGATATTGATGTAAACCAAAAACATCAATCATTGTTCTTCGTAACTCGGTAGACCATGGGAAACTTTCACCACCATAGCGATCAATAGGATTAATAGGAAGTTGAATAGGTAAATTATGAATGGAGTTATTTTGTTGTTGGTTTTGCTGAAGTGCGGAATTTTGTTCATAGGATTCCCAACAAAAACGATTTTTTGTACTATCTGTAATATAATGTTGTTGTTGCTGTTGTGGATATTGTTGATTTATAATTCCACTACCAACACCTCCTCCTCCTCCTCCTCCTCCTCCTAATTCTTCATATTGATAATTTATATGTGTATTATTTAGAGTATTAGAATTACCAGAATATTGTCCTATCATACCAATTGCATTAGATGATGAAGGGAATGTAGTATTAGTAATAGTATTATTCATATCAATTACACTACCATTTTGTCTTTCAAATACCATTGAGGATGATGATGATGATGATGATAAAAAAGATCCATTATTATTAGCTAAAGTAGCAGCAGAAATAAAATCTCCACTAGTCATAGATGATAATCCAACTCTAGTTTCTATATTTGTAGAAGATGAAAGAAAAGAATTTTTTCCATTTATAATAACAGAATTGGAATTATTATTATTACAATTTGGTAGAGGACGACGAAGTAATGCAGATTGTACTTGTCGAAGACGTAAAAATTTTGCCTCTAAATCTGCTACAACTCGATCTGATTCTAAAATAGCATTAGTTATATCATTTTCTTCATCTTCTTGTAATACAAGATCATCTCTATGTCTTTGTGCAGTTCTTAACTTATCTGTAACTTCACGTAATTGTATCTTTACTTCAGAAAGTGTTGGAGATGGAAATGATGATGAAGGTGACGGTGAGGGTACTAATAAAGATGATGAATTACCAACAACTAAACTTGTTGAATTATTATTAGCTAAATTATTATTCTCAATTTTTCCATTATTCCAATTTTGTTTTTGTTGTTGTTGTTGTGGAATTATATTTCTCTGTACAGGTAGACTTTCAGTAGTTGGGTAAACTGCTACTGAACGAACTAATGTATTATTTCTACATTCATTTGAATTGTGTGCCTCTGCAAATACTCGATGTTCTTGTTGTTTAATTAAAGTATTAGGAGGAATTCCTCGTGGGAGTGAATTATATGTAAAATAAGAGGCGGCAGCTTCAGATATTTGTGCGAGCCACGGCTCAAGTACACCTTGCATCCAGAGACTACGTTATTTCTGTTAATTAGTCACTAAATTAAAATAAATATATTTTAATTTTAATTTTAATTTTTTTTTTTGTTGTTGTTTTACTCTTATTTGTTCACCTATATATAAATATTTTCTTTTCTTATATACCCGAGCAGTAAATTTTCGAGCCCGTACTCTTCACTACCCCCCCCTTTACAAGGGAAGCTTTAAAAAAAAGTAGAAATGACGAAAAACAACAAAAAAAGAAAAAAAAAAAAAACAATAAATATTTGATTTGACACCAAAGAGAAAAATAATTTCTGAAATTTTTACTTGGTAATCAAAAAGTAATAAAAAAACAGAAACGAAAAAGAAAAATAAAAAATGGGGAAAATGAAACCAGAAAAAAAAAAAAAAATATGGAATATTGGTAGTAATAGTAGAAGAGGAGTTGGGGTGAGAACCAAAAGAAAATAATAATAATAAATTAAAAATAAAATAAACAAAGCCCCCCCAGGAAAAAAATTATTAAAATTAGTTCAAAAAAAAAAAAAAAAAAATAAATATTTTTTTTTCTCTCTCTTCTTCTTTAAAATTTTTAAACTTTATTCCTGTTTACATCTGTGTTCTTTTTTTCTTCTTCTTTTCTCTTTTCTCTTTTTAATTATTACTATTCGTCATGAACGAGAAATATCATTTCATGTTTAATATTAAGTGAAGAAAATATATTATTTCTCCTGTACGTGAAATTATTTTATTAACTATTCCTGTGAAAAAAAAAAAAAAATAGAAAAGGAAAATGGGCTCTGGCTTTGGTACACAAAATGATTAGGGTGCGGAGTGATGGATCAACAAAAGTAAAATAATGAAAAAAAAAAAAAAAAATACAATTACACAAATACTACCATTTTTTTCCCCTCTTTTTTTTTTTTATTTTGTTTCAATCTCTTTATATTCGTAGTCTTTAATCACTTTACTTGATTACCCTCTACTTAACGGGAGGAATGCTTTTTTTTCCCCCTCTCTCTCTCTCTCTCTATATATATATATATATATATATAAAGAGGGTATTTATTATCCAGGGCGATCTTTAAAGAAATTCAATTAATAATCACAAATGGTTCAGTGAAATAAAGAAACGTAGAGTATTCACAAGAATCTTTTTCTTTTGTTTAAAAAAACAGGGAAAAAATAAACCAAAAGAAAAAATATTATATATATATATATTTCAATTTGAAGAAGGAAAAAAAAAAAAAAGAAGAAGGGTCATCGCTAAACTAAAAATTAAACCTATCAAGGTAAACTAATACAGTGTTCCAATATCTACACTTTTTGGTACTGTGTTCACAATTTCTTTTGCCACCCTCCTCCCCCCAAAAATTACCCTTTCTCAGTTTTAAATAGATTTGTTTTTTTTTTTTTTTTTACCCCATTCCCCATTTTATTTTTATTTCTTTCCCTTTCCTTTATGATGCTTGATCATCCTTCGTTACATAGGTTCCCCACACACATGATCCACGAAGCATAATATAAATTGCCAATCCAAACATTAATCCCCCAACAAAAAACCCAACGCCCAACATTAACGTTCCTGTTTTTAAATCATTACAAGTCGTTAAAGCCCCAAGTAATTTATCCACCACAAAATTACACTCCAGCAGCGGCCTAGCATAGGAAAGTGCAATACTTGCATTTCCTGCTAACCCAGAAGCATATAATAATGTATTCGCAGCTGAGCGTATCATTTCAATTGTACAATTCTCCGCACATTCTTTTAATGTACAGGCAGTAGTAGGTATTGGGCAGGCACCTGTAATGGCTTTTATTGTTGTCTCCGTCACCACCTCATTTAATGTTCCAAACGTGGAGCACTGATCTGTTGAAGTAATACCTTTTCCACAATTTAATGGTGGGCTCAGTGTGATTGGGTCATTATCACACACTTTTAATAATTGTGTGCAGGCATCAATGGCGAGTTGACTCTCCGCATTACTTACATCAGTGTTAATGGTTGCAAAGTCAAATTGACTTTCACAATATGGGACGAGATACCACTGAAATACACCAGGCTGACGATCAAATTGAAGTTCCACTTCACCACAGCCAGTAGTAGAGATATAGGCGGTGAGAATACATACAATACCAAGTAGAGCAAATATCATTCCAAAAATCCAATATACACAAGAGAAAAGAAAAGGCATACAGGGAATACAGCAGCGGCAGCAAGCAATAAACACCATAAAAATCATAAGAACAACGGCAACTCCACCAATACAGTATGAAACAATTGGAACCCATTCAATATATTTATCTATCTGTCCCTTAGTATCCAGAAGAAGCTGAGTAACATTATCACTGACATTAGAAAAAGCTCCAAGATCCAAATTAATATTATCCACTGGCTCCCGTGACCCTGTAGTCCAGTTAGATGTAAAATCAATAATATGTTCAGCAGTTTCATTAAAATATTTTAATGGACCATCCAAGGTGTCATCAATAATTTTAGGAGCTGATGTTGCAAGTAACTTGGCACCAAATATTACAAGTACTGTTACCCCACAACTCCAAAGAAGAGCATAAATAATCCACATCCAATTCCAGCACCTTCCAGCCTCCCCAAAGTCTTCTGCAGAGGATTTACAACAACCACAACAGGCAATGCAAAAAAATAAAATTGGAAAACTTACTAAGAGTACCAGAAAGAGAAGTGCACTGAAACCAGGAAATACAAAATAGGGCCATTGTCCCTTGATACGGTCGATGTTTGTGAAACAATTCACAACATTATTATCAGCACTTGGCCCAGTCCACACAGTTTGACAATCAAGAGAATTCTGAGCTGAAACTTCACTTGGCATAATCATAAGGAATGCAAGCAGTGTTACTGCAACAAGTACAGTTAACTTCCGAGAAATCATTTTATTTTCTTTTGTTGTAGGGGGGTTCTTTTAACTTGTTAGAAAATAGATATCTTTTAAATTTAAAATAAAAAGACTAAGAAGGCAGGGGCGGGGGGAAAAGGGGAGGAAAAAAAAAAAAAAAAAAAACCCCAAAAATAATAAAGAAGGAATAATAATAATAATAATAATAATAATAGTTATTACCATTTTTCTATATCAGACAGAATACACTATTGTACTCATTAAAGATGAGAGTAATATTTTTTTTTGTTATTTACCATTTTATAACAAAAATTCATTTTGGTATTTTAGACCCAGAAAAATAAAGAAAAAGGAAAGGAAAACAAAAAAACAACATATAGATATTCAATATAAAAGTTGTGTATAGGTGTCAATAGTATAAAGAAAAGAACTAGAAAAAAAAAGGAGATTGTATGAATCAATATATAAAAGTATATATATATATATATCTCCCCCCCCCCTCCAAAAGAAAAGAAAACCCCTTTGTTAGAATAATTTATTTTTATTCTCGTTCCCAAACCCCATATATATATATATATATAAATTCAAAGCACATATTACTTAACTACATGATAGTCAGAGGTCTCAATAAATAGAAAGGATAGAGAAAGGAATATAATAAAAAAAAAAAAAAAAAAACAGATTTTGAGGATCATCTACGAAAAAAATTGTCAATCTCTTTTTTTTTTTTTTGCTTTTTAATTTACATTCTTTATGACGTTTAACCATCTTTAGTTACTTGGGTTCTCCAAATACATGATCCACGAAGCATAATATAAATTGCCAATCCAAACATTAATCCCCCAACAAAAAACCCAACGCCCAACAAGTAACTTCCCATTTTAAATTCATTACATGAAGCCAATGGATCAATAACTTTATCAATAACAAAATTACACTCCAGCAGCGGCCTAGCATAGGAAAGTGCAATACTTGCATTTCTTGCTAATAATGCCGCCTGTAAAATATTACGTGAGGCACTTTTCACATCCTCAATTGTACAATTCGCCGCACATTCAATTAGTGAGCAGGATTTTCCTAATTCAGGACAAGCAGTTGTATAAGCTTTAATACTAGAATCTACTAATACATCTGCCATGATACCAAAATTAGGACATTGCTTAGTTGATGTAATGCCTTTCCCACATTTAAGTGGCCGTGTGAGGGTTGATAAAGATATATTTCCTGGAATATCAACATCAGGGAGTGGAGGTAAACCTTCAGGAAGTTGAAGACCTTCAAGTGATTTTGGGTCATTTGGGTTTGGTATCCCACCCTTTAATTTATCACCTAGGAGATCTGTTAGACCCTTTCCATTTGAAACCCCACTTCCTTGCGATTTTGGTAAATTTGAAGATTTAGTATTATTAAGAATAGATGGAAAACCAGGAACATTTAAAGATGCACGTCCAAAGTCTGGAATTTCCGTAGTTTCTGTATTATCACAGACCTCCAAAAGTTTAGCACAAGCAGTTTCTGCGAATTTGGATTCACTATCACTAACTTCTTTATTAATTGCTGCAAAGTCAAATTGATTTTTACAGAAAGGTACAAGATACCATTGAAATATACCAGGTTCTCTTTCATATTGAAGTTCAACTTCACCACAGGTAGCTGAAAATACATAGGCCAATATATTTAAAAAAACACCAAGAAGTGCAAATACAACTCCAAATATCCAGAAAATACATGAAAAACACATTGGTAAACATGGAACACAGCAGCGGCAACAGGCAAGCATCACCATTAAAAGCATTAAAGTGATACCTACTGCACCTATAGTATATGATACAGTTGGTACCCAATAAAGATATTTAGACATTTGTTCCTTAGCAGAAGAAAGAATACCTAGTACATATTCACTTACATCTGTAAAAGGTGAAATATCTAGATTAACAGCATCCAATGATTCACGTTTACCGGATGACCAATCAGAAGCAAAATCAAGAATATGTTCAGCTGTTTCATTAAAATATTTTAATGGACCATCCAAGGTGTCATCAATTAATTTAGGTGCAGAGTTTGAAAGAATTTTGGCACCAAATATTACAAGTACTGTAACTCCACAACTCCAAATAATGGTATAAACAATCCACATCCAATTACAACATCTGGAACCTCTATGATCTTTTTTTGTACCAGGTTGACAACAACAATGGGAGCAAGCTGTAATTAAAAATACAAGTGGAAAACTTATTAAAAGAACACCGAGAAGTACCACATTCATTACAGGAAATAGTAAAGTACGCCATTGACTTTTTACACGATCCATATTAATTAAACATCGTTTAACATCATTTTTATGATTTGGTCCACTCCATACTTTATGACAATCAAAACTTTGTCGGGATGAACTTATTGAAGGCACAATTGACATAATTGAATCAGCAAAATCCCGAGCTGAAGCTTTATTTGGTATAATCACAAGAAAAACCCAAAATGTTACTGCAATAAGTACAGTTAACTTTCGGGAAATCATTTTGGCTCTTTTTTTTTTTTGTTTGTTTTCGTTGCTGTCGTTGTTTTGTCTTTATGTTTTAGCTTGCTATAAGCTTAATGTCTCTTAAAAAGACAGAGAGAGAGAGGGAGAGATAAATAAGAAGAAAGAAAAAAAAGTGATTATTTTTTTTTATAAGACCAGGGATTATATAAAAAAAAAAAAAACATTGTATCAAATTGCTATTTTTTTTTTTTAGTCTCTCTTGAGAGTGCAGTGTCTCTTCCTCTTCCTCTTTTTTTTTTTTGGACCTCATACAATAATTTTGGTTGTAGCAAAGTAAATGAGTGGGGGAGAAAAGAAAGGTCACCTAATTTAAAAAAAAAAAAAAAAAAAAAACATACTTGATGAGATTTTTTCCTAATTTCCATCCCTCTCCATTGAACTAAGGGTTAAGAAATTGTGAAAAAAAAAAAAAAAGAAAAGGGGGGGAAAAATGACTTGAAAATATGCGTTCACTCAGGTTTAAAAAAAAAAAAGCAAAAAAAAAAAAGAGGGGAAATAGTTTAGTTAGGGTGAGAGGTTTCTAAATAGGTGGGTTGGAACAATGTTAAATAATAACACGCTTCTTTTCCTTTCCCTTTGTTTGATTAGTACTTCTTATCTTTTTTCCTCTTCATTAGCCCAGTGAACAACAAATATTTAAAATTTTTTTTAAAAAAAAGCAAAAAAAAAAGCTAATTTCCAATGTTAAAATACGGAATAGTCCGGTTATTCTTTCCCCCCACCCACCCAGTTTTTTTTTAAAAAATAGGCTTCTCGTATGTTATATTGAAGCCCCTTACCAAATATTTGTTTTTTTTTTCTTTTGAGGAGTATTAAGGGTTAAAGATAGCATTAATAGGAAAAAAACGCAATAGTAGGAATGATAACAGAAGCGCAAAAAAAAAAAAAAAAATGTATATATATATATATTTTTTTTTTTTCTTTACCATTTTTATTTTAATACTCTGAAATAAATGTTAAACTCCTAATGCAGATTTACGCCAGATACATGAACCACGAAGCATAACATAAACTGCCAATCCAAACATCATTCCACCAATAAAAAATCCAACACCAAGTACAAGACTTCCAGTTTTTAAATCTTTGCATGTAATTAATGCACCAATTAATTTATCAATTACGAAATTACACTCAAGAAGAGGTCTGGCGTGTGATAATGCAATACTTGCATTTCTTGCCAATAATGCACCTTGTAAAATCCAACCTGCAATTTTTTTAACATCTGGAATTGTACAATTAGCAGCACATTCAGTTATTGTACATGATTTATCTTTTTGAGGACAGGCTGATGTTATTTTTTTAATATTAGAATTCACCAATACTTCTGCCATTGTAGCGAAATCAGTACACTGTTCAGTTGAATTTATTCCTTTACCACATTTAAGAGGTCGTCTTAAAGCATCTTTAAGAGAATTTAAATCAAGTCCTGGCGGAAGATTAACTGGTATCTTTCCCTTTAAATTTTTTGGTAATTTAAAACCGTTCATTGATGAAGGTAAATTGTTTTGATCAAAATCTTTGGGTAATTTTGATAAATCAGCGTTTTTAGCATCATTAGGTAATGAAATTCCATTTACACCTCCGGCTGCATTGTTTGTCTGAGAAATTTGAATTCCATTAGTTTCAATAGAGGCTGTAAAAGCTTTTAAAGGTGACTGTTGTGGAAGTTTAGGAATATCTGGTCCATCTGTATTATCACACACCTCCAATAACTGACCACAGGCACTTTCAGAAAACATCATTTCAGCTTTATAAACTTCTTTATTAATAGTGTTAAAGTCAAATTGATTTTTACAGAAAGGTACAAGATACCACTGAAATATACCAGGTTCTCTTTCATATTGAAGTTCAACTTCACCACAGGTAGCTGAAAATACATAGGCCAATATACTTACAATAACCCCAAGAAGTGCAAATACAACTCCAAATATCCAATAAATACATGAAAAACACATTGGTAAACATGGAACACAGCAGCGGCAACAGGCAAGCATCGCCATTAAAAGCATTAATGCAAATCCAACAGAGCCAACACAGTATGATATAATAGCGACCATGTCAATATATTTAAGAATTTCTTTCTTTACATTATTTAGGATATCTTTCACCATATCTTGTACATCGGTAAAAGGAGTAATATCCACATTGACATAACTCATACGTTCACGTTTACCAGTTGTCCAATTAGAAGCAAAATCAAGAATATGTTCAGCTGTTTCATTAAAATACCTTACTGGACCATCCAAGGTGTCATCAATTAATTTAGGTGCAGAGTTTGAAAGTAATTGAGCTCCAAATATGACAAAAAAACATACGGCACAACTCCAAAGAAGAGCATAAATAATCCACATCCAATTAAAACATCTGGAACCTTCATGATCTGTTTTTGCACCAGGTTGACAACAACAATGACAACAAACTGTAATTAAAAATACAAGTGGAAAACTTATTAAAAGAACACCGAGAAGTACCACATTCATTACAGGAAATACCAAAGTACGCCATTGACTTTTTACACGATCCATATTCATTAAACATTGTTTAACATCATTTTTATGATTTGGTCCACTCCATACTTTATGGCATTCAAGACTTAGTTGGGATGGAGTTATTGAAGGTGCAATTGAAATAAGTGAATCAACAAAATCCCGAGCTGAAGCTTTATTTGGTATAATCACAAGAAAAACCAAAAGAGTTACTGCAATAAGTACAGTTAACTTTCGGGAAATCATTTTGGCTCTTTTTTTTTTTGTTTGTTTTCGTTGCTGTCGTTGTTTTGTCTTTATGTTTTAGCTTGCTATAAGCTTAATGTCTCTTAAAAAGACAGAGAGAGAGAGGGAGAGATAAATAAGAAGAAAAAAAAAAAAAAAGGGGGGGGGGAATAAAAATGAAATTAAAAAAAAAAAAATTAGACACAAATTTTTTGAGGAACGTTAAGTATTTCCCTAGACAATATATCATGTAATACAAGCAAAAAAAATAAAATTATTACAAACTTTTTTATTAACTTCAAATAACCCCCACACACCGAAAAAAGATTTATTAAGAGTATTCCTCTGTTAAAAGAAATTCCGTAAGTCGAATATACACTTCTTTCTGTGTATGACTTAAGCAGCGTATATCCATATCCGCATCACATGCCTCACGCCCAAATTCTTTTAACTTCCTCCAAAGATGTAATAATGAACCATATTTACTAGCAAGTTGTAAAGCTAACCCAGACGAGCACCCACGCACACACATTAATACTCGTGGAAAAGTTGTACGAGCTCGTAATGCCTGTCGAACTCTTAAAGTGTGTTGTAGACAAAGTGTACAATCTCCTAATAATGGAGTTTTATTTACAATTCCCTTAGAGGCTTTTTCCATAACTGTAGTGTAGGCAAATCCAAGATTTCGTAAATATGCAATTGTATCTAAAAGATGTCGAGTACGAATAACACGAAAACGAGGTAAAATTGCAAGTGAGGCACATGCTGAAACAACCCGACGTTGCTCATCTGGGCGTAACATTTCTGTAGTTCCTTCTATTATCCAAATTATAGTTTGAAATGGGGAGGCGGATAAAATTTTTCTTTGTTCATAATAACGAGAAGTTGTAATACTAGCACAAAGATCTTTTACAGTTTTACGTTCTATAACGACAGAAAATATTTTATCAATAGATGATGTTATATTTATATTACATGAATTACTATTTTCTTCAATATTATTATTATTAAATTCATTTTCTGTATAATCTTGATCTAATTTATCAAGTCCAATCATGAAATCTCCACAAGGTAATGTACAAGAAAAAGTATTAACTCCAGCTCTTTTAAAAGCTTCTATTATATTATCATGAGTTCCACGAATACGTTCTCTGTTATCAATAAGAAGACGCCATTTATACTGATTTATTTCTTTATTATTATTTGTTTTTACAGATTTGTTTCCTATAGTACGTTCACCTTTTTTACGTTGTTGAATTATTTTTTCTACAAATTCTTCTGGAGTACCAAGAATTCTTTTTGGTTGTGATTCTGGTGGAGGTGATTGACGAGTAATAGATGGAGAACGAAAAGGTGTACGAAGACGTTGAGAATGTTCAAGCATCTCTTCATTTGTTAATATAAATTTTCTAGGTGGAGTAACACAATCTTCTCCAATAAGTATAGTTTTATTTTGTTGTTCTTGTTCTTTTTGTGGTTGTTGTTTTTGTCTTTCTTCTATTCTTTCAGATTGTGAAATTGGAGCTGATGATAGT
This sequence comes from Trypanosoma avium, assembly GCA_030849755.1. Classification (NCBI taxonomy): domain Eukaryota; phylum Euglenozoa; class Kinetoplastea; order Trypanosomatida; family Trypanosomatidae; genus Trypanosoma; species Trypanosoma avium. Next base: position 58,640 of record JASANY010000885.1, on the reverse strand, counting down.
TGTGAAGCTTCATGTTGGCGTAATCTAGCAAGTAATTCCTTTTTTGTTCCATTTGTTAAAAGACCTTTTGAGGCACATTTTGCTCGTAATTCTTTTACACTTAATTGTTCTTCTTCTTTTTTTTTATTAGAATTATCATGACGATTTAATGGTAATGATGAATCAAATAAACTAAAGAGAATATCATTATTTTTATCATTTTCATTATTAGAATCATTATAATTATAGCTAATTTTATCTTTTGATTGATATGACAATAGTGAAGTTTGATTCATTTGTCTTTTTCTAAAATATCGAAATGGAGAAAAAGTTAAACACCATGTTTGTCTATCAGAATTAGATATATTAGAATTACTAACATGAGATTCACTTTCCTCTTTCTTTTTATAAGCTGAATTGTAGAAAGAATCTACTGCTAACACAGCTTCTGTAGAGCCTCCATGAAGTACTGTAGCGGCAGCACCACTAGAAATAGGAAGTGGATAATTTCTTAAAGAAAAACAAAATTCAGAAAATCGATTAGGCCAGTTTTGTTCTAAATAAGAGGCAATTTGTTCATTATGTGGATTAGATTTATGACTAATACTTTGATTACTATTATTTTTCATCACGCATATATATATATATACATATATATATGCAAATATATACAAATATCTGTTCCTTTTTTTTTGTCTCGCTAACCACAAGTGGCCAACTATTATGGGATTAATGAAAAAAAAAAAAAAAAAAGAAATAAAGAATTTAGTAATGCAAAAAATGATTATCACCACATAAGATTCTATAATAGCATTTATTTCTTCTTTCTTTTTCCCGCACGTTACTGTGGCGAACAACACAAACAAAGAAAGGAAAAAAAAAAAAAGGATTAACAAATAAGATATGAGAAATTGATTCAAGGAAAAAAAAGAAAAAAACGGAGTTACCAACATCGAAAGATAATTTATTTTATTGGGTTCCATTATAAGTGAATAAATACCTAAGCCTCCTCCATCTCTCTTTTTCTCTCTATATCAATCAATCAATCAATCTCATTCACTCACCACGCGTGTATTTATTGCAAAAAAAAAAAAGAAACACTTTTTTTTTAACTCTTTTTTTTTTTTAAAAACACTTTTTATACTTTAAATCCTTAAGGCAAAGAGGAAAGAAATAAAAAACAAAAAAAAAAATTATGAGAGAGTAATTTTTTTTATTATTTATTTCGCACAACGCAGCACACATTTACTCATTAAACGCGCTCCCCCTTGACACCGTCCTTCCAGAAGTAGAATGATGGATCCTCACCCTCCCACTTGCAGAGCACAATCATACCATTATCAGGATCCTCCTCATTACCCTCAGGAATGAAGAATTGATAGTCATCAATCTCCTTCACAACCTTCTTTACGAAGGCCGCGGCATTCGCCTGGAAGGTCTTCTTCTCCTCCTCACTCTGAATATTCTCCAGCAGTCTCTTCATGTAGCCACGAATGTGGGCCATGTAGGAGGCCTTATCGTAGCTGGTCTCGGTGTAGCGGTTGTTGTGCACGATATCAATCACCCGCTGCTTGCCATCATCCACCTCCCCTGTGGCACCCTCCCCAGCATCCTCATCCACATTCGCGGAGATGCCGTAGTCCTCGCCGCCAATCTCAATATAGCGGCCCTTCACGACATAGACGATGTCACCTTCAACATCAAACGGCTTATCGTTATCGCACACAACCTCGGCGTTTGTAAGAATATCCCTGTAAATTCTCATTTTTTACTTGTTTGTTTATTGAATTACCTTGTTAAAAGAGAAATTCTCACAGTAAATGTTGGCGCGTGTTTGTTTAACCTTACTTATAGCCAAAAAGAAGGGGAAAATTAAAGAAAGAAATTTAAAGAAAAAAGAAGATATTTTGCTTGTATGTAGACTCATATAGATTAAAAAAAAAAAAAAAAAAAAGGAAAGAAAATACCAGATTTAAATCAATAAAGACTTCTTTTAGCGCATTTAGGGGTAAAAAAAAAAAAAAAAAAACAACTTTTTTCATCGTGATTTTGTTGAGGGGCTTAGTTCATTCATTTTTTGGTGCATAAACACTTTTATATACGTATGCGCCTTCATGTCAATGCTATTTACTTTTTTTTTCCTTATTTTATTACCCTTCGATTTATTATTATTTTTTTTTTCTTTATTATTATTATTTTTTTTTTTCTTTGTTTCTTCTTTATTTATTTACTTTTCTTCTATAACTTCTCCCCCATTCCGTTGCTTTACCCTCACTCTCTCTTAGTGATTTACTCCCTTAAAGCTACCTAATCTGCGTAGTAGTTAAAAAAAAAGAATTCCTCAATATTTAAGAAGAAAGACTAATGCTGCTCTAATTGACCGTCAGGTGTCCTCTCTTTTTTATCTTCAATTTATTTGCAATTTCACCAGTATACTAATAAGCAGAGTGATGAGTGCAAAAAAAAAAAAAAAAAAAAATACGCGTAAATAGCTAAGGAGAAAATATCGGGAGAAGAAAAAAGATGGAAAAATGCCATAAAAAAAGAGAATGAAACATTTTTTTTTTAAAAAAGACTAAACACATTTACTCATTAAACGCGCTCCCCCTTGACACCGTCCTTCCAGAAGTAGAATGATGGATCCTCACCCTCCCACTTGCAGAGCACAATCATACCATTATCAGGATCCTCCTCATTACCCTCAGGAATGAAGAATTGATAGTCATCAATCTCCTTCACAACCTTCTTTACGAAGGCCGCGGCATTCGCCTGGAAGGTCTTCTTCTCCTCCTCACTCTGAATATTCTCCAGCAGTCTCTTCATGTAGCCACGAATGTGGGCCATGTAGGAGGCCTTATCGTAGCTGGTCTCGGTGTAGCGGTTGTTGTGCACGATATCAATCACCCGCTGCTTGCCATCATCCACCTCCCCTGTGGCACCCTCCCCAGCATCCTCATCCACATTCGCGGAGATGCCGTAGTCCTCGCCGCCAATCTCAATATAGCGGCCCTTCACGACATAGACGATGTCACCTTCAACATCAAACGGCTTATCGTTATCGCACACAACCTCGGCGTTTGTAAGAATATCCCTGTAAATTCTCATTTTTTACTTGTTTGTTTATTGAATTACCTTGTTAAAAGAGAAATTCTCACAGTAAATGTTGGCGCGTGTTTGTTTAACCTTACTTATAGCCAAAAAGAAGGGGAAAATTAAAGAAAAAAAAGAGACAAATAAGCAAAATAAAGAGAAATAAAAGTGATTTTGAATGAATTATATATATATATATATATATTTTTTTTTTTGGTTTTATATTTGAATATTTTCTGATGAGGTGATTTTCTTTTTTTTAATCGAAGCGCATATATTGTATATATTTTTATTTTTATTTAAAAGCGCTATAATGTATTATTTACTAAAAGTCTCTTTAATATCGTTGGTAGTGGTATACACAAGAGGCTCCCCACGACTTCCACAAGCTCCAAGAATATGTGGTGAATTTGGATGAAATGCCAATGCAAGAACTGCTCCTGTTCGATATGTACGAGAAACAATCTGCGTTGGTGGCTGCGCCGTACTTCGTGCATCCCACAACGTAATATTTCCATCCTTTCCTCCTGTTGCGAGTAAACCTGAAATATGAGGGGAGGTAGCGAAGGTGGTCTCCGCGTTGTGTGCCTGCAACTCCCATGTTGGCTGGGCATTCATACGTGCCTCAAAACTCATCCATTTCCCATTACTTGTAGAAGCCATAATTGTACGCCCACCCTCGTGTGGGTTAAACTCCGCGTGCTCGACGGTATCACTTGTGGAAAATCGAAGCGCGGCCTGCTGTGGAGTTCGACAATCACGCAATACAACACAAGCATCAAAGCCACCAGAAAGAAGAAGATTTGCCTCATCACGATGCCAGTCAAGGGTTTGCACCTTCTCTGGTTCATTATAGGTACCAATACAAGCGGAAGTATTTAAATCCCATAATTTAATACTACTATCAGCACTTCCAGAAGCAAGAATATGTTGGGCGCAGGTATTCCAGCGTACAGAGAGGACGGCATCTTTGTGGGATTCTTCTTTTAATCCTCGATTCTTAGCACTACGACGGTAATTATCCTCCCATCGAACAAAACCTCCTAAAAGAGAAGCAGGCTCTACGGCATCCATAACATCAAGATTCCAAATTTCAATAAAAGGACGCATAGTACCAACAGCACATAAAGACATAGCACCATCTGTAAGCCAAGCTGTACTTAAAGGAAATGCAGAAATTTCCATATCATGATGAACATACATAGTATCTTCAGGTTCATCATAGATATATAATTCCAATCGTGGTTGGGGAGATTCTGCTGCAGCAACTGTAAAAACAAGATCTGTATCTTTAAAATTTGCATCATTAATTTCATCTTCATCTTCTGATTCTACTTGTTCTAAAATAGTATCAGCTCCTGCACCAAATTGAAAGGTATTACTACCATTATTTTCTTCATCATCACTGCTGATATCACCTTCCAAAGGAACTGCAGAATTTTCAATTATTCCTCCTCCTCCTGCTGCTGCTGAATTTTCTTCTTCTTCTGCAAATTCTGGATTTTGCCTTCTTAACTTAGCTCGTACTGCGTCTAGGCTATCGGTGGATTGAATTGGAACACTCTTCATGGCACCCTTTGGCACCCATGAGAATGACGTTAACATTATTTATTTATTTATTTTTCTTTTTTAAATCCCCCCCCCTCTGTGTTTTTTTCTTCTTTTTTTTTTTTTTTTTTTTGGAACAATTTAATTGACTTTTAAACGTCAATATTTACCTGATCCTAGACTAAGTTTTAAGAGAAAAAAAAAGAGAGAAAGAGAGAGAGAGAGAGAAAAAAAAAGGAGAAAGAATTGTTTTTTTTTTTTTTTCAAATTATGATTTACAAATAACTAGTAAACAATTTAGAAACTATACCGTTAAAACAAATTGAAGATATCATAATAATAATAATAATAATAATAATAATAATCAAACTACAACTATAACTTAGATAATAATTTTTCCTTTATACGGTCTTTTACAGAAGAAAGTCGTTTTCGAACACCAGAGACACGTTGATGTTTTCTGGTCTTGGGGTTATTATTATTATTTTCTTCTTCTTTTGCGATATTTTTTTCATATGAACTACTACCAATAATACTTTTATTATTACTAGTATTTGTAACTATAGATTTATTTCCCTTTCTTTCTTCTATAATTGATATAGATAATGTAGAAATAGGATTTTCTGATATAAATTGTTGTAATTTTCGTAGTACAGACATTTGTGCACTTAATACCATATTAACAACCATTGCAGGAATAAGACCCATTGGGTGTACAAGGGCTACATAACTCACTCGACATCTTTCACGATCTATACTATCTGTAATTGGTTGTGCTAAAATACCTGAAAATAGCATAAGAGCTCGCACATATTTTGATTGCTGTGGATCTAGTGGTTCAATATATCCTAATGGAGTAGAAAACGCTTTAAGCCACGCCGTTCCATCTTTTCTAACTTCCTCCGCTACAACCATTTCAAAATCACGATTTTGTACTAAAGGAATAGGAGAACGTATCGCCATATAATGTAAACCCACCCGCCGCTGTCCAGGTTGTAATTGTCCCATCATTTCACTAGAGATACCTGTATTATTCACATCTGTTATCATTTCACTATTATTATTATTATTATTATTATTATTATTATTTTCAATTATATCATCACGAGGTCGCGGTAGTAAACGAACGAGGCGTAACTCTTCAATATAATCATCCCACTTTCGACGAATAGAAGCATCAAGATATGTAAGTAATCCAGCTGGAGTACATGGCAACTCCGCCTCTGCTCGCATCATATGCATACTACAATTCTCTACTGGGCGACTATATAATGTTACCCCACAGTTATCATCACGGGCAACAAGTTTAAAACCACTTAAAATAGCATCTGTGAGAAGTAAAGAAGAAATATCACGAAAATCTACGGCGTTTCGATAGAGATCAGCATCATTGTCAGGAATACGTCGCGTTTGTGAAGGTTGGGACGGATTTTGTGAAGAATAAGAATAAGAAAAAATGGAATTGGATGATGATGATGAAGGAGGAGAAGAAATAAGGTATGCCATTACTCTTTATAATTGATTACTATTGATAATGTTGTTGTTGCTGCTATTTTCTTCTTTTTTTTTTTAGAAAAAAAAAAAAAAAAAGAATAATTAAAAAAGAGAATTTTAATTTTAAATTATTTATGAAATAAATAAAGAAATAAATATATGTAAAAAGATTTTTTTTTTTTTTTTTTACAATTTTATCCTTCAGTGTAACAAAAACATTATATGGATATATACAAAGGAAAAATAAAGTAGGTGGGGGGGGAAAAAAATTCATAACAACAAATGTTGTAATGAAACGCAATTACAGCATATGACTTTCAGGGTTCAGTAGTAATAGTAGTACCAAAAGAAAATAATAAAAATAAAAAATTCCACATAATAAAAATAATAGCGCCAATAAAAAAAAATATATATATATTTATTTGTACATATTCGTTTTTTTTTTCTTTTTTTTTTTTTTTTTAACCACTATAACTTCCTTCATTCCCTTACCTTTTTTATTTTCATATTTTATATATATATAAGAGAAACCAAAATTTTACATTGTATTATTAGCCTTTACTGATGTTACAGATGGCTTAGTAGGTGCACCTGTTATAGGTACTTCAAACATTCGACTATATCCTGCTTTAACATCTGCTGAAATCATATTTGGTTGTGGAATAATTACAGGTGTTAGATGATGTCGTGCTGAAACAATTGGTAAATTATTTTTTTTGGATCGTTTTTTAGCTTCTTGTTGCTTTTTATATTCTTCCATTCGTTCTGCTAATTGACGACGTGTTTCAAGAGCCATTTGTAATTCTTCAGTTCCAGGTCTTGTACGATTAGTTTTATCACGTTTAAAAAATGATGTTCGTTCTCTTAGAAGTATTTCATTAGCTTTTTTAGAAAATTCACCTTTTACACATCCACTAGGTTGTACAGCTTCTAATCTTCTTGTCATAGATAATAGCATCATTTTTGCTTTTTGAGTTCCTGAATTATCTTCAGAAGTAGTATTAAATGAGTTTACAACATCATTTAGAGAGCTAAAATATCTTTCAGTTCTAGGAATTATTCCTGAATTTTCTGTTACATGTGTAGTATTTATATTTCCACCACCACCCCCTCCACCTCCTAACCTTACACGTCCTTGCGCCCGACGACCAATATTAAATGAAGGTAATGAATTATCTCCAATTCGTGAAGTAGGTAAACTACCATCTGGGGATGAAAGTAATGGTGAACCCGTACGTTGTTGTTGTTGTTGATATTGTTGATAGTGTAGTTGTTTAAAACTTTCACTAGACGATGTAAACGACAAGGAAGGTCGTTGTGCAATTTCCTCTTGTCCTGCATGCGGATCTGTAATAAAAAAGTTTCGTGTGGCCTGAGCTCTAGGGGAGGCTGGGCACGGGGATGGGGGCCCCCCTCCTGTTACTTTACCCACTCGCTGGGACTTGGCCCGCCCCAGGCTTCCCTCCTCCTCTGTGAGGGAGTCATACCCACCACTCCGCACACTCTCAGCCCTAACTTCAGCGTAGACGAGACTTTCTAATAAGGCCTCCTCCTCTGAGCTAGGGGCCGCCAACACACGAGAGGGGACTGGTGGATTTGTACTAAATGTCTCGGTATCGGATAGGCGCCACGTATCTCTCCCAAAGGCACCCACAAAGATAACATCCACTGTGGAATTACGTGAGAAACTTGTTCCTGGAGCTAATACAGTGGATTGCATCCAATTACTATCTTGAAGTTGAAAAAGACGTACATAATGATCTAAGGAACCAATAATAAGATGACGATTTCCTCCATGAATAAAAGATTCAAGTGATGTAATTTCATCTGTAGCACCTTGAAAAGAAAATTTTTGAAAAAATATTTGACGAAAATCTACTGAAGTTGAATTACAACCACGAACATCAAAAGCTTTAATACGTCCAGTAGAATCACCACATATAACTGTACAATCTTCAGGAATATATAATACTTTTCTAATTCTACATTCAAAACGTCTTAACAATCTTATACGACATAATATAGATTGAGATACATATGAATAAACATATAATACACCAATATCTAATATAGCTAAAATAATATTTTGATTTTGTTCATTTAAAAAAATAAGTTGTACAATAGCACCTCTTTCATCTTCATTTTTTTCTTTTAATATAGAATCAAAAATAGGTGAACCTCCAGAAATACTATAAAAAAATAATTTTGCATCACCTGTACCTAAACAAAGGTATACATCACGAATAACACAACATGCAGTTACAGAAACAAGTGATGGAACACGTATAATAACTGATTTACTTTCTTCAATTCCACTAGGAAGTATACTACCAATAGTAAAACTTGTTATTTGACAAGTACGAGCACTCCATGCAATAAGTTTATTACGATGTGCAAATACAGAAACATCAGAATCTAATTGTTCTGATGAATCTTGAATAATAATTTCTGAAGCAAGTGGAGTACCTGTTTCTGGATCCCATGTTAAAATAGAACAATCTTGTCCTCCTGTTACTAATCGTGTTTGAGCTGTAGTTGTCCATGAAGATGATGCAACTGTGGCTCTTTTTAATGAAATATGTTCCATTCGAGCTACACGAGGAATATCAATATGTCGACGTAGTGTACCATTTTCAACACTCCACAAACGCCAACTTTCTTCATCAAAAGTATGTAATTCTAATGATTGTTTATGTACTAACATAGATACAATTCCACCACGATGTGAATCTATTTTTCGAGATTCTGAAGCTCCAACCGAAGTTATTGGACTATGTGTTCTTCCTAAACTTCCACTTTCTGTTTCAGTTTCTGTTGGAGCAGATGTTGCACGTTCTGCTTCTGTTATTGGTAAAAGAAGCATTTGTCCTCCTTCAATTTCATTTTCAGATCTATGATGACTTCGTGAAGGTTCATAAATAACTGCAGCACGTAATCCACATATAAGAGAAGAATGATAAGGATGCCATGCAACTACTCCATTTTCATCAGATAAAGAAGATTCCATCATACGTCTTGTAACATCTGCTGCAGTAAAATTTGGTTCAGGTGCAGGTTGAGTTATAGTAGATAAAGATTTATTACCATGTGTTTCATAAACTTTAATAGTTTTATCTGATAATAAAATAGCAAGTCTTTGACGTCTTGGATGTAATGCAGCACTTATAACTTCTTGAGTTTCTGGTGGAAAAGAATGCATAGGATCACCATTACGACCTATTATCCATAATACAACTCTACGATCAACATGAATTGTTATAAAATATTTTGAAGGTGGCGCCCATTGCATCATACGAATAGATCTTGAAGGATGACCTATAAGACGTAATTCACCTGTAGGTTCAGAATTTGGTCCTATTGGAATTCGTCTAATACAACCATCAGTACCTGCAGTATAAAGAGAATTAGCATAAGAAGTATAAAACATTCCTACTACAGCTCCTACATGAGCTTCTATAAAAAATAATAAACGTACAGGTTTACTATTTGCTCCTGATAATAAAGAACTTGGTTTAACATCAGCAGAAATATCAAAAGCTCCAATTTTTCCTTCTGCTGTACCAAAAAAAAATATTCCAGTATATGAATCAAACCAACATGCAGTAGGTGATAAAAAATTTACTATAGGTTTTGCAGGAACAGTTTTAGAGGGTATATTATTATGTGCTTCACGACGACGACGATGATATTGATCTGCTGCTTCACCTTTATGTAATTCTACACGATAAATTCCACATTCTCCTGGTTTCATACCATATCTTTGAATATTTTGAGCTGAAGGTTGTAAAATTTCATGAAATGCAGTCATATTAGAATGACAACCAACATATTTTTGTAAAACATTACCATCTGGAAAATCAAGAATTGTTAATTGATGATTTGTAGTTGCAATAAGAATATAATCTTCATCCATTAATAAAAACATACCAATAACCCATGAAGAACCTGCATTATAAAGATTATGAATAAAATCTCCTGTATTTCCATCCCAAATTTTTACAATACCATCTTTACTTGCAGTAACTATATAACCTGTTATAGGAGAAACAATAATAAAATCTGCTGATAATAAATGAAATTCATTACGTGATACTACATCACTATCAGAATCTTTCATTTGTTGTGCTATTTTTGACCATTTTCTTTTATTTCTTTCTTTATTTTGAGAATTACGTGTAAAAGACATTTGCCTTGATACTAACTCTGCACGTACCCTTGTAAAAGATAATTCTTTTTCATCAAATCTATGAAAAAATTCATAATCTCTTACAAAATTTGTAGTTAAATCACTCCATCTTACTAATTCTCTAGGTACCATACCACGTCTTTGAGCTACTATTGAAGTAGAAGATGCATAATTATTTGGTAAACGTAATATTGAACGACTTCTACCATTAATTCCTCGTCTTAATCTTCCTTCATTATTATTATTATTATTATTTTCTTCCCTTTCAATCTTTGCAAGTTCTTCATTACTTGTATCACAAATTTCCCAAAGTGGATCATGTATATTAAGACGTGTAGAAAAAGAACTAATCCACTGAGAAACCTCCTCTCGACATTCCTGTAATCTTTCTTCAATAAGTTGCTCTTGTTGTTGTTGTTGAAGTTGTAATGACTCCTCCTCTCCATCCCCAGCACTATTCGCAATATGTGGGGAAGGTGGAGCTGTATTTAATACAAGACTATTACTCTTTTCTTCTAATATTTTCATAATAGCATACACCAGCCACTCCTTGGTGAGGGCAGGGTCCCCGTCTCGGGTCACGCTATGTGTTGAGAAATATTTCTCTAATCTTTTTACCTCCGGGGCGCCAATGAGAGGCCCCCATGGGAGGGCGGAGGAGAGAATTTGATTTGGGATGTAACGGGTGGCCAGGCGTACCCCGAGGGTTACTTCACTCTTCGTCTTCTCCATACTTGTCTTCTTCTTTTATTATTATTATTACTATTATTATTATTATTATTATGATATACCAGTTTGTAGGTTTCACAACCAGTCAGGCAGTCGCACAGCCCCCCTCCTCCTCGTCCTCCTTTAATGCCTTTTTTTTTTTTTTTTTTTTTTTTTTTTTTTTTTTGGTGCAAAGAAAAAAAAAAAAAAATCAATAATAAAAAAAAGTAAACATAAATAGAGAAGCAAAAAATAATAATAGTTTGCTTTAAAAAATTTTTCCCCCACAACGAGACACATATAAAATTTAAATTGATTACCAATAATAAAAAAGAAAAAAAAAAAAAAAAACACAAAAAAATCCATGAATGATAAAAAAGAAAAAAAAAAAAAAAAAAAACAAGAAAAATAGCAACAAAAAAAGAATTTTTTTTCTTTTTAATTAGACATTTCTTCAGTCATTCTTAGTCGTGCATGAGATGAGCGAAGGCGACTAATAAACTTTTTTTTAAAAGCTACATCATTAGGATGTAAAAGTATAGCGTCTAAAGCTTCTCTATTATGAAGTAAATATCGCATTTCTTCAACTCCACCAGCACATTCACCATGAACAAAAAGTAATGGAAAATATGTACGGTTATCATGTCTACGAAATAAAGCTTTACGAATTAATGTATTCCATGCTATCTCATCTTTAAGTGATGGTAATTGAAAAATTTCTTTATCCTCCTCTTTATGTTGACTATCCATTGAATCCTCACCATTAAGTGGTGTAGTATATTTTTCATCATTAATATTATCCGAATTTAATTTTGAAGAAGTATTTTCTTCTGATTTATTTATTTTCTTAACATCTTCTTTTTCTTTTTCCGGTTCTTCTTTTTGTTTAAACGATATCGTGAGTCCCTCTAATTCATTACGCTCTGCAGCTTCCTGTATTTTTTTAATAAGATTTGTAAATGAAATAATATGTGGTACAATACGACGATGTGTAAATGCTTTAATCCATTTTTCTTCAATAAATGCACGTTGTCGTTCCATATCTCCTCCTCCACTATGAGAAGACTCATTATTATTATTATTATTATTATTACCGTAGAGAACCACAACAAGGTGAGGTCTTAAGATATATTCCTGTATCCAAGAATAAACTCTTTCTGCAATCACCGCCTCACGCTCTGCGGCGGCAAACTCTACTTCTGGAATAGCCTCTGATGCCTGTACAAGATGTAAACTTAATAATATTTCAGATTGTTTTTCATTAATCATTTTCACAAGTTTTGAAATACGCTGCGAGATGTTGTTGTTATCTTTATTATTTATACAAACCCCACATACTTTTTGAACTCTATTAAATCGTGTTACATCAAATCGCCCACTCCATGCTACGGAAAGTTTAATATCTTTTAGAGGAATTTCTAACGCCCGCGCCAGCACCGCCCGGTACTGATCCCGCTGCTGAAATTGATAAAAAGAAAATCCAATAAAGAAATCGGGATTTATATTTCCATCACGTGGGAGGGGAGGGAGGGGGCGGGCAAATACATGACGAATACGTTGTAATTGTTTTTCATATAATTCATCTAATGAAGTTTTGCCTGTGGTGGGATTTACAGAATCAAACTCCCAACCCACCTGGGTCTCTAATTCCGTAGCAGAGTTATTAGAATTCAAATTATTAGAATTGGAATTACTTGTAGAAGAATTACTAGAAGCAGAAGACATGTGAAATAGAGGTGTCTGTCGAAAGTGTCGATATCCAATACATTGATTGGATAATGATAATGATAGAGAAGTAGATAAGAGTGTGGCAGTTGAAAAAAGTCGTGAGAAGGGCCGGTGTGACATTGGACTTTGTAAAAATAAAGGAAGAAAAAGAAAAAGAAAATTTAGTAATTCCCATTATGTCAGAATTTATTTAGAAGAATTAGTAACAGTAAAACTAAAAATAAATTATCAAATCATATACTTTTTTTTCTTGAATTTATTTTTACTAGTTTACATATATGTATATTTATATGTATACATATATACAACATATGAAATACTTTATCTAAGTTACACTTAGTTAAAAAAAAATAATAATAATAATAAAAAATAAACAACTAGAATAAACAAATAAAAAGAGATAGAAAGAAGTAGAAAAAAAAAAAAAAAAAAAAAAAAATTCAAGAAATTCCTATTTTTCTTTCACTTTATTATACTAATGTCTTATCTTTGCTTTTTATCTCACTCTACTAATAATGCTAACTTCTTTTTAACTGCATTTCGTACTTTAGTAGATCCTTTCATTTCAATTACTTGTGTAATTGTACCATTATCAACAATAACAACACGTGAACATAAAGTTTCAAGAGTTTGTACACGATGAGCAATAATTAAAACTGTACAATAACTTAACTCATGATCTAAAAGATTTCGTATAATTTTATCTGTTTCTGCTACACCAGTAGTAGGTAATTCATCAAAAAGTAAAAATTTTGGTTTATGTAATATAGCACGAGCTAAACATAAAAGTTGACGTTGTCCTGGAGAAAGACGTGTATTCATATTATTTTTATTATTTATACCACTATTAATATTAATATAATTTCCTTCATTTTGAAGTGGAGCATCAAGTCCTCCTTGTTGTTTAACAAAATTATCAAGTTTTACTGATTTAAGTGAAGACCAAAGTAATTCATCTGTTAATTCTTCTTTTGTACTTCTTCCTAAAGTAAGATTACTACGCCATGTTCCTTGTATAATAAGAGGATGTTGAGGAACTAACATAAAATAATGACGTAATATTGGATATGTAATTTCTCTAGTATCTATTCCTTCTATATAAATTCCTCTTCCTTCAATAATATCTACAAGTCTTAGTAAAAGATTAAAAATAGTAGATTTTCCATTACCTGAACGACCAACAATACCAATACGTTCTTTATTATATATAATAAAATTTATACGTCTTAATGCATAAGGTAAGGATTCACGATATTTTGCAGATATATCTATTAATTCTAAAGCAGGTGGTGATCGTACAATTTCATCTTCAATATTATATTCTTCTTTATCAGTTCCTGTGATATTTATTATTTCATTATCACAACTTTTATCTGTTTGATGCGTTTGAGTTTGATCACTTAAATATGGAGTTAATTCATCTTCTGTAGGTATATTATTAATATTAATATTAATATTATCATTATTATTTTCTGTTTCTATATTATGTATTTCCTCTTGTAATGATGTTATAATAGTAAAAGGTTCTTCTGGTGCCTCTTGTAACCCTAAAAGTTGCTCAACACTTACAAACTGTTTTTGAAATGCAGTTACACTTCGACATAATGTTAATAATGTATTTGAAGTATATAAAGTAGAAACCACTGCCACAGCTGCAAAAGCAGGAGGCATAATATAAGAAGCAAATAAAACACCTAATAATGCTGCTGTTGTTGTCATAATAACAGTTATAAGTTCTAAACGTAAATTAACCCAACAATCGGACATGTGACCAATCATACTTGCCATATTTGTAACATCCATAGCTTTACAATACTCTTCACGAATAATATCTTTTAATCCAAGACAACGTATAACTGGGGCACCTTGAAGTACTTCATGTAAAATAGATATTGGACCACGAATAGATTTATTTTCAAGTCTTCGTATTTGACGTGCTACAGCTAAATATCGTTCTACAACATGTTGAAATAATAAAATAGTTAATGGAATAATAAGAATAAACCATGGATTTACTACAGCATTAAAAAGAATAATAGATAACATTTGAAATAAACTTGTTGTAATATCATTAAGAGATTCACCTACACTATGATCTGCCGTTTCTTGATCACGACTAAAAATACCTGTAATAGTACTTCCTCCATTTACATCAAAATAAGAAACTGGAGCTTTAAACATTCTTTCAATTGCTGCAAAATGAATATGATTTATAGATTTTCGTACGGCGTGAAAAAATAAACGCATACGTGGGATTGTAAATAATGCCGCAGAAGAACCTATTAAAAAATAAATTAAAAGAAATCCAACAGGACTAATAGGTTCTTTTGAAATCCATAAACTTAACCAAATATCTCGACCTGCTTGTAATACATGTTGAACTATATTACTTAGAATAAGCCAAAAAAGACTAGGACCCATAAAAGAAATAAAACGTTTAAAATTTATACCACTATTTGAATAACGTTTACTTGTAAGTCCATGAGAATTAATATTAAAATCATTACTACTATCATCTGTATCATCTGTCTCATTACTATCTTCATCATCTAATTCTGAAGATTCATCTTCTATTAAAGGTTCTTCACAATCATCTGCATATAAATGTCTTAAATTTCCTTGTAATTGTTTTTGCTGTAAGGATTCTTCTATAACAGAACCATCTTCTTGAACAGTAAAAATTCTTTTTGGTTTTAAAATAGAAAGACCAATATGGGTTGCTAAAATAACCGTTTTATTACGTAATATACCATGAAATACACGATAAATAATATGTTTTTGTAATCTATCATCAAGATAAGAAAGAACATTATCAAGAACATAAACATCTGCACGAGCATAAAGAGCACGAGCTAATGCTACGCGTACTTGTTGCCCAGTAGAAAGTTGTACACCTTTATCTCCAATAATAACAGCATCACCTTTTTCAAATATATCAAAATCTTCATCAAGAGCACATGCTTTAATTACAGTTTGATACCAACGTGGATTATACGCATTATCGGCTAAAATATTTATACGTATTGTATCATTTTGTAACCAAGGAGTTTCAGGACAATAAACAGAACGACCAAATACAAAAAAACCATCATTACATTTTTTTCCTATATCAGAATGACCACATTTAATTCGTGTAGTTGTTGAAGAAGAAGCTATAGAAGTATTTGCAGATCCTACTTCAGATACTACATTATCCATATTATCCATTAAATTATTCGTATTACTATTAATATTAAAATTTGTATTTAACATTTCAATATTAGAACAACGATTCACTTCACCCAGTATTGCTAAAAGCAATGTACTTTTCCCTGAACCTACCGGACCTTGCACGATTACTAATTCTCCAGGTTTAATAAGCATATGAACATTATGAATTACAGGCTTAGGTACTTCTTTTGTTTTATCATCTTGCCAAGTAAAAGAACAACCTTGACAAATAACAGTTCCTCTTTTTTCAGACCAATCCGCAGTGAGGTCAACCCAAGTTCCAAGAAATTCATCCGGCGCCTGCTGCATATATTTTTCAATTCTTTTTAAAGAATTAAACCCACGAGGAATAGCAGTAACAAGTGCTGGCCATTCATTTACAGTATTTCGTAAAATATTTAAAGCTACAAGGGCTGGTAATATGGTATCTACTGTAAGTAAACCTCCAGTTAAATAATAAGCTGTATAACAGGAAGATGTAAGTAAAATTCCAATACCTTCTGCAAGACATGCACCTTTTGCAACCGCCTCCATAGCACTTGTTTCACCTCTTGTTTCTTCTTGTCTTGCAGTATGAATTTTATTTAAATATATATCTTCTACTCCTAATGCTTTTACTTGACGCATAGAAGTTACAGCTTCTCCAACAAGTTCTACACGATTAACTGTACGAGCTGTACGTTGTTGTTGAGAAATATGAACATTTTTACCAGTTATACGTTGAAGTGGAATTAAAATAATAATTACTATTAATGCTGCAAGAGTTGGAATAATTCCTACATATAAATGTAAAATATAAAGTGAAGCAGTAGCTAAACATGGACAACGCCAAGATTGATGTAATTGTTGAAGAGCTTCACTACAACGAGAAGTATCAACTGTTAAAAGATGTGCAACTTCTCCTTCTGTAAATGTACGTTGTGCTAATGGTAAAGCAAAAGTTTTTTCTAAAACAAGAGCTTTAATAGCAGTAGTTGCTTCTAATGAAGATAAATATAATTGACTTAAATATTCTTGATGTAATATAGCTCGAGTTAATAGAACAATAAGTAAAATTCCACACATAGCAACTGCATTATCAATTTTTTGTGAATTATCCCTTTCCATTGAAGTAATAAGTCTAAATAAAATACCAGGAGTAGATAAAATTAACGTATCTGAAAAAATACGAAGTGGAACACATTTATATATAAAACGACGTCCACTTCGATGTTCAAGAAAAGGCGTAAAAAGTCCTATATCAGAAGAATAAAAATCAAATTTTCCATCATCTTCTTCTTCACTTTCACTTTCACTTTCATTATCATCATTTAATAAAAATGAACTACTATTATTTTCTACACTACTAATATTACTACTACTCATTTTATTATATTTTTTCTTATTATTTTTTCCTTCATCCTTCTTCTTATTTTTTCTTGTCAATACTTTTATTCCACATCCTCCATTAAGAAATAAAAAAATAAATAACTTAGATAATACCCATCGTAATGGAGCAGTAAAAAATCTAAATGTACTTTCATGAAAAGAACGTTTGGGTCTTTTTGGTCGTAATTTTGCCCCTGTTAAAGGCCTTCGTTGACTTATTGTAACATATGTTTTATCATCTGAACTATCATCATCATCATCATCACTATTATTATTATTATTATTATTATTATTAGTACGATCACCAAATTCAGAATCATTAAAACCAACATTTCCCCCATTATTATCAGAAGATTTTGACTTTACATGAAACCATTGCCAACGATTTACCCAAAGTTGCCACGCCGGTGCCGCTATATTTCCAAGTGATGTAAACTCCTCAGGAAGTGAAGGTAAAAATCTTTCATGCCGCAACACCTCCGCATCCATTACACTAAAATTCATTAAAGGATTTAACCAACTATATGTTAATTTAGATAATATATTAGCATCCTCAAGAGATGAAAAGGCATTTCCAGGGCGAAATTCATCTTCTTTATCTGTGAAAGGATCATACAAGGCTCGCTCGCCTATTTGTTCAATTCCAATACTTCCATACGATGGGGGCATTACAAAACTTCGATTCATTTGTTTTCGACGAGGTTTACGTTTTTTCCAACCCACAGCTGCAAGAGCAGCGGCGGCGCGAAGTTCAGCTTCATTATCTTCTTCTTCATTATCATTATCACTATTATTATTACTATTATTACTACTATTATTATTATCATCATGAACACCACCTTCTAGATAAGAATCAGAAAATGTAGAATTTCCTAACGTCATTTCAAATACACTACTACTAAATTCTTTATCAAGAAAAAGTTTGCGACAACGATGCTGACGCCACTTTTTTCTGCGAAAATGATGATGTGGTGAGCAGGGAGATCGTAAAGGGGTAACTGCAGAAGCTATATTACTAAATTTTGCAAGATTAAATTCTTTATTATTATTATTATTATTATTATTATTATTATTCTCTTCTTCATCATCATCACTTACTTCGGCAGATATTTCCCATTCTTCTCCACAAAGAGGACAACGATGACATCCAATAGCAGTATCAAGTTCTTGAACACCAATTATAGCATCTAATACTCGTTGAAAATTTATTGCAAAACACATTATAAGAATAATAATAAATATAGTAGTAATAATAAATACAGATATATTTAAAAAATTAGCATAAGGAATCATATAAATTTCAGGTTTTAATTCTTCTTGTAAAGGAAATGACTTACTTCCTAATTTATTTCGTTCAAAAACATGATATGTTATATCTCCATTAGGGTATTGTTTAATAAAAGGTACCCATGGAGAAGGAAAAAAAGAAGAAATTTTTGCAAGCCATAAAAATATTTTAAAAGAAGAAGATCCACTTCTTATATACCAAATTAATTCTATACCTCCAAAAATTAATTGTAATAAAGAAATATGTCCAGTAATTCTACCTCGTGTTATAA
This sequence comes from Trypanosoma avium, assembly GCA_030849755.1. NCBI lineage: Eukaryota > Euglenozoa > Kinetoplastea > Trypanosomatida > Trypanosomatidae > Trypanosoma > Trypanosoma avium. Next base: position 39,770 of record JASANY010000885.1, on the reverse strand, counting down.
TAACAAGTGTTAATATAGATGTAATCATATAAAAGTAATAACATGCTAATAATGAAATTGGTGATGTTTTCCATAAGAAAAAAGGATCACTATTATTAGTTTTATTTTGATTATTTGTAATATTCATAAAAGATTCATCAGTATTTTTGTAGCTAATATTAACTAAAGAAGGTTTTTGACTCCAAGTTTCTTTTCCAATAATATGTGTAGCATCTAGTTCCCAAATACTAGATACTTTAGTTCCTTTTATATCATTAAAAGTAAGAATATTATTTGCATTATCTGTATCATGAAAAAGAAAAGATCGTAAAGTAAGAGGTGAAATTAATACAATAAAAATTAAACTAAGGTGAAAAATATGATAGGTAATTGATAAAATAAGATTAATATATGATTGCAAACGATATGATCGTATAAAACTATGTAAAATATCACTAAAACTAATACGTGAAATTGGTGGTCTACTCCATTTTCTTACCATGGAACGAGAAAAAAGAGGTTTTGACTCATTTTTTCCTTCATCTGAAGTAATAGGTGAATGACGTGAAGCTGGAGAATTACTCATATATATATTTTTTATTTTTTTTTATTTTATATTCCTTATTTATTTATTTACTTGTGATTATATAAAATTATAAAAAAGGAAAAGTAGATAAATTATCAGATAATGTCAGAGACAAAAAAATAATAATAATAAATAAATAAAAATAAAACAGGAGAAATAGAGAAAGGAGAGAAAGAGGGGAAAAAAAAAATCTCTATTTTTTATTTTTAGGTTTTAGTAGGGTACAAAAAAAAAAAAAAAAGACGACTGTATTTTTTATTTTTTAATTTTTTTTTTTCCTACATGAAAAGTATACATTTATCTATTTGCACGACAAAGAAAAAAAAAAAAGAAGACAGTGAGAACAACAACAATAATAATAATACATTATATATATATATATATATATATATTCATATTCATATATTTACTCCATCTCCCCTAGTATCCATGGATGTTGCAGTAACTCCTCCACCGTAGGCCGCTGCGCCGGGTCCCGCACAAAGCATGTTTTCATAAACTCCAAACACCCCGGTGTTGCCTCCGCCGCTGGTATCTCCGTTGGTCCCTCTGTGGCCTGCGCTATCATCATAATAGCCGCCGGGGCATTCACCCTACTCGGCCACGGTGGCCTGCCTGTGATCATCTCCGCCACAGTGCAGCCCACAGACCAGACGTCGGCCTTGTAGCTGTACCCCGCCCCCGCCCCCGCCACATCCACCACCTCCGGGGCCATCCAGTAGGGGGTGCCGATCACAGTCCTGCTCTGCCCCACCGCATCTGAGAGCCTCCTGGCGGCCCCGAAGTCCACAAGTTTAATCTGCGCCTCCAGCCCTGGGTTACTGGAGGTATCGACGAGGAGGTTGTCTCCTTTAATGTCACGATGAATAATACGTTGGGAGTGGAGGTACAGGAGGCCAGTGAGAAGCTGCCGCGTCCAACGTCTTATAACATCTGGGGGTAAAGGTTTAAACTTTTTAACTAATGAAGAGAGGGAGCCGCCACCTATGTATTCCATAAACATACAAATTGTACTATTCGGGGCATCATAGTGAACACCTTTAAAAGTGCATAAATTTTTGTGTTGTAGACGTTGCATCATACTAATTTCACGAGAAAGTGAAACAAGTTCCTTTGCACTAAATACACCTGTTTTACCACCTAATTCAACACACTTTACAGCATAGAAGGAACCATCGTGAAGGAGGCCAAGGTAAACAGAACCATAAGTTCCACGTCCAATAAGGTGACCACGACGCCAGGTTCCAAGTTCTTCTGCATTATTTGTTTGTAACATTTCTGGAGTAATTCCTTCTGGACTTAATGTAGCCCACGCACTATATTTTTCTTCTTCTTCTGGTGTTGCACGTAATGTACCATCATCATCGGTGCTATCTTGTGTTCCATCTTCTTTCTTTGTAGTAGAGGAACGAGATTGAATAGGTGGAAGTCGTGAGGATGTAGCAGCAGTAGATGATTTATTATTATTATTGTTATTATTAGTAGCAGTAGTAGTATTATTTAAAGTATTTGAAGCTGTTGTCGTTGTTGTTGTAGAATTTATTGTACTACTTGTAGTCGTATTTTCTCCTGTATTATTATTATTATTATTATTACTATGTCTACGGTGATTATTATTATTATTCTTGTTATTATTATTATTATTATTATTATTATTATCTCTATTATCTCCTTGACGAAATGTTGCAGTAGCTTTCGCACTACGCCCTTGAGTAGATGGTATACTTTCTAATTGTGAAATTCTTCGACCAGAAGAGTTAGTCTTCTTTTTTGTACCACATCTTGAACAAAATTTTGCTGTTGGTTTACTGAAAGATGCACCACAGTGCTCACAAACCATATTAACCCCCACTGAAGATTTAGTGGTACCACTAACATCTACTACAGACATTTTTTATATTTTATTTACTTATAAAAAAAATATTTTGTGTGTATATATAATATAAATAAACTAAAAGCCACACTGGTGTGATAGAACCTAGAATATTATTATTATTATTTGTAAATGTATTTGATTGCAAAAAAAAAAAAAAAAAAATATATATATATATATGGGTTTCTATTTTTCTTTTTTTGAAATTATATTTTCAAATTTTGTGAAATATTATTCAATTCCCAACATAAAACAAAAATTACAGATTTAAAAAAATAAAAAAATAAATTCATCTGAATAAAAATAAAAATAAAATAACAAAATAATAATTATTATTTATTTTGATTCATCTTTTACATCATTAACACAATCCTGTTTAACTTCATTATATCGCTCTATAATACATATGGAGCGTTTCCACTGCATCGAATCATGTTTTCCAAGAGATATTCCACTGGTAAAACGATGTCCTAATTTTTCTTGAATTTCCCTCGCCCACTCTAATTCTTTATTTGTAGATTTAAATATTTCATGACACAATGATATCTGTGAAGGACGTATTAAAATTTTTCCATCAAATCCTAAAGCACGTGCGTAATGTAAATTGCGATAAAATCCAATAGTATCACTAGCATCACTAAATATTCCATCCATAACACACATTCCATAGGCTCTAGCAGCAAGTATTACTTGATAACTACTATATAACAAAGGAAGTGATTGAATAAGTTCTATTTCTTTATAAGGATAACTATTATTATTATTATTATTCTCTTCATTTATAATATTATTATGCATAGATTCTATACTTTGTAATTGAAGTGTATCTGCAATATGTTCTGTATTTACAACAGCATAATGATAATTCCCACCTCGGCACACTTCATTTGCTTGCATAATAGATAATGGAGAATCAAAAAAAGCCCATAATTGATGATTTGGATGTATATATCCTTCAATAAGTTCATATGTATTTGCTGAGACAGATGTTAATGCAACTCCTTCAATATTTTCTCCTAATAATCCTACAAGTTCCATATCAAGAAAACCATTTATAGAATCTATCTCTGGGGAATGAACACGAAGAATATACCGTGTAGTTCTTCTATTTTTTCCTTGTATACTATGATGAAATTCTATTTCTTTATTTTTATTTTCTTCTTCTTCCTCCTCTATTAACTGTAAAATACTTTCCCGTGCTTCGTCAACACGTCTTCCAATACAATTCGTTAAGTCAAGCATTACAACATCGGCATTAATTGCAGAAATATTATTATTGCTATTTTTTATTATTATTTTCATAACGACGCTGTCGCTCCAGCATATCTCTAATTCCATTTGCTGGAATCACAAGAACACTTCGTGGGCATGCGTTATGATTTACACAAATAGGAGAATTACTAATATTATTTAATCCATTTTTATTTACTTCTCTTTCCCAATCTCTATTCTCAGAAATTGTAAAAGTATTGATATGAATTCGTTTATTATCTCTGTTATCTCGCCATATTTCATAATCCGTGCGTAATTGTTTTAATTTTTCCATAATTCCAATACTGGCGCTACTTAAACGGGGAGTAAATCTTCGCATCTCTACCTGTTTTTAACGCCTTTTTTTTTTTTTTTTTTTTTTGAGAGATAAAGTAAAGAAGAAATATATATATATATATAACAATGAATAAATAAACAAAAAGACTTGTTGAGGAAATATTAAAAAATAAAAGCAAATAATAGTATGGAAAACGATCCCTACCCCTCGCAATAAAAAAAAAAAAAAAAGAAATATGTACTGGCTGCTTAAAAACTTAAAAACTTCAATAGAAGAGCAAAAGAAAATAAATAACAAATAAAACTAAGAAAGCAAAGACAAAATACTGACGAATGGGGATGTAATCCAAAAAAGAAAAAAAAAAAAGAAAAAAAAAAAGAAAACTCAGTAAAATTAACTCTCTCCTACTTGTGATGTTATTCTTATGAAAAAATGATAATTATACCATTCTTGAATGGCAATGATATGTTTTTACTCAGGCGTCATCAACTATATTCTTCTTACTCAGATTGTAAAACCACTTTAGAGAAGAATATTATTATTTCATTCTTTTCATTATTATCATCATCATCACTTATTCATCCCCTCTTCCTTTTTTTCTGTTCTTTTTTTTTTGAATTTCCCATTTAAAATACCTTAAAATTTAATGGGATCCATAAATTGTCCACCACCCTCAAAACAATCTTTTAATGAAAAAGCAGAAATAGCATTTAATGAATTCTCCGATGCACGATATCGCGTGAATTCAAATACTTTAGATGACCTTCGACTCATGTGAGTTTCAGGTTGAGCAGGTGCTTCCTCAGTCTTATTAAAACTCAAAGCATTTATAATAGCACTGTAGTTTCTATACAAAGAATCTGATTTTTGTTTTTCATATTCTGTTTCAGGTGAAGTATTTGCAACCCATTGTGTCCTGCGCTGCAGGAGTGGAACAGAATAATTCACTGAATCTTTAGATATAAAAGAAGAAGAATAATTCATAGAGTCTTTAGATGGAATTTCATCTAGTAAACGTATAATAGGCTCTGGTGGAAGTAGTAATGATAATGAGAGAAAAGGGGCTTTTTTTCCCTTTGTTATTGTATTATTATTATTATTATTATTATTAGTATGAAGATTAGAGCGTTGCAGTGCTTGCCAACCCCGCATGAGACGATCGCAAAGAGCGCTATGTTGTTTATATTTCATATTTGATATTTGATCGAAATTGTTATTCTTTGCAGCAGTGCGAAGACCTGAGAGATCCAAGGGCAACCGTCTTTCCATAGTTGTTTCTTCTCTTTTATCAGAATTGTTTAAACAAAATTTTGAATCCTGTTCATTATCTGAATTATTTAGAGAAACTTTTGAATCCTGTTCATTATCTGAATCATTTAAAGAAACTTTTGAATCCTGTTCATTATCTGAATCATTTAAAGAAACTTTTGAATTCTGTTCATTATCTGAATCATCTAAAGAAACTTTTGAATCCTGTTCATTATCTGAGTCATTTAAAGAAACTTTTGAATCCTGTTCATTATCTGAATCATTTAAAGAAACTTTTGAATTCTGTTCATTATCTGAATCATTTAAAGAAACTTTTGAATTCTGTTCATTATCTGAATTATTTAGAGAAACTTTTGAATCTCTCATTTCGTTTGGGTTCTCAATTAATATATTTTTTTCACTTTCTCCCTCTCTTTTGCTGTCACTCTTTATGCTTCTCTCACTATTAGAACTGTTTTTATTACTTTTACTGTCCTTGTTTGATAGGGTGTCAATTAAAACAAAACTACCGGATGAATATTCCATATTTTAAAAAGAAATAAAGAATGAGATCGTTATTTTCACTTTTTTTTTTTTTTTTTCCTTTTCTTTTTCTTTTCTTTTTAACAGACTGAAAAAATAATATGTTTTGTATTTATTATCAGAAATACCTGATAGGATATTCTGTTATCCTTGAGCCTAGTAGTATTAGTATTAGTGAAATTAGAAAAAGAAAACCAAAAAAAAAAAAAAAATGGGGTGAAAATCGAGAAAATACAAAACATAAACAAATCAAAATACAGAGCCAATTTACTATATTAATTGCAAAAGATACGAGAAAAACAGAATGTAAAATAAGAAACTCAGAAATGACATAAAGAAGAACACAAAAAAAAAAAAAACTAACAGGAAAAAAAAAAATAATAATAATAATAAAATAGAGAGAGGAGACCCAAAATAAATAATAAAAACTAAATAAGAGAAGAGAAAGGAAGACTATTTCACACCCCTCCTACCCAAAGCATCTAGTTAAAAGAAAAAAAATATAATAACTAATATATATATTTTTGTACTACTATTATTTTCTTGACTTTGCTTTTTTGGGTTTACTTTTTTTGAACTTTTTTTTCTTTTTTCTATTGAATGATATTTCGATAAATAAATAAAAAATAAATAAAACTCTTTTTTATTTCTTTTTTTGTTGTTATTATTGTTTAGTAAACACCTTGTACCATTTTTTCAAACCAATGCTTTTGTTCTTCATCATCAATGGTGTCTCCAACAATAGCTTGAATAGCAGATTTCCATTCTCCCAATTCATGCGCATGTGTTACGGCAAAAATAAAAGTACGTTCTTTTTTATTATTATTATTTCCTCCTTCTGTTTGTTTATCACTTTGAACATGAATACCAAAATTAGAAGGAAGTTTAGCTTCATTACCAGGATCCACAAGTTTAGCATTGGTGAGGTCAATTACACCCTGAGGTCTTCCTTCCTTCATATTTTCCTGAGAATCAAAGTAATATAATCTGCAATTTTTAAGTACACAATAACGTTTTTGATTACTGTAAGGCCAACTAGGTTGTTGTTTAAAAAGAAAACCCTCTTTATATACTTTAATGGGTTGTGCTTTTACTTTTGAATCTGTTGGAGATTGTATTTGAACCTGAGATCCCACCTGATTTTTACCCTTTTGTAAGGCTATATTTTGATTTGATGTGTTTGTTAAAACCTTGGGTGGATTATTAGCATTTGGTGACCCAATTATTTTTACATTTGTATTATTATTATTATTATTATTATTATTATTAGGAGAAGGAGATGTAGGAGAGGCGGCTGGATTAGTTTTTTTAAATATTGGTGGTTTTTTAGCTGCTAATGCTGCGGGTGGTGGTAAGTCGTCATCTGAGTCATCCAATTGTATAGTTGGTTTGGGTGGTGGAAGTTGAAGATCATCATCGGAGTCCATATTAGAAATTATATATATTATTACTTTTTGTTGATTATATGTATATATATAGATATATAGATATATATAAATATATATGTGAGTGAAAAAGTATAAGAAAAATAAATAAAGGGATTAAACAAAAATATTTAATAAAGTGATTGTTTATTTAAATATTATTATTATTTTTTTTTTTTCTTTAGAGAATACATCATAGATAAATATATTCTATAAAAATCAGCAATAATAATAATAATTTAATGAGGTAATTAGTATATAATAACATCTCTCTTCTTCCCCCCACCAAAGGAATAAAAAAAAAAAAAAAAAAAAATGGTAATCAGGTTTTGCATCTCACATCAAATTTTAAATAAAAATGTAGTGCCTAAACGTGAAGCAAAATAGAAACATCAACACAAACACACACACCCATATATATATATATATAGAGAGAGAGAGAAACACATCTTCATTTCAATAAAAATACTTACTTTCAAGAAAAAACAAAAAAAGAAGAAACTTCTCCTATCCCTCTTTTTGTTTTCTCTTTACTCCATCCCACTTAAAAAACAAGGCAATTCTTCAAATATCACTGAAGTTAAAGTGTAATTTTCTCCAAAATTAATAGACGCCGCCGCTGAATACACCCCAGCCTCTGAGTCCTCCTCACTCTCTACATCCTCTAATCCCCCCATAATAATATTAATATTATTATTATTATTATTATGGTGTTGGTGTTGATATGAGAATTGTAGAGCTCGCCACCTATGCGCCCACTGCCAAATTGTCCAGGGAATTATATTTGAATTTAATTCACGACAAAATGACGGAGTTGCCCGCACAATACCTCGCAAAGGAAGAGAAACTCCAGTACGAACTTGTTGTAAATCAATACATTCTCTTGCTTCTCGTAGGATATCTTTAATATGGGAACCACGCATGAATTCACCTTCAAAATAACTGTATAAAAGTTCTGCCTTAATATCTTCAGCATCAAAGATTTGCTGTCGAACTCTAGCACGTAATTTTTTTCGAAATATTTGTAATTGTTGTATTCGAGATAAAATTAACTCGGTATCATCACTTTCCTTAACATTATTAGTATTGGTATTAGTATTATTACTAGTATTATTAGAAAAATTTGACAATGTTAATGCTCCAATTCGACTAAGCATAGCACTAGCTGTAGCAAATAACTTTGCACAACGTCCTCGTGGAGAATGTAAGGAATTACCACCACTACTACTACTAATACTAATACTATTTATATCTGTAATAGTTACATCACATTTTTGAAAATAAAATTTTACATGCATCGTACTAGCATATCCTAATATTGGTATTCCTAATCCACGAGGAATTGTTAACCCTGATGTAGACCCACTTCGCCGTAATGGATCACCATACCCACTCATTAAAATATGTGGAACATGTTGATATGTTACTATGTTAATATCATTATATAATTCCGTATTATTATTACTATTATTATGACTATTTTTATGAATGGAACTGGAGTTATTTCCAATATCAACCCCACTAGAAGAGGCTCGTCGTGTGGAATTAGAAGAAGAAGAAGAAGAAATAGCAAATGCTGGTACAGTTAATCCTGATAAAGCTGAAACAATACACTCTACCGCCTCCGTACGAGTTAATGATGAAATAATTCTTTCAGGAAATTGTAAAATAAGAGTTCCTGTTCCTTCTTCACAGGAAGTCATATATCCTGCAGGGAGTAATAATTCTCCACCACAATCTAATCTTTTTGAAAGTATCACATGACGTGCTGTGAAATTATCTCCTGAATTTGGAATAAGTGTATTTCCATTATTATATGTAGAATTTACATCAACAAGACGAGGAGTTCCTAAACGATTAAGCCATTTTGTTTTAGAATTTCCATCTTGTACTTCTTGTGATTGTTGAGTTGTAGAATTAAAAGTAAGAGATGAAGGGACACCTTCTAATTCTAAAGCAATTATTGGAATAGGAGAAGCTATAGTTAAATTATCATCATCCCATGATGTTGTTTTAATAATATCTTCAACTTCAATAACATGTAATAAAAGACGTAATTGTGGTTCATTTAATGGAATAGAAATAATTCTTCGTTCTCGTACTTTATCATTATTTCCATATGTACGTTGAATAAATTCTAAACAATATGAAGAAGAATCCTTAGGAGGATGAACAAGGCGTAAACAACCCCATTGTTGTACTCTTTGATTTGTATATTTTATAAATCCTGAAGGTAAAGATCGTTGTGAAATAAGTTCATTAATATTTCCTGAAAAATAAATTAATTCACAAAATATACCTTCATTTAAAAGTTTTTCTACACTTACTTCTTGCATTTTTTCTTCATCATTATAACAACCTAAAAGTGTACGAGTCATTTTAACTTCTTCTCCATTAGAAAAAACTAATGGAATAGGATTAAGATTTACATTTTCATTACCACTTTTTTGTAAATTTAAATTGATTTTTTTAGAATGTGTTTCAACTTCTTCAAATGCTTTTAAGAGTAATTTTACATCTGATTTATTTTGAGTTATAGAATTTACAGCTTCTTTTGCTACATCTGAT
>JASANY010000885.1:0-25000 GCA_030849755.1 Trypanosoma avium | reverse complement strand
AAGAGAAGCACTAGTAAAAATAGTATCTTCAGAATTATTTTTTATTTTATTTGTATTTATTTCTTCATCTATTTCTTTATGTTTTTGAGAAATTTCTGTTTTTTCTGTTTTTATAACTAAACTTAGATCTGAGTTATCACATTTTTTATCTTTTTCTTCACTATCATTATTATTATTATTGTTAGAATTATTATTTTCATTATTATCACCTGAAATCACTATTTCATTTTCTTCTTTTTTTATTGTTGAACTACGTCTAAAAAATTCATCAAGTGCACCTCTTTGAGGTTCTACACGTACAAGAGTACATGGCGCCGCTACAGGTATATTTCCTGTTATACTACCAGTACTATTATTTATTAAAGAAGAAGAATAATAATTTGAAGAAATATTTTTCTGTAAATTTGTTCCTCTATCACCTAATATAGCTGCTTTAGAAAGAATTTGTCGAGTATCCATTTGACGACTAGATGCAGATTTTATAAGAGCAAAACGAACAGATTCTGATAATCGTGCTACTATAATTTCTTCATCAAGTAAACAAACTTCATGTTTTGTAGGATGAATATTTACATCTACACGATCAGGTGGTACAGTAATAAAAATAACAGTAAAAGGACGATTACCACCAACTAAAATACCACTATAAACTATATCTAATGCTCTTTTAATAGCTGTACTTTCAACTAATCTATTATTAACAAATATACAAAGGTATGGTTTTCTATTTTGAAGTGCAACACCACTTGTATATCCAGAAATAAGGAAATAATCTTCTCCAGAAATTCCTGTAGCAGCTAAAACATCTGCTGGTGTTCGAGTTTCTTCTTCATTATCTCCTGTAAACTTTAATTCATGTAAATTTGATGCAATTAATGCACCATGAAAAATACGAATATTCGCAAGTGTATTAGAATCTTTTGGAAAATATACTTCAACTTTATTTCCACTATTTTCTTCACGTCTACAAGAGAAAGAAACATGTGGAAATGCTAAAGCGTAACGAGAAACTACAGTTACAATACGACTATATTCTTCTGATGGTCGATTTAACGCACGACGACGCACGGCAGCATTATAAAACATTTTTTCAACACGAATACAAGTTCCAGGATTCCCTGCACATGCTTTTGGTTCCCCTTGCATTACTCCATCTACATAGTGACAACGCCAGGCTAAAGCATTAGAAGAAGTTTCATTATTATTTTCACTACGACGCATTGTTGTAACAGTTACTCGAGATACGTATGAAATAGAACTTAGAGCCTCACCACGAAAACCAAAGGAACCAATATGACTAAGATCTTCAAATGCCCTAAGTTTACTCGTAGTATAACGTTCACATAATAACGGTAAATCACCATAGTGAATACCATGACCATCATCAGTTATTTGAAGAACATCTAACCCACCATTCACCACAAGAACTTGAATTGAAGTACTTCCAGCATCTAATGAGTTTTCCAATAACTCTTTAAGAGCTGCACTAGGTCTCTGAACAACCTCACCAGCTGCAATACGGTTAACCACATTCTCTGAAAGACGCTCAATACGTTTCATTTTAGAAATACCTTTAACTTAAAAGACAAAGTAAAAATAAATAAATAAATAAAAAATAAAAAAAAATGTGATCATAACTCTTAGCAACCCAAAATAGTAATAAAAACAAAAAAAAAAAAAAATTCTTATCGCTTAGCAATACACGCACTCAATATATCATAGAAAAAATAAAAAAAAAATCAACTACCAGTCCATAAATACCAGCCAAAAAAAAAAAATTTTACAATACCTCTTAACCTTGATTTCATTATATTCCAAACAAGGGGAAAATAATTACAAAACTATCTATTTGACATTAAAAAAAAAAAAAAACTTTATGGTTACCTACGGCTCATACGAGCACGATAAGTCAAAAATTCATGAAGACTTACCACTCCATTACCGTTAATATCAATATTACGAAAGAGTCGCTTCCCAGAAGCAAAGTCTTTTACATCTCCCGTATTTACAACGAGTTGCGCAAATTCATTAATATCTAGCAAACCATTCTGGTCCCTGTCGTACATATGAAATTGCATCATAACAGTGTTATAGTCAGCCTGAGAAAGACCGTATAGGGCATTAGGGTCCGGTCGATTATGACGAAGCCAAGTGAGAAATTCATTCAAAGACAACGTTCCACTACCATCTGTATCCATATCACGAAACATACAATCAATATCTCTATCGGAACGGGCAAAATTAAGCCAACGCGCTAGACGACCGGCTTCATTACGATCTAAGCCACCACTTTCATCATTATCAAAGAATACAAAGAGTGCCATAATCTGATCATACTCCTCCTGTGTTAGCCCAAAGAGGAGCCACGGGGCTTGACCTGTAGGTTCCAAAACCGAGTATTTTGGGCCTGCAGTTGTTGTCTGTGGGGCTTCAGGAGGTGCGGTGGCACCCACTCTACATACATGCGATATACTTTGTTCGCGTGTGCCAGTCCAGCCGCAAGTAAGACACTTCACACGCAATGCTAACGCAATATTCACAAGAGTACGATTCGGTTTTTTAGAGCTGGAGACATCCCCACGACATAATGGGCACGTTTTCACACCCCTAATACATTCCTCACAAAATATATGCCCACATGGCACTAACTCAACCGGATTCTTCCACGAATCAAGACACAAGGCACATCGAAGTTCTTCACTACAATCTATAGCTGTGATTATTGGAGGCATAAATAACTAATAAGAGGGGGGGGGGGGGGAAGAAAATAATAAATTAATTAATATATCACCCAATCCAAAATATTAGTACATATCATTGCAAAATCTATATATAAAAAAATCCCCTTATTCTCTATCTCAGAATCACCAGCCCTAACTTTCCGACCTCATAACCCAATAAATCAGTAAATTTTATCCCCTCAGCTACTCTCAATCCTACCCTTTGATACTGCGACATTCTCGTCGGATGCCGCAGTCGCCGCTTCAGAAACAACACGAAGGAATGATTCCCTTACAACACGAGCGTACTTCATCTGTGCTCTGATGCTTTCACATAGTCTACGCCAGTCCCCCCATGCAGTGCGGAGAGGCAGTGGTCGATCAACTTCTGGGTCGACAAAGACATGCAGTGTGGGCCGGTGTGGGGCAGACTCCCTGCGGTACTCCGCGTAGTATAAATCGTGATGGGGAATATAGTGCGGGAGCTGTCGCCCAAGAGCTGTGGCTGTGTCAATAGCCCAGCAGCGGGCGGTGTTGAAGACATGATACCCACCACCCCCCAGCAGGACAGTCGGCAGCCCGAGCTGCAGCACATCCGAGACGCACTGGGAGTGGGCGGCAGTGGTGATATTGAGTCGCCCAATGAGATCACCAGCGATGGCATCCGCCCCACACTGCAGGACCACAGCCTCAGGATCAAAGCAACGCACGGCAGCCGTCATGACGGTACGAAAATACAGAAGGTACACAGCATCCCCAGTGTGTATGGCGAGAGGAACATTAATAGCAAAACTCTTTGCCGTCTCTGCACCTCCATAGTCACCAGTGCCAGGGAAAAATCCATTGCCAAATTGATGCAACGAAACAGTCATAACACGTGTGTTACCATAAAAAGCCGCCTCTACCCCATCACCGTGATGGACGTCCAAATCAACATATAACACACGCTGAAACCGACGCAACAGTCGCTGAATACACAGAACAATATCATTCACAAAGCAAAACCCACTCGCATGCGCTGCCACACCATGATGCATTCCACCTGCCCAATTAATTGCAATGTCTGCCTCACCCCGGCACAAGACCTCCCCACACGCAATGGACGCACCTGCCTGGCTGGCTACTAGCTTCCAAACCTCAGGAAAGAGAGGACAGTCACCTTCACGCGATAGCACCGGCACACCAAACTCCTTTTGATACGACATTGATATGGGATCTAGAGGGTTACCGCAGATATAGGGCGCTGATCGCAGGCATTCAACATAAGCTGAACGATGAAAGCCTCTTAACTCTTGTGGGGTCGCTGGTCGGGGTTGACATACCACCATGTGATTATCTAATCCAAGAGATCGAACAAGAGAATGTAACGCTCGAACACGTGATGGTCGCATCACATGCCCTTCAGCGTACGCAATAGCAGTTGTTGATTCATCAAAAAAATAAAAAACACGCCGTGATGGGGGCGGGGATTTTACTCTGGTGTTAGAATTTTCTATACACTCAATTTCATTATCATTATTATCTTTGTTGAGCATCACTAAGTGCTACTCCATGTGTAAACTGTACCTTTAGGAATATTTAGCAATAACATAAACCAAACAATAACAACAACAAAAAGAGCAGTAGAATACATAAGCAATTAAGGGGGGTGGAAAAAACAAAGTATTTTCTTATTTCAAAATTCCCAAGTAATGTGTAAGTGTGTGTGTGTGTGTGCTTTTTTTCTTTTTCTTTCGTTTGCCAAATCAAAGGTATTTAATTTATACCCTCTTTCAAATTTTCTTACTTCTTATCTTTTTTTTTTTTTTTTTTTAAATGAATAAAAAAAATGATCAGAGTTTATATCAAGAACAACAAATATATAAATATATATATGACAAACCAAACAAAGCACAACTAAAACATTCATTGGAAAAATATAGCACAAGAATGAAAAACGAGGCAAAAAAAAAGTCTTCATAACTGTAGCGTCAAAAGATACAAAGAAAATCTTCAAAAGTTCATATTGACTCAGATGCCCCCAAAAAAAATGGCACTATTAAGGCATTGTTCCATAGAGAACACAACAAAAATGGAAGTAGAACACATATTATCGACCAGTCTAAGAATACCAAAAAAAAAAGTTTTACAAAACCTCTTAACCTTGATTTCATTATATTCCAAACAAGGGGAAAATAATTACAAAACTATCTATTTGACATTAAAAAAAAAAAAAAACTTTATGGTTACCTACGGCTCATACGAGCACGATAAGTCAAAAATTCATGAAGACTTACCACTCCATTACCGTTAATATCAATATTACGAAAGAGTCGCTTCCCAGAAGCAAAGTCTTTTACATCTCCCGTATTTACAACGAGTTGCGCAAATTCATTAATATCTAGCAAACCATTCTGGTCCCTGTCGTACATATGAAATTGCATCATAACAGTGTTATAGTCAGCCTGAGAAAGACCGTATAGGGCATTAGGGTCCGGTCGATTATGACGAAGCCAAGTGAGAAATTCATTCAAAGACAACGTTCCACTACCATCTGTATCCATATCACGAAACATACAATCAATATCTCTATCGGAACGGGCAAAATTAAGCCAACGCGCTAGACGACCGGCTTCATTACGATCTAAGCCACCACTTTCATCATTATCAAAGAATACAAAGAGTGCCATAATCTGATCATACTCCTCCTGTGTTAGCCCAAAGAGGAGCCACGGGGCTTGACCTGTAGGTTCCAAAACCGAGTATTTTGGGCCTGCAGTTGTTGTCTGTGGGGCTTCAGGAGGTGCGGTGGCACCCACTCTACATACATGCGATATACTTTGTTCGCGTGTGCCAGTCCAGCCGCAAGTAAGACACTTCACACGCAATGCTAACGCAATATTCACAAGAGTACGATTCGGTTTTTTAGAGCTGGAGACATCCCCACGACATAATGGGCACGTTTTCACACCCCTAATACATTCCTCACAAAATATATGCCCACATGGCACTAACTCAACCGGATTCTTCCACGAATCAAGACACAAGGCACATCGAAGTTCTTCACTACAATCTATAGCTGTGATTATTGGAGGCATAAATAACTAATAAGAGGGGGGGGGGGGGGAAGAAAATAATAAATTAATTAATATATCACCCAATCCAAAATATTAGTACATATCATTGCAAAATCTATATATAAAAAAATCCCCTTATTCTCTATCTCAGAATCACCAGCCCTAACTTTCCGACCTCATAACCCAATAAATCAGTAAATTTTATCCCCTCAGCTACTCTCAATCCTACCCTTTGATACTGCGACATTCTCGTCGGATGCCGCAGTCGCCGCTTCAGAAACAACACGAAGGAATGATTCCCTTACAACACGAGCGTACTTCATCTGTGCTCTGATGCTTTCACATAGTCTACGCCAGTCCCCCCATGCAGTGCGGAGAGGCAGTGGTCGATCAACTTCTGGGTCGACAAAGACATGCAGTGTGGGCCGGTGTGGGGCAGACTCCCTGCGGTACTCCGCGTAGTATAAATCGTGATGGGGAATATAGTGCGGGAGCTGTCGCCCAAGAGCTGTGGCTGTGTCAATAGCCCAGCAGCGGGCGGTGTTGAAGACATGATACCCACCACCCCCCAGCAGGACAGTCGGCAGCCCGAGCTGCAGCACATCCGAGACGCACTGGGAGTGGGCGGCAGTGGTGATATTGAGTCGCCCAATGAGATCACCAGCGATGGCATCCGCCCCACACTGCAGGACCACAGCCTCAGGATCAAAGCAACGCACGGCAGCCGTCATGACGGTACGAAAATACAGAAGGTACACAGCATCCCCAGTGTGTATGGCGAGAGGAACATTAATAGCAAAACTCTTTGCCGTCTCTGCACCTCCATAGTCACCAGTGCCAGGGAAAAATCCATTGCCAAATTGATGCAACGAAACAGTCATAACACGTGTGTTACCATAAAAAGCCGCCTCTACCCCATCACCGTGATGGACGTCCAAATCAACATATAACACACGCTGAAACCGACGCAACAGTCGCTGAATACACAGAACAATATCATTCACAAAGCAAAACCCACTCGCATGCGCTGCCACACCATGATGCATTCCACCTGCCCAATTAATTGCAATGTCTGCCTCACCCCGGCACAAGACCTCCCCACACGCAATGGACGCACCTGCCTGGCTGGCTACTAGCTTCCAAACCTCAGGAAAGAGAGGACAGTCACCTTCACGCGATAGCACCGGCACACCAAACTCCTTTTGATACGACATTGATATGGGATCTAGAGGGTTACCGCAGATATAGGGCGCTGATCGCAGGCATTCAACATAAGCTGAACGATGAAAGCCTCTTAACTCTTGTGGGGTCGCTGGTCGGGGTTGACATACCACCATGTGATTATCTAATCCAAGAGATCGAACAAGAGAATGTAACGCTCGAACACGTGATGGTCGCATCACATGCCCTTCAGCGTACGCAATAGCAGTTGTTGATTCATCAAAAAAATAAAAAACACGCCGTGATGGGGGCGGGGATTTTACTCTGGTGTTAGAATTTTCTATACACTCAATTTCATTATCATTATTATCTTTGTTGAGCATCACTAAGTGCTACTCCATGTGTAAACTGTACCTTTAGGAATATTTAGCAATAACATAAACCAAACAATAACAACAACAAAAAGAGCAGTAGAATACATAAGCAATTAAGGGGGGTGGAAAAAACAAAGTATTTTCTTATTTCAAAATTCCCAAGTAATGTGTAAGTGTGTGTGTGTGTGTGCTTTTTTTCTTTTTCTTTCGTTTGCCAAATCAAAGGTATTTAATTTATACCCTCTTTCAAATTTTCTTACTTCTTATCATTCATAAAAAAACAACCAAAATAAAAAAAAAAATTATAAATTGCACTTTATAAAAAAAAAAAGTAAATACATTGCTATGTAAGCCTTGTTCTACTGAAAAAAAAAAAAAAAAACCTCTAATAATTTTTATTATTATTATTATTATTTTTTTTTTTTTTGTTTATTTCATTTTTCTTATTGACGTTTTATATGTACACCACTTGCAGGAATATTAGTAGGATTTGAAGAAGAATTAACTAATGAAATTCCTTGAATGGATCCAGGTTGACTAAAAATAGAACCAGGTGAAGAACTAATTGCTCTTGCATATAGTTCTTCATCAGATAATTGTGGATATGTACTATAATTACTATGAGTTTCTTTTATTCCACATCGGTGTGTTAGGGATTGTCCCCGTGTTCCTTGCCATCCACAACTAGTACACATTACAGGAATTACTTGAACTGTTTGCATAATAGAATCTCCAGGTGGTTTTGTATAGTCAATTTTATTATAGCATGTAGGACATGTTTTAGCACCTTTTACGCATTCCTGACAAAAAATATGTGAACAAAGAAATAATTGTATAGGATTTTGAAAAGAATCTAAGCACACTTGACATGTCAGTGATTCAGGAGCGTTGAGAGCTTTGCAACAAGCCATTATAGTTTATTTGAATTTTTTTTAAATCTCTTTCTTTCTTTTTTTTTGACATTTAAGGTGAAGTATGAAATCAAAAAAAAAAAAAATCATATATATATATATATATATAGATTAATTATTTTTATTTAATAATTAAATAAAAAACAAGACAAAATGACATACAATGAGATCACTTTACAGTAAAAGTAATTATATTTTTTTCAATAATAAAAAAAAAAATAAAAAAAAAAAAAAAAAAAAAAACAGCAATAGACCAATTTACATTTCTGTAAAATAAAAATCTCCTAAATAAAAATAATCCCTTTTTTTTTGCTCTTTATGTGAAAAATTACATCATGATAAACTAGAGACACACATACACACACAAAAAAAAAAAAGCCTTAAATTAAAAATAAATAAATAAATAAACCCAAAAATAATATTTTTTTTTTTTTTTTTTTTTGTTTTTTAATCCCACTTCTTTTTTTTCCTTATCTCCTTAGGCAAAACGTAACATCTTTATAGATTTACTATCACCAAATGTCCCAGGTGGTGAATACATATATAAAGATGACCAAATTGTAGACATCGCCCACTGCTCCATTTGCCATGTAGAATATAATCTTTTTACTAAAATACGATGTGGGGTGGGTAAGGCTCCTACTAAAGTTATTTTACGAATTGCAGCTACAGGATCTTTTCCTGTAGAAATTGCTTCTATAAATGTTTCCTCCACTGCCGCTATAGCTTCTTTTAATGTTCCAATTAAAAATGGGGAATTGCGAGGAACACGGAAAGCTTTACCATCTTCTGCTGTAAATATATTATAAATTTCATTGACTAAACTTTTTCTTGACATAAATGCTACTAAAAGAGGTGCTGCACCTAATTCATGATATCCTAACATACTAGCAATAGCTTCTACAATATTTAACATAACTATTTGATCACTTTTTACTTCAGCATCATCTATAATAATTGATGATTCTGAATTTGAACATTGATAAGATAAACATCTTATAGATACCGAAGCAAATAAAAGACTAAGTTTTTCTGATACAGCTACACTAATATTTGTTATAAAAGGTGCAAGATTTGATATAATTGCACTACATGTAATATGAAAAGGACGTATCATATCATGACGTATTAATAAAAATGTACAAATCATTAATATAATAAGATCACTATAAGATCCTTCAAATGTATCAAATTCAAATGGAATACGTTCACGAAAAGGTGTATTACAATGTAAACAAAAATTACGATGTTCAGAAAGTCGTAATAAAATAAATAAAACAAGTTGTAGATGCGAAAAATATTGTGGATCTCGTTTAGCATCTATTGCATAATCAATTAAAGGTAAAATATATTCTAATATTTCTTTTTCATTTCCAAAAGCTACAAGACATTCAGGAGACAAATCAATTAATCTCCAAAGTATCATCATAAATTCATCTTGAGTTAAAAAACAACGTTGAGAATCTGGTAAAAATGTCCTATTTGAATACATTTTAAGACCTATAATAGATTTTAATCCTCTTACAATTTCTTTAGCTTCCTCTGCAGTAATTGCACGAATAAATTCTCTTGCACTATGTATTACTTTTAAATTAGGAAAATTAGATGTTTTATTTTTTAATACTTTAGAATTTTCATTTGTTTCTGTTAAATTTTTTTCATTATTTTTTTCAACATTTTCAGATTCAGAAGTATTTGGTATTTGTATTAATGCCTCTTCTTCATTAAGAGGAGCACCTGGATAACAAATTAAAGTACTTAAAAATCTTGCACTCATAAGAATTACTAACTCTTCTGAACCTACAATATGACTTGTATATGGAAGAGAACCGAATGGTATATAAGAAATAAGTGCATTTAATGTAGAAGCTACTAATGTAGGTAAAAGAGGTACATCATCTATATTTAAAAGTGGTTCAGTAAAAATTGTATCCCTAGATTCAGGTGGAGAAAATAAAGGATATGATAAAACTACTAAAAGTGTGTAAAGAAGTTCATTACGAACAGAATGTACAATTGTATTTATTTTTTTATTAGGAATAGTAGTAGTAGTAGAATATTTTCTACCTACTC
Organism: Trypanosoma avium; assembly: GCA_030849755.1. Taxonomy (NCBI): domain Eukaryota; phylum Euglenozoa; class Kinetoplastea; order Trypanosomatida; family Trypanosomatidae; genus Trypanosoma; species Trypanosoma avium. Next base: position 14,705 of record JASANY010000885.1, on the reverse strand, counting down.
CAGAATACCAAAGTTTAGATTCTTCAACATAAAGGTGATTTATGCATGTTTTTGAAGATAATACATTAGAGTTTAATGTTAAACCTTGAATAAAACAACAATCTACTAATAATCGAATAAGAAATTTACTTAAATATGAAGTTTGACCTTTAATACGAGGAAATTCTTGATCTGAATTTTCATCATCACAAGTAAGATTATCAATAAAAAAATATTTAACAAAATTTGTAGTAAATTTTGAACGTGGTTTTGATATTTCTACAGCTCTTAGAACAATCCCTGCTTCATTATTTTCTTGATTACCATTACTATTGCTAGTATTATTATTTTGAATAGAATCTTTTTTATCATCTGTATCTTCTTCTATTTCATCATATGTTGTATCTCCACTTTCAAAAGCAACTGGGAGCATTCTTCTCATTAAACGAAGTGAATTTTGAAGCTTTTGCGCCCCATCTTGAATATTTTCAGGTGATTCACATGATTCCTTTATATTTGCAACTGTTTCAATACATTTAAATAATAAAAGTGCAAAATTTTTAGTATAATAATGTCTCATAGTTCTTAAAACTGAAATTGGAATAGCACGTTCTATTTCACTATTAGAAAGAGAAGTTCCAAGTAATAAAGTAAAAGATTCATTATTTACCGGTACATTCGAAAGTAAAGCACGTAGTGCTTTTCCTACATCAAGTGTTGAGCTAGATGTTCCCATTAATAAAATCTATATGTATTTGTTTATTTACCTTTTTTATATTTAAATTTATAATTTCTGGAAAAGCATTAAAAAAGAAAATAAAATAGGTATAAAAATCAAATAATATTATCATTAATAATCATTATTATTAAAACTTTCAAAGAATAAGTAGAAGAAGCAAATAATAATAATAATAATAAAGAATACGATGCTAATAAATGGGATGGAAAAAAATATATATATGATAAGAAAACACTTAATAGGAAGGAATAAAAATAAAAGGGGGGGTGAAAAAAAAAATAAAATAAAATAAAAGAAGCAAAAACAGATGAAATAACATCAACAACAAAAAGAAAAAAAAAAAAAAAAAGCAAACAAAATCAAAAAAAATAATACTATTCTATTATCCAATAACACTAGCAGAAGTATAATTTCTAAATTGTTCCCAAAGAAGGTTAAGAGCTTCTCTACAAGTTAGACGCTGACGCGAATCTACATGCATTAATAGAAAAAGTAAAACAATACTCTCTCCACTAATATTATTACTTAATGAATCCCAATCAAGAGAATCATTACTATTATTAAATCTCTGAACTGAAGATGAAAGAAGTTGATAGAATATTCCTCCAATAGCATAAACATCCCACTTTTTAACATCATTTGCTTTAATTGTTAATGTTGGCATAACTGATAAAGCACATAAAGCCGTACTAAGCTCTGGTGCAGCATATGAAACAGCAGATCGTGGAGTTGCAACAATAATAAAATCATCATCATCAACATCATCAACAACACTATTATTATTATTATTATTATTATTATTATTATTTTCATTATTATGTTTTGTTGATATTAAACTATTTTTAACTTCTAAAGTATTAAAATTTAACGGTGGTGGTGGTGTTTCATTGGAAACACTAGAAACTCCCTCCATTACTTCCTCTATAACTCCTCCATTATTTCCTGAATAATGAATAAGAGATGAAGTACAATAACGTTGTGATATATCAAATGTAGAGTGTGAGAAACCTTGAGAGCGGGTGGCGGCCTCTTGCAGTTGTGCCTCCCGCTCCCGTGCAACTTTAGCATAAATTCCAGCTTTACGCATTAATCCTATATCTACTGGAATACAAAGTGGTGGGGGTCGAGATATATTTTTTGTCATTTGTGGTGAAAGTGTATTATTTACTGTTGTTGTTGTTCCTGCAACAGATATAGGAATATTACTAGGATTATTAATAGGATTTATAGAATTTTTATCTTCTTCAAGTTCAAAATTTGTAGAATTTGAGATAACAGAAATTGTTTTCTTTTGAAAATTTTGCTGTTCTTGTTGTTGTTGTTGTTGTTGTTGTTCTTGTTGTTCCCTCATTTCTTGTAGATATGAAGAATGAGAAGATGGTTTTAAGAAACGTGAATTATGAAAATGTAGTATTCGAATATCTTCAAAATTATTACGAGAAATAAATATTGCATCAGGTGATAATTCACGATGAACAATATGTAAATTATCATGAAGGTAACATACTGCTTCTAAAATTTTAGATATAATTAATCGACTATCTTTTTCTGTTATTTTACCACTACTAATAAGACTAGAAAGTGTTTCATATTTTTCTGGTGGAATAAATTCCATTACTAGTATAATAAAATCACGTGTTTGAAAAGTATAATAAAATGATGGAAAAAAGGTTGAAATTTTTGAAACTGCACAACGTATTCCTATATTTTGATGTAATTTTTGCCATAATCTTCGTGAAAGCATTTGAGATTTCGGTATTAATTTTAAAGCATAAGATATACCTGTTAAACGATCTACTCCACGTAAAACAATACTTCTTCTACTTGCATATAAAATATCATAAGGATCTTTCCAAAGATATTTTTCTTCAATATTTTTTAAATATTGATATGGAAGAAGTAAAACGCTATGAAAACGTGTACATACACGAAGGAGACGATCTTGATTTTTATATGTAAGAAAAAGCATAATATAACGTAAAATTTCATCATTTAAAGATAATAGAGGGCTTCTACATGAAAAACAACATCGTGGTGTACCTAATGCTGAAATTTTTATTCTAGGAAATATTAAACCACTAGTACATGGAACTGTTTGAATAGGTTTAGAGCAATGTACACATAAATAATTTTGACAATGAACACATGGAGTAATTGGTTGTAACCATGAACCATTTCGAAGACATTTTGAGCAAGTTTTATATTCATAATTTTTAGAAAAATATGTATTACCCATTTTATATATCTATATATATATATATATTTTTTTTTTTTATTATTATTTAATTGAAGCTATACTGAAATTTTAAACCAATAGGATTAAAGAAAAAAAATATGAAAAAAAATAATAATAATAATAAAATTAATGATAATAACTAAAGATGTATTTTCATTTTTTCAATGTATATGTTTCTTTAAAAAAAATAATAAAAAAGAGGATATTTACTTGCTATAATAGTCAAAAAGACACACATACACACATAAACATAGAGATAAATATTACACACAAAAATATTCTTTACTGTATAATGAATAGCAATAAAAAGAAAAAAAAAAAGAAAAAAAGAAAATAATAATAGTAATTTACATTCTTGTCCCCATCCCCCTCATATCCCCATTTCTTTAGAAATTGTAAACTAGTAATATATATATATATTATTTTTCTTAGTACACCTGTTCTTCTAATCGAAATGATGGATACACTCTGTTTCGCCGCAGTAAACGTTCTTTACTTCGTAACTCTTTAAGTTCAGAGATAATTTTTCGTGCCTTATAACAACGATAAGCACATTGAATAACTAAAGCTGCATCATGATAATATTGCTTCTCTAATTTATCTTTTTCTTGTGAACATTGTAAAAAATAATTTTGTAATGGAATTTTTGTAGCTTTACGTGTTAAATAACCTCTAAATGTAGATTGAATAATAGTAGCAGCATTATTTAACATTATTGCACGATAGTAATTTCTACCATAACATCTTCTTTTATAAACCTCAGATCCGTAAATACAACGTACCAAATAACCTCTAAAAACTTTTTGAATAAGTGTTGCATAATAATTTCTTGAAAATTTGTAATGATGAAGTATAAATTTTTTTATTTGACCTTCATCTCTCCACTTACAAAGTTGATAAAAATGACGTCGGTATAATTGTTGAATTTGAGTAGCTGCAATTTCCTTTTTTTCTTTTTCTTTTTGAATTTCAAATTCTTTTAATCTTTCATTTTTATATAAAATATAAAAATTACGTGCCATACGTGAACGATAAAGACTTTGTACTTTAATAATTTTTTTAATCTCTGCTTGTCGTTCATCTTTTAATCTTTGTAATTCTCTTTTTGCTAACCAACGTCTTGCATATTTTTGTAATGTAATTACTGATTTTTCTTCAAAATGTTTAACTCGAACTTCTCTTGGTATCATACCTTCAGTAGAATTTTTACTTTCAATAATTTTTCGAAAAAATCTTACTATTCTTTTTGCACTAGCATTTTCTAATATCATTTGTTTTTTCTTTTTTTCTTTAATAGTTGCTTTTAATTTTATAACATCTTGTACAAAATTAAATGCCACAAGAGCATTTTTTACAATAGTCGTTGCTTTCCATTTTTCCTCAAATGCATTCTCTACTTTTAATAGAGTTGTTAATCTATGATTTAACATTTTTTTTAATGCTGCAACCCCACGTTGAGCAACTTCAAAAGCTTTTTCAGAAATTGGAGGAGGCATAAAATATTTTGAAGCTTTTAAAGCTGAACTTGGTAAAACTACTCCAATTTTTGGTTTAACTTCTGGAGTAATAATAATATCATCATGTCGTGGAGCAAATAACGACCACACAGTTCTTCTTAAAGGAATTTCATTATCTTTTAACTCTACTTCATCAGCAATTTGCAATGGAGTTTCCTCATAAAGACAAATCATAGCAATATTACTTAAAGAAATACCATCAATAATAGAGAAAGGAGATTCAAAATTTTGATTTTCCATATTAAATATTAAATTTTCTACTTCTGCTATATTAAGAATTGGAACTATTTCACCTATTAAACCTTTTGTTCTTATTTGCCACCGTAATTGTCCTCCTATTGGTGGAAGTTCTATTGGTTCATCTTTAATTTCCCCAGCTGAATTAGAAATACGTTTTTTAAATTTTTTACTTTGATTTAAAACTTTTATGGAAGTTCGTGATGCTCTTGCTGCTCCCACTCCTGTTCCTGCTGCTGCTGCTGTTGTTGTTGTTGTTGATGTTGCTTGTTTAATATTTTTTCCTTTACGACGATTTGATACTTCAGCTATTCTAGCAGCTTCCATTTCTGCTTCAGCCATTTCTCGCTTTTTCACTGCCTCTTCTCTACGTCTTTGAAGGATAGCATTAAATCTTCTTTGACTATTTTCAATAATTTTTGACCATTGCTGATATGGACTTTCTGCAATAGTTTCTTTAGCTAAATTATAAAAATTATCTGCTTCATTTGGTGTCATATACTCTTCAGCAATACCTAAATTATGATAGGCAAGTGAAAAAAGTAATCTTTTTACATCTTCTTTAGTATTAGTATTACTACATATATTTTTACTTTCTTCAAAATTTTCTTTTTTATTTTCACGAAATACTTCCATAGCAGTTACTTTAGTTTCTGGAAAACAACAATTACGTATATGTAATGCACATATATTAAGAAGTATAATATGATTTAATTCTGGTACTATAGAAACATTAAGTGCAGCTTGAAGAAAAACTGCAGCTTTTTCTATTTCTCCTGATTGTAAAAGTAAACATGCCCAATTATTTAATGTTATAGCTACAAGAAATATAATAGATTTATCATTTTGATTTGAAACTATTACTTCATTAATTTCATTATCATTTTCAAGATTATATTGTAAACAATTTTGCTTTTCTAACTGTTCAAGACAAAGTTTTAAAAAATCTTTTGAAATATTAATATCCGTTGTAAATGTCTTAACACTAAAAGCATTACAATGAAGTACAAAATCTTTAAATAAAAGATCTTTAGGAACTAATTCAGAAATTTCTAAAGATGTTACATTTGTATCGCTTATCTCATCAGCATCTAATAGAGCTCTTTCATATGCTTTAATAGCAAGAAGAAATTTTGAAGTATTACAAAGTTTCGCTACAGTTTTCAGATAACCTGTATTATCAGGTGTATTCATAATAATATCTTGGTTGTTATCCATATTCTTTAATTTTATCATATATATATATATATATATTAAAAGAAAAAAAGAAAAAGAAAAAAAAAGAAAATCAATACATTATTTTCATCAATTCATGTTAAATAACAAAATGGGGAAAAAAGGAAAGAGGGACCCAAAAGACAACAACACAATTTCATGAATTTAAACTAATTAAAAAAAAAAATAATAATAATAATTTTTAAAATATATACTTTACAGTTTATTTTTGTGAAGATTTTGGTGTAATAAGGAGACGACGTTGTCTTTGATTATTCTGTTTATCATCGTTATTATTAGAATTATTTTTAGATCTATCATTCATGAGGACAAAATATGTTTTATTACTTGGTTCAACTACTCCACAATCATCAGGAGCATGCTCTTTATGAAGTGCAACTGCACACCATTTAAGAAATAGTATAACTTCTGAAATATCATCAGTTTGTAAAATCCAAGTATCATTAATTTCAAGATATTTATCAAGATCATTAGAAAGAGCTAAAGGAGTACGATAACATATAACTATTTTCATTGCTCTACTAAAAAATAAAATATCTTCAACAATTAATTCACCAAAACGTATTCCAATTGTATGAAAAGCTACTTTTCTAGTTCCTAATCGAACAGTTTCACGATAAAGCATACGTGCACTGTGCCAAGAATCTACTTTAAAAAGAATTCCAACTTGTATACAACTTTTAATTAATTCATCATATTCTTCTTGAGTTTGGGGTCTAGTTTGAGGTTGTAATTGTTTCCATGTATTTTCTAATGAAATTTTAATATCATCATCCATTATTTTATTTTTATATCCTTCTTCTAACATAAAATTCCCTCCTAATAATCCTTTTGTTCCTGTAGAATAATCTTTTTCTTCAGAATTTTTTTCATTTATATATTCACCAATACTTTTTTCTGGAAGTTTAGGAATATCTTTTAAAGAATTTTGAGAATTTAATTGTAAATTTGAACTAGTTAAAGATTCAGGTTTAGTTGGTCCATAAAGAAGTTGATATGCTAAACAAGTTGTATCTTTAATTTGTCCGTAATCACCTAAATGAGTAAAAGAAATATCCATACCTCTTGGACGAAGAAGATTTAATCGTTCTGGAAAACATTCTATATACCATTGAAGTAAACGTCTGTATTCAAAAATATTATCTCTTTCATGCTCTGAAGGCATTGACAAAAAATGAGTTCCAGCACCTGGACATCCAGTATTACTATGAACATCTATAATAGTAACAGCTGTACCAGGAATTGCTTTATTTATAGGATTACCTAAAGAATCTATCATATAATCAACTTTTCCTTTAGTTTGATCAGCAATAAAAGGTACACCTTTAGTAATACATCCTTCTTTTACAATAACATTTAAAACAAGACAATTTGTACTAGTTGAATTTGAACTTTGAGATTTTTTTTGAATAGTATTTAAAGAAGAATTTATTCTTAAAGAAATACTATTTTTTTCAAAACGAGATTGACGTTTTTCTGATGTGATATCTTGTTTTCGTTGAATAGTTTGAATATTTTTATTTATCCTAAAAATTTCTTCATTAAAAAGATGTTTTGAAGATTCTAAAATTACTCCTTGAAGTAAACAAGGATGAGACACATAATCTTCCATTTTACTATAACAATATAATGGATATGTTAAATTCATTAATTCAATTATTGACCAAAGAAGATTTAAATTTTTCCCTTCTTTAGCTGAAATACATATACCAACACAACTACGTTGTAAATCAACTATAGGATTTTTTCTACTTCCTTTATAAGAAGAATCGATTTTTTTCATAGGTGCAAAAAGTTTTAAAGCGTTTTCATATTCTTTAGTTATTTTAGAATCTAATTTATTATTATATTGATTTACTCTTAAATTTTCAAGTTCTTTCTCTCTATAAATCATAGTAACATTTAATCCAGCTTCTCTAAGGTTTAAAAGAACTTTAGAAACAGCTTCTTTTGCTTTATGTGAATCTGAAAAAAGATCCATTTTATTTAAAATAACAATAATTGGTCTATCAACATTTAATGCAACTTTAATAACTTCATAAGTTTGACTTTGAACACCTTCTATTACAGATACAACTAAAATTAAATAATCAGCAATAATTTGTGCATGAAAACGACTTTCTACAAATATACGTTGACCAGGAGTATCTAAAAAAGTTAAAGCTTTAGAATTGTCTTTAAATGAATTTATAGTAAGTGCTCTAACTGATTGGGTTATACCTCTTGATTCTTCTTCACGAAAATTAGTTTTTTGTAAAGCATCTAATAAAGTGGTTTTTCCATGTTGACTATGTCCTATAACTGCTATAATTGGGATACGAATATGTTGATAATTAGAGATATTTCTTAAATAATTAAGACCTGTTGAAACATAAACATCTTTTTCTATCCATTGAAGAAATTTATTTGATTTTTTTTTAATTATTCCATTAGCAATAGAAGATTCTTCTGATTTTAATTCTTCTATACATTTTTTTTTAATATCTTTAGGAAGTCCATTCATAATAATATTAGCACCTAATTGATAGGGTACAAGACATGTTGCTAAACGTTCATCAGATAATTTATTTTGATTCCATACTACATTTTCAACATCTTTCTCTTTTAAATTTAGTAAATAATCTAAAGATTTTATAATATTATCATGTGTTTGTAAATCAAAAAATTTAGATCGTAAATTAGAATTTGCATCTAATGATTCTTTTTCTAAAAAATTTGCAAGCTTAGTAGTACGGGAACGAACAAAGCCTACAAAAGAACGTGCATCCATAACAGAAGGTAATGGATAAAATGCATCTGTTATTTTAATTAGATATTTACGAGAATACCACATTTTATTGCCCAAGCCTAGGGAGATAGTTAGTAAAAAGAAAAAAAAAAATCAAGAAAAATGAGAACGACAAAGAAAAGAGAAAAAAGAATAAACAACAACAACAACAACAAAAAAAAAAAACCAAGTTATAGAATTCATACAGTGGTAAACAATGCCCATCAACGAAACAAACAAAGAAAAAAAAAAAAAAAAAATCCCCATTTTCTTTCCCTAATAAACTCCCCTCCCAACTAGCTAACTACACTTCAATAATAAATATAAATCCCACCTTTTTTTTTGCTTTTTTTTTTTTTTTTTGTTTTTGTTTTTTTTTTTTTTTTTCGTTCCTAAGCTTTGAAGAAATATGCGAAAGTAAAATAAGGCACTAATACTACCCAAGAAAGACTGAAAATTCCGTGATCAATCCATATTGTGTTGAGCATCTTTTCCCTTGACATAACATAAGAAGGATGTTTATAAAATACGGTAGGTGCTTTACCTCGTACTATCTTATTTGCAAGAATATCGTATGGTTTTTCAACTTGAAGAGAGGTAAAATAACGATTTTGCATACGACCAAGTGCCGTAGTACGAGCTGTACAAAAACGTAGCATAAATTATATTTTTACTTACCTAGTTACCTAATAATAATAAAAAAAAAAAAGAAATCGTAAATTTTATTTTTTTATTCAAATTTAATCATTGTAGAAGTTTTCAGGTTTTTTTCTCTTTTTTTTTTTTTTTTTAAGAAAAAGAAAGGAGAGGAGAGGAAATGAGAGGGGATTATTTTTCCTTTTCTTCCCCACCCTTTTTTTCTCATGGAAGGGATGTTTTTGTTTGTTTGTTTTTTTCAGTTCTTTTCTCCTTTTCTTTACTTCCCACTTATTGTTATCCCACTCATTAAATAGGCAATTATGCATTTAATGGTCTAAAATCAAGTACAAAATGAGTTTCATTTTCTTTATTTAAACTTGCATAAATTCTAACAGATCCACTAGGATACATTACTTGAACAATACCTCTTAATATCCCAACAGCATATACTAAAATATTTTTATGAATTTCTGAATTACTAATTTTTTCTTTCTGAGATGTTGTAATTTCATCTGATGATATTGGTTCTTCACTATAACCAGGTGGATATACAACTAATGTAGAAACTATTCGTTCTGTTTTTATTTTTGGAAATCCTTGAAGCCAACGAAAATTATTATCTATAAGACAAAAATAAATATTATCCATATGTCTCATTCTATCAACTTTCTTTCCAAAAGCAGTTTTCCAAACTTGTTGACCCACAAATCTAGCAACATCCAAAGGAGATGGCATACCAAAACTTGCTTCACGATATAAAAGACGTTCTGCTAAACGCAAACCTACAAGTAAACCTAGACCTTCAAGATCCTTTAATGCATTTAATAATATTTCATTCTCTGCACATTCTTGAGTTTCATTCTTTTCACGATTAGTATGACGACCAACAAAATAAGAAATAAGTTCTAGACTTAAAGCAGATGCTACACTTTCACTAACTAAACCATGTTGATTCATGCTTTTTTTTTTTTTTTTTTTTTTTTCCTCTCTTTATTATTGATATTATATATACATATATATAACATACAATAATATTTGAACCACAGAAAAAAAAAGAGGGGGAGGGGGAAAAAAAAGGAAATAGAAATATAGAAATATTTATTTCACTTATCAAATATGTTTTTTTAAAGATATAATAAATTTATCTCTTTATAATTTCATTAATAATAATTAAAAAAAATAATAATTTTAATCTACACATTTGACTTTGGAAGAACTGCTGATATTGTATATGGACTTCCTTCTATAATACATCCTTCTTTTACATATGGTAAAAGAGCGTCATGTAATCCTAAGAGAGTATCTGTTCCTTCAATAACTCTTCCAAATGCAACATGTCTCTTATCTAAAGAATCAAGCTCTCTACGATCATCAGTTAAACAGAAAAAAAAAGATTCATCAAATGAAGCTGATGATCGACATAATGAAACTACTCCTATACCATGATTTACACGTCCTATTTCACTTTCGATATCAGTAATAGAAGTAGTCCGTGAAGAAGAAAGATCTCCTACTTGAAGACCTTCATTTGTAAGTCGAATAAAACGAGATTGTTTATAAGAATTACGTTTCGCATTTTTTTTATCCCCATTTAATGTACCTGAAAATCCTTGTAAAAAAAGTTCACATGCTTTAGGTGTTTTATTTATAAATAATTCTATATCAATTTTTCCATAACTTTCTTGTCCTTCCATTTCAATAAATATTGAAAAAACTGGTAATTGATCATCTCCTGAACTTTCATTAAATTTGTGAACTTTTGGAGTTCTTTTGGCTGGCATCCCCTTATGATTCTCTTTCAAAAAGAAAAAACAAACGGGGGGGGGGGAGGGGGCAAAGAAAGGAAAAAACCATAACCCATAATATATAAAAAAAAAGAAAATATTATCTAAAATGAGAGCATGAAATAAAATAAGAAAATTTTTACTTTTCTTTTTTTTGTAAATATATATTTTGCCATTCTAATTACACTTTGTCTTTTTTTTTTGTTGTTGTTGTTTGTTTGTTTGATTGCTTCCCCTTTTCCCTCCCTCTCTCTTAGTTTTATATATATATATATAGAATACATGTGCATGTAAGAATATCTAATAAATACATACTTTGATTTAAAGAAAAGGTTTTTAAAAAAAAAAAAAAAAACACTATCAATACTTTAATGGATCTTCTGCAGGGTGATTTAACTCTTCATCTCTGGTTAATTCTGGAACCTTTCCAAAAAGACTAATATATTCAGATAATGTTAAACATAGATCTTGTTCTAAATACATTTTAATTGATGTTAAACGAGGAAAAAGAAAAGGATGTGTTACTCTAGCACTATCTAAAAACATTCGACGTTTTTTTTCTGCTTCATTTGCTGATAAAGAACCTAATTTCATTAAATTTTGAACATCTTCTACAATCATATCAGCTATTTCTTCTTCACTTTTTTGTTCATTTTCTCCTTCTGTAGTCATAGAAGGAATTTTATCAAAAAAAGAAAAGCAAGAAGTAAGAGGTGATTGAACATCATCAATTAAAAATAATACTCTTATATCTGAACAACTAGCTCCTTCTTTTTGATCACAATGTTTTTTTAAAAGATTTAAATACATAATAATATGTCTTTCATAACCTTCTATAAGTTCAATAAAATAATCTTCATAATCAATAAGTACTACAGATGGTTTCAAACATGCATCACCTTTATTAGATAAAGGATTTTCACTACTAGATACAGCATTATCAATAAATTCTGGCATTAGTACTCCTAAAGGACGGGTACTTTTTTCTCCTCTTTTACCAGCAATAACAATTCTAATAACAAATGGATCAGCCTTATCTCTTCCTAAAGATTCAAATCTTTTTAACATTACATCTAATAGAGGTTGAGCTTCAGTAAATTTATTTACTGCCTGAAGCTGTGGATCATTACTTATCCCATTCTGTAATTTAGACATTTTTTTTTTTTTTTTTTTTAGGTTACCCTTTTCTCTTTTCTTTCTATTGTTAATATTATTTGAGATTTACTAAAGAAGTATAAGAACAACAGCAACAATTTAAAAAGAGAGTACTAATCATTCATATATATATATATATAATCATTTATAGAAGAATAATTCAAAGAAGAATAAGAAGAAGGTGTACATGGGGGTAGGAAAATTCACAACTGTACAATATTTATAAAATAATCCATCAATTAAAATAAGAAATATATATATTTTTTTGGGGTTTGTTTTTTTACTTTTAAGGAAGGAAAAAAAAAAGAAAAAGAACCCATTTCTTCACTTTTTTTTTTTTTTTTAGGATACAGTAATAATATTAACAATGAAAAATAAATAAACATAAAGAGCAATAAGAAAAAAAAAAAAACACCTCCATGAAGTCAAAGAAAATATCTAAAAAAGAAAAATGCTATCAAACTTTTTTAAAAAAAATGAAACAAAATAATAAAAATAAGAAGTAGGACATTTAAAAGAGAAAATAATAATAATAATGATAGCATTTGTATATATGTTAATACCAATTCAAAAAAAAAAAAAGTCGAAATAACAATTTATATCAAAGCAGTTTTATCAAATTGATCATCGGCTCTGATATTAACAGTGTAAAACTGGCATTAAAATAGCATATCTGTACAATATTACACCACAAAATAATAATAAAAAACCATATTATTATAATTAAAAAGATTTATTTTTTAGTAATAATAGCAAAAAAAAAAAAAATTATTATTTCATATCACCTCATAGTGTTTAAATATTAAAATTTTCTCAAAAAGAACTATTAGGTGAAAGGATCATATAAAGGAAAAAAAAAAACGTAATTTTTAAGAGTCAATTAATATTTCGACTACCTTTATTTCCGGAATCATGCTAAGAAATTAGTCACCGGTAATATTGATTACAAAAACCCCCCAAAAACCCCCATATATACATATACCCATTAAAAAAAAAAAACCTTATACAAACAATTATATTTGAAATTAGACTCGAAGAGAAGAGACGCATACACAGAAAGTGGGATGGGAGAAGAAAATAAAACAAAAAAAAAAACCACCACCGCCCCACAACCACACAAGAGATCCACAACCAAAAAAAAAAAGCCACGCAAAGGAACGGAACACAATTTAAAAGCAGCCGCCCCAACCGTTTTTGAAAATGATTCCGGAGCCGCGCCTGCCGTTGGATTTTGGGCCGCGCAGCGCGGGCGCACGACCGGGCGGTTTGTTTTTGGAAACCCTCGGGCGGGGTTCCAGCAGGGTGTTCCCAAAGAAGGCCACCCCCCCGCGAAGATCATCCCAAACAATCCCGGTGAAAAACGAAAAAAGGGGGTCTTCGAGTTAAGATCCCCTGTGGATGATTGATTCCGCCTCGTCCCCGAATGGCCCGAAACCAACCCGAGATCCCATTTCCCGAACTGGCCCCCAAAGGTTGTACGAAACGGAATTTCAGATGTGAACTTTTTTTCTTTTTTTTTGGTCCGGCCATAATTTTTTTTTTTTTCACAGCACCATCCCCGATTCCGAAAGACTGGGGCATTGAACCCTTTTCGTTGTTTATTTTTATTGCTTTTTTTTTTTTTTTTTTTTTTTTTTTGCAAGAGATGGCGCCGAGATGGCTATAAATATATCAAATGCAGGTGCCTTCTGCCTACCCCAACGGCATTTAGCCCCACAATAAAAAAAAAAATTTATACTCGGTATTTTATTCTATTTTCAAAATCAAAGACAGTCCCTAAAATAGGTTAAACGAAAGCCCCCCACCCCCCACCAAGGAAAATGTGGAGTTCACAACGGGGGTTTGCGAAGCAGATTTTTACTTCCGCGCTTGCAAAGTTAGGTTTATTAAATTTTTTCTCTCCTTTTTTTTTCTAGAAGCTTTCGGGGGGAATATGTATCACACGGTTGTCCTTAATATTCTTGGGAAAATAATCTCATGATATTTTTTTTTCTTATTTATTTCTTATTTTTGGATAAGCACCCCTTGGGGGATATATTTTTTAAAACCTTTTAACTACAATTTGTAATAATAGATATTTTACTCAAAGTTTAATAATTTTCTATAGAAGATTTTTGAGAGAATGTGATTGAAAGGGGGCAGCTTAAATATTACTATTGTTTTTTATCATTCTTTATTGATTTGTTTAATGGTTTTTCTTTTCCCCTATTTATGAAAGGTGCGTCGAAGGTTTAGGAATCTTTTAAGTTTTTATTTTTTTATTATTTAATAAGGCCTTTGGTCTATTTTTCTGGAGGTTTTTTTATTTTCATTTTGCTTTGGTACTCCTTTAATCACACTCAATGGGGTAAAATTGGTGCACGTGTTGCTGATTATGCTCGCCAGTATGGAGAATTAAACATAAGTTTTACTTATT